>CM057105.1:24751380-25166380 GCA_029959045.1 Taenioides sp. WSHXM2023
GTGAATGCCCTTTTTAATATGGCAGTTGCTTTTGTATCACATGGGTGCTCTTCTTAGTAGTGGGTAAAGTAGGTGAACTGTCTTGGAATGAACATAGAACTGCAAGTAGGTCAAAGTAGAACTTTGCTACTAAAGTGTGTTTGATGTTTTATTAACACTGCCAATAGCATTGGCAACTTATTGCAAACTAGGTACGTTTACCACTGGTGTTAAAAAACAAAAGTCAAAATCAAAAACTGAGTGGCCACTGCAATTTCAAGTACTTGATGACATCATGCATGGCTGCCCTGATTACAGCCCGATGTTTGTAATCAGAAACAGAAGCAGAGTTTGAAGTGTGGATCAGTTTGACAGATTATACTGTTCCTTGTACAGACCCTGCCCCCCCACTCTCCCCTTTGGTCCTCCAGGTACTGCACAGTTTAGCAGTTCTATTTGAAATGTGGTTTTGGGCGGAGTTTAGGTGTTACTGGTTACTCTCATGATGGACAACAACTCATCCAACTATGTCATTGCCACCCCTGAGCAGAATACTGACATTAAAGCAATTCTTTTGTAATACACTTCTTAAATTGAGTATCTATACTAGTTTTAGTACAGATTAGTATCTGATTTTCTATACTTCTGACAACTCTACAACCCCAGAATCAGCCTAAGCTGTTGTTTAAGTTACCTTCTATGGCACGGCCGTAGTCTGCCAAGAAGCCGTGGTTGCTGACAGAGGAGTCGGTCTGGAAGCGCACGTACAGGGACCTCTGGGTGGACTGCAGCCTGGGAGGGATATCGTTCCCACAGAAGGTCCCGAGGAGGGGAGCACTGGATGAAGAGCCATCACGGACCTGAGAGCACAAGAACATACTGGAGCAGTGTTCTTCTGAGGGTCATAATCCACAGTATGGACAGAATAGAAGGACAGAATGTAGAGGTGGATACAGGAAAGTCAACACATATTTGGAACTCAGACATTTTTCTTTTTTTACTCTGCACTGTCCAAAACAAATAAATAAACAACTAAGTGGAGTGATGTGTCACTGCTCAATCTCTAGTCATCTGAGGTGAGAGACATTTTAGATATTCAAAGTGATGGGTGACCAATGAGCTCCTTTGTTTCACATGAGTCACTTAAATAAACAAATCTGATTGGATGGCAATGTTTGAGCGTGGGTCGAGATGTGACAGAAGGAGTGGTGACTGATATCCGTCTGTATAAAACAATCTGAGAGTTTTCATTCTGGATCTGCAAGGCAACTATTTCACATTTTTCTCCAATTTTCTTATATATTTTCATGTCTCATATAACTAGAGATTGAGTGGTGAAGTATTGGAGAAGTGTGTATTCTGGATCTCAGGCGGTAGAGTAGGTATAGATTATGTAAAATCATTTGTTTTGGTATTTGATGTATTATTTATTATTTTATCACTGACAGACAAAAACAGCAGCCCATCTGTGCCAAGCGCTTCTCTGACAACCTTCCATAACTCACCATAGTGTCTTGCCCGAGGATACAACAACACTATGTGATGATTAAATTTTTTTTTCTCTTGCTAGATTCTGTAGTGTTCTTGGATATAGAGACATTCCAAATAACACTTAACGTAATCTTGTTATAAGTGACCAGTTTACATCTTTCTATGGTTGGTCACATATCCTCCATGTTGTTGGTCACATGTGCAGTAGAGTAGGTCACACTGAGCTCATGTGTGGTACCTGCACAGAGTCGTACTGACAGGAGCTGCCCTCTACGCTGAAGGACAGGAAGTTGAGGGTGACCACGTATCCCTGGGGCTGGCTGATGACCCACTCACACACCTTGTTGTGGGGGTAGGAATCTGGGTGGAGAGGGGAGCGGAGCTGGCCTGTGCCCGACAGCACCCCCCCACAGGCTGCACACAGGAAGGAGGGGTCAATCAACAGTATAACATTTTATAAAGATATAAAATGCTGTTACAGCCCCTGGTCTCTGGTTCTCTGCCTTGTTAAATGTGTGTTAAATTACTTTCTTGTCCCTATGGATTTCTGCTGTGGGAGCCCTTGCCCCTGATTAGTGGACTGCTCTTCAGGTCCCTGCAATCTGGTCCCTGATTGGTGGGGCACTTGTACACCTGGCCAGTCCTGCCTCACCTGTAGCCGCGTCCCTCTGTTTAAGAAGATTAGCCACTCCAGTTTAAAGCTGCTGGCCTTTGTGGCCAATCTGTAATTTTTGTCTCTGTCTCACTAGTGCTGTTGTTCAGTTTAGTTCTGTTTTGTGTCTTTTTAATTACCTCCGCCAAGGAGGTTTTCGCCTGAGTCTGTCTGTTTGTTTGTTTGTTAGTTTGTTAGTTTGTTAGTTAGCAAGATAACTCAAAAAGTTATGAACGGATCTTGATGAAATTTTCAGGAAATGTTCCTAATGGTAATTCCAACAGATGATTAGATTTTGGTGATGATCCAGAAGAAATCCTGGATTCTGGATCACTTTGAAAACTGAGCTGCTTGGCGGAGGTCTGCGCTCTCTGAGTGCTTTTCTAGTTGTCACTCGATTCCGTTTGTAGGTTTATGTGACTTTTGTTTAGGGACATTTGTGGTTTTGTTGTGTGTTATGTGTCCTGTAGATTGTCACAATTTTTTTTTTTAGACCTATGTGACCTGTTTTTGACACAAAAATCGTTATTTGTAAATCCTGTTATTTTGTTTCTTAGTTTAGGTTATTTTGTTAATGTATTTTAGATTCCCTTTGTTAAATTTACCTTTTACATTCCTGTTCATTAAATTATCACTTTATTTAACCATTTTATATCTTGGTTCTTTTGTTTCTTCCCCTTCCCTAGCAGAGCTGGGTCGTAACAAATGCAACAAGACAAGTTCATCCTAAAAGGGTATTGCAGTGGAAATGCACTCATATAATTGCCTAAAAACAAAATATATGGTTAACTGTTGAAAAACACATCTTTTGGCTCAAATATATATTTCTCAATAGAATGCTTAAATACAATGATATTTGGCATATAAAAATTCTATAGGTTCAATTAGTTGTTTAGCCCATTAATCATTGATGGCGTTTAGTCGAACAATTACTTTAAGGTTAAGGATTAAGATGATAAGAATTTATATGGACCACATCAGACAATAGAATGCATGAAGTGACTTATCTGGAGTTTTGTGAGTGACTGGACAGTTTAATATGAAGTTTTTCTTTTATACTATGCATACTTCTGTATGCATAGTATTTATTACATTTTTTGTGTGAAATCCACACAACACTTTTCAGAGCTTTTGCCAGGGTCACAGTGTCCACAGCCCTATGTACTAGACTTATCAGTAAACGTACAGGAGACACAGCACAGAGCTCACAGACTCACCCACAGAGTAGACGGCCCTGAAACCTGCACGACTCACAGAGCTGTCAGACCTGAAGCGCACCCACAGAGAGTTCGAGGAGGACAGCAGAGGAGCAGGAAGCACATTACCACAGTATCGACCAATCAGAGGGGACGTCTCCTGGAGGCCGTCCCGCAACTGGAATACAACAAATGTTCAGTTTTAAGTGTGGCTTTATGTAGCTGGCTCCTATAGTGACAGATACAAGCTGCTTGGGTTGGCCTGGTGTCTTCCAGTAACAGGTAGTAGTTTGGCAAAATATTTGGCACATAAAACTAATTTCTGCGCTCACACATGATCTTCATTTCCTCACTGATGTTTGCTGTTAAAGTCAAGATCTCAGCAGTGACTTTGCTGTTACACAGGGCACTGACCTGTCCGGCTCTCCTCCCCTCTGCACTTGTAAACATAAGCCGTTGAGTGATCTTCACTCATTGTGTTATTGTATATTGTTGTATCAGTGCAGCTACAGAGCATCTTCTGTCAGATAATCCTCCCAGCCTGACGTCTATGTGTGTTTGGTCAAAACAGACCATGCAATTTATTTGTTTAATTACTGCAACTATGTATTTGGATTAATCCCATGACTTGATGTGTTAACTTTAACAGCCCTTACTTTCACCAAACTTGACCTGAGTCATTTTTATTTATGCTACCCTCGTCTGTCAATAACATGCAAACCAATCTTTTTGTGGGCCGAGTTGCTGGTTATACACTGGAAGAAGTTAAATCATAAAAATTAATAATAATAATAATACTGACATACAGGTAGCAAAGAGGTCACTAGACAGAGAAGATAGTGACGTACTTCTACATAGTCGAAGGTGCAGCTGCTGTGCATCTCCAGGTCCATGTGAGTGAAGTTGAGGGTGACCTTCTCCCCCTGGGGCAGGCGGATGATGTAGACACACTGGCGGTTGTGGGCGTAGTCATTGGGCCAGTTTGGGGAGATGATAATGCCCTCTGTGTCTGTGAAGGTGCCCCCACAGCCTGGATCACCTGGGCCACACCACAGGAGCATACACAACATCAACCAAAGACCAGAGCTTACACGTTTACCCATGTGAGCTGTTTCCTCCAATCTTGTCAAATTTAACACTGCCACAGATGTCCCATTGTTGATGTTGTAGCATTGTTTAATATATTTCTGATCACCTATATGAGGCGATTTAGTGCTGAACATCTCACTTTGTATGCGCCTAATGTCCTTGCAAATTGTTCCCTGAAATAAAGACTAAGCCAAACTAGAGCAGATTTCCTGTTCAAATAGTAAAGGGGGACGAGCATGAAATATAGCTTTTCAAATACTGAAATGAAGTTAATTAGATTAAAGTAAGGAATATTTGTTATATAAGTTAAGAATGCGTGTGCTGCTGGACATTAGTAAGTGAATAAATTAATAAGAAAATAAAATAATTTTGTGGAGACACAGATATCAGTGTTTATGTATTTTCATGTTGTCGTTCTACTTTTGTATGGAGATAGGTTAGTGTCTTTATTACAAAATAAATATCACGACATTCTCAAATACATTTCTTGGTCCAGAAACAAATATAACGACATTTACAAATATAATTCATAACAACAATTCATGTAACAACGATTCATTTTCTTCTCGACTCAGAAGAAAATGTTACGTGATTCAGAAATGTCAGAGCAGTTACATTTATTTGCAAACCCATGAACTTGCTACAAACCACCGTACACATTTGTGACTACCCCTGCTTTTATTTGTGGATTTTGTGGATTTTTGAGACCTTCCTGACAGCGTTCCATGCACAAATGTTTTTTTTTTTTTTTTTTTTTTTTTTTTTTTAGTAGTCGTTAAGTCCATAGGTTCCAGATCATTTTCAGGTTGACTGGCAAAAATGGCGGGGTAAGCTGGTTTGTCAACTGTAATTATAACTTGTTTATCTCCTCGTAATTTAACTTGTTTAAAGTCCTTCATTCGTGACTGAACTTAATTTAAAGTGTTTGAAAGCAGTTAGTTAACGTTTAGCAAATGTTATTAGTGCCATTTCAGTTGGCAGACTAGCAAGTCTGGCTAATGTTAGTCAGTTGCATTCATTTTATCATGAGCTGTGCACATTCGTGGTAATTCCGATAAACCAAATGTGCATCAGTGACCACTTTGTATTAGCGTTAACAAAGTTTAAGTGAATGACAAGCATTTCCAGATATGATTTCTTTATTTGGATACCATTTTATTTGTGCTAATGAAAAAGCTGAATGGAGACTAATGTCAAAGACTGCAAAAAACTTGCCTCCGCCACTTGGCTATGCTAACTAGAATGATATAGAACTATGAAGCAGTTGAAAACCCAGCTAACTGGCTAGTCTGCATCGCTGGTCAAAATGACAGGACCTGGATGACAATTTTCCCTTTTAAGTTCAGTCATGAATAAAGTTAAATTAAGTTCAATTACGAGGAGATAAACAAGTTATACTTACAGTTGACGAACCACCTTCCCCTGCCATTTTTGCCATTCAACCTGAAAATGATCTGGAACCTATGGACCAAACTACTACTACTATGTGCAATAACAGCGCAATGTTGTCAACCATAAACCATAAGCTTGAACTTCAGTTGATGTGATTAGCTGTTCAAAAAAAACCAAACCAAACAAACAAAAAAACACATTTGTGCTTCGAATGCTGTCAGGAATATCTCAAAAATCCACAAATAAATGCAGGGGTAGTCACAAATCTGTACAGTGGTTTTAAATTCGATATGCAAATAATTGTAACTGCACTGACATTTGTGAATCTCGTAAAATTTTCTTTTGAGTGGAGAAATGCTTTTGTGAATGTTGTTATATTTATTTGTAAGTCATGAATAATATTTGTGAATGTCGTTATATTTGTTTCTGGACCAAGAAAGGTATTTGTGAATGGAGTGATATTTGTTTGATAATAAAGACTCTCCATACTTTTGTTTTAATGTTTTATGTGTTACAGATTCTGGGGCCTGATTAAAGTAGATCTTAGCCGTACTTGGAGAGGTGGTGTAGGTGATGTGGAAGCCCCGGTCGGACACAATGCTGTCTGAGTGGAAGTGGATCCAGGCGTTGGGTCCGGTGGTGACCACAGGGGGTGGTGACGAGGTGCTGCAGTACCGGCCCAGGAGAGGGTCTTCAGGCAGCAGGCCATCCCGTATCTACATAATGGTCATTTTTTGTCTTTTACAAACACAGACCCATGCAACTCTGTTAGATAAAAGTAGAAATGTAGTTCAGTTCTGATACCTCCAGATAGTCATAGTTGCAGTCAGGGTGGGTTTCCAGGCTCAGGACCCCAAAGGCGAAGGTGATGAGCAGGCCGGGATTCACTGTGACGCTCCAGTAACAGTCTCGCGATGGGGGGTAGTTACCGGGGTAACCAGGGGAGTTGATGCTGCCATAGGGGGCAGTCAGTTCATCTCCACAAACTGAGGGGAAAAACACATAAATATACACACATCATTCTTTATTTCAAGATAAAATTGATATGGAATGAGATATTTTTAGGAACTTTATTTTCTCATTTATGTTATGCAAGCAAGAAACACATAATAGACAATAGACATTCCAGCTACACTAACTACACATTCACAAAACAATAATGCCTCTCTCTGATCTGAATGGTCACTACCTAAAGCCCAACACCTGCAGCCAGTCATGAGTCAGTGCTAGTGCAGCCTCTGCAGCTCAGGGAAGGAATTCTGGAGGTTCTAAGCTTTAAATGAGGAATGACCTGTCCATATACTGAGAATGAGACAAACTTGTGTTTGTCCTCTAGCTGAACGATGTGTGGCTATATGTGTTCATTTAAATGTGGAAGATGCTTGCCTGATAAAGTCCATGTTTCTCCTGTTTTTGGACAAGTATCTTTCATCTGACAGAGTGAGCAAAACCACGGTCCGTCATGGCTATATTATTACATTGTTGGGTTCATGTTCCTACCTGCTATGCATCAGGGTACAGTGCATATATGGTGACTTGCTCCTCGGATTCTCGGTTACATTCTACAGTTGTATTGTAAATATTGGACAGGAAACCCTTTACTTACCACAGCTGCAATGTTCTCTCCAAATACAATCTATCGCTTTCAGAATTTTATTAAATTTAGAAATGCCTGTTTGATGTATAAGACTTTACATGGTTTAGCGCCACCTCCACTCAATGACTATATTAGGTAGAGGTCAACTCTTACATCTCGCTCCACCAGGGCCACAGCCAGAGGTGACTGTGAGGTGCCTGACAGAAAAACCTCTTTCAGTCAAAATGTGTTTTCATATAAGGGCAGTGTTCTGTGGAACAGTCTACCACCCACAGTTAGAGACTTCCCCAGCTTCACTACTTTTAAAGGCCATTTAAAGACATGGCTCAGGTCAACACAGGTGTGCGATCATTTATTATAGTTTATAATGTGCAATGGGCAATGTGCAATATACTATTTATTAACTAAGCACTTTAATACTTTACTTACGGGCAATATGCAATATACTAAAGAATTTTACCTTTGAGGGCACATGCAATACATTGTAGAGTAGCACTTTATAAGCCGGGTTATTTAGCAATCTCACCTTGCACTTTTCTTTTTTTTAAGGGTTGTGCAATGTACTATAATAATTTTAGCAATGGGCTGTGTACAATACTTATACACTGGCACCTTAACTAAACAGGGCAGTGTGCAATTTATTATTATTTATTAATTTTATGTGCAAATAATCCAACATCCTTTAGTTGACCTGTGTCTGTGATCTTGTGACTGACCATCTAACTATATGTCTGTCTATTTGTATAATTGTATTGTCTGTCTGGGTGTATTATTTTTACTGTGTGTATTTGTTTTTGTTTTATGATTACATCAACCTGTCTAGGGACAGCAGATGGAAATTAGCCTTGGGCTACATATCATGTATATGTTCATTAATGTGTTTTGTCCCTATTTCAAATAAAAGAAAAAAAAAAAAAAAAGTTCTGGTGATGTGTCTAGTAGTAGTGTGGTACCTGGGTCCTGAGACTGCCACACTACAGTGAAGCCTCCTTTTTTGACAGAGTGGTCCGATCTGAACCAGAAGTACAGTGCATTGTGGGAGCTGGCCAGGGCGTTGGGGTTGTTCTGACCACAGTATCGTCCAATCATGTACGCTCCTGCGCTCTCCCCGTCGTGGATTTGGAGGAAGTCTGCGTTACAGTTGTAGCTGGTCTCCAAGTCAAAGAACGGGAAGGTGATGTGCAAGACCTGTGCAGGAGAACAGAGGCAGTGAGAGGGGAAACATGAGGTTAAACTGTTATTACTACTTTCATTACAGGTCTCATGATTAAAGGGCCTGTAATTGTTTTTTGTAATTAAAAAGGGTGCATTAGACTTCTATGGGGTATTACTAACACATAACATATTTACATCACCACGTTACCTTTAGTTGTTGTTTTGAAAATGCTATATTCGCCGAAAATAATAATATTAACATGTTTATAACTTTCCTTTTTGGAGCTCTTTGCTCTCCGTTACTTCCCCTTCAGAGCGCTATAACAACACAATCAAAGTGCATCCCGCTAATGAAACTAATGTACATCACATCAGGTTTGTCAAGTTCCTGTGTACAGTTTAGTATCATGTTTTTGTATATTTATGGAGAATTGTCGTGTGGGAGCATGGGGGACGTAGAGTTGTGGGCGGAACATTGGACAGAATCTTACAGCTAACCATATTCAAACATGCATGGATGACATCTAAAACCTTTTCAAGCATGTTTTTCATGAGAGAACATTATAACATGGTAGAAAGCTCAAAAAAGGAAAAAAAAAAATCTCTATGTATCCCCTTTTCCAGTAAAATCGGTTTTGCCCCAGTACAGATATATTGTAAAAGTATTTTCTTCTTTATGAAACAGGAAATGCGCCATACCAGAAGGATCATTTGGATGATTTAAGCCCTGAATTTGACAGTCTCTATTGAATTAAAGGTAAAAGGAGCTGTTAACTTAAGCTGACATCACAAGGTGGAACATAGCATTTAAAGCACTGGAGATGTAGACAGACTGCAGGTTTACTGAAACCTGTGTGAATGAAACAAAACACAACTCCAGGTATTTTTAAGTAACAACATTATAGCTTAAAGCTCACAAGAGTAAATGTTGTGTAATATAGGACCTTTAAGACCCCATGGAGACAGAGGGATATTTAAACTACATGCACACTTATATATACACTACATTCAATTTAGAACTCAAGCAGAACTAAATTAACAAACAAATCTTGGACTACACCATGACCAAACTACTACAATGTGAACACGGCTTGAGTCATCACCAGAAGACATCAATGTAAGTAGCTTGCATTGAATCTTACAGCTCTGGGTAAAAACACTGGATGGTAAAATGTATAGATTGAGTTTTGGACCTTGTTAGGTTCGGTGCGGATGACCCAGGCACAGCTAACCATGTGATCGTACTCGTCATGACCAGGGTTGTTGGGATAACTGAAGGAGCCAGCCGGGCCGGTGAGGACACCACCACACTCTGATAACACAGACAAGTTCAAACACAGGCTCACTTTAGAATGCTTCTTTTAATACTATGTTAAGTGGATAAAAGTTTATAATAATAACTTCAACACTGAAACTGGTCTAAACCAAGAGTGACCCCCCACTTCCTGTACCTTGCTGTGGGGTCTGGCACAGGGGCCCGGTCCACTGGCTGGGGCAGGTGCAGGTGAAGCCATTGACCTGATCCACACATGTCCCTCCGTTCTGACAGGGAGTGCTGGAGCACTCGTCTATGTTCTGGTCACAGTGCTGTCCTGTCCAGCCCGGGTTGCAGATGCACAGGTACCCCGGAGACGAGCTGGTCGACTGAGAGACCAGACACAGAGCAGAGGACAACAGTTTACTTTCACTTTCAGCACACTTCAGGATTTTTAGATGCAGACTTGGGTTGCAACCGAATATCCACACTATTCTCTACTAGGACTGTAGTCGACTAAAGAAATTAGTGAGTTATATCGTTATCAGACGCATTACATTTACTATAATTATTTTTTCCATTTCTTGGATGGGAGACTGCTGGGATATCAGGTACCAGTTTTGCCACTGGTGTCCCACACACCAGTGGCAAAACTGTCGTTGGCAAGACATTTCATCCACCGTCTAGTCTGAATGTGGTGTGTGAGTGTAGAATAGAGTGAATGAATAATGCACCCAATTGTAAAGTGACTTTCAATGTCTGGAAAAGTGCTATATAAAACTAATGCATTTAAAAATACATTATGTTATAGTGATCTTTGTCCCGTATATGTAACAATAATGACATTTAAACATGCAGCCTCCCTCTCTTACCACACACTGGCCGTTCACACAGGGGTTGTTGGTCTGGCAGGTGTTGCTGGTCTGAGTGCATCCGTTGGGTCCATAGCCGTTGCCAGTGTAACCAGGAGGACAGGTGCAGATGGGCAGATTGGAGCCTGTGTGGGGGGACACAGAGAGGACATGAGCAAAGGGACACCGACACAGAAGCTAGAGGGTATATTCCAGAACAGAATAAAATAGAGAAATGTTTTACAAATGTGTGTACCTGCAGTGGAGGAGCATGTGGCCAGTGGGTAACAGCCTCCATTGTTAGTCTCACAGATGTTGCTTTGGGTGCAGGTTCTACCATCGCCCTCATAACCTGAACACAGAACAGTATTTCTAATTAATACCCACTAACCACCAGAGATGGTGCTTCAAGCACTGGATTATGATCCTTGTGCATATGCAGGTTGAGAATTCAATAAAAAAACAAAGTCACCTTTGACCTCTGATGGCTCAGGTGAGTCTATATCATCACGTGACACTGGAGCTCAGTCCCTTTTCACCTTCTTGCATGTAGGTTGCATGGTGGATGTGTTGGCAAGAACATTTGCTCTTTGTGACTTCTTGTTGCCTTTTTGCCCTGTGACTGGTCCACAGTCGGTGCCACAAGTTCCCTCGCCCTCCTGGGGCTGCTCAAGCTGTGGACTGGCCTACTGTTTTTCTACTGTTTTGCCCTAGCTACACGCTCAGCAGTTTTACGTTGACTGTTTTAACATAGCCACTTTCGGCTTGTGTTTAGTTTTTCATTTGACTTTAATTCATTGTTTCTTTCTGTGGCCCGTTTGGCTGCATTTGAGGAGCCCTCTTCCTGGATGTCCGTGGGACCTTATGGCCTTTTACCGACTGGCCAGCCTGTGGATTGCAAGGCCATTCTAAAGGGGAGGAATGTGTTCCACGTAAGAAGCCCAAGAAGGGGGTTCCGGGGAAGTCATCTGCTAAGGTGGATATGTTGGCATCAAAACTGGCCCAAATGTGGGCCATAATTCAGAACCTTCAAGCAGATGCCAGCCATGTGGTGGCTCCCCAACAAGGACATGATGCGGCCTCTGTATGTGATGATGTCATGTCTGTGGCGGCCTCTAACACCCATTTTGATGACCTGAGTTCAAAAGTCTCAGAGTCGGCAGCAAGTCATTGCAGCAATATATAGCCTTTTAAAACTGGTTGAGATGGCTCCCTTTATTGCCTTCTTTCGTGGGAAACTTTCATTTGGAAACTCTCTGTCCCACCTGCTGCTTGGCCTGTCTACTTCATCGAAGGCTGTTCCTGTGGAGCAGCCTACACAAAGACTGCTCGATGCGTCCTTGCAAGCTTTCACCCTCATGTCCCGGGAACTTGGGTGTGCAGTCAACATTAGTTTAAGCTTGGCGCCAGGTTTGGTTGGCGCAGTCCCCTCTCTTGGAGGCCAGTCGGCGGACATTGAGGAGTGTTCCAGTTCAGGGGTCTGAACATGTTTTTAAAAGTCCTGTTGGGTGTCAGGCAGGTCCTCCAGGCAACCTCCCCCGGGGACTGGTTCACCTCCATAGACCTGAAGGATGCCTATTTTCATGTCTCCAATATTGGAGGTTTCTGTGCTTTGCTTTTCGAGGGGAGCACTTCCAATTCAGGGTCCTTCCATTCGGCCTCTCTCTATTCCCTTATATGTTCACGAGATGTGTTGCTGCCCTATCCCTCCTGGAGGTTCAGAGGTTAAGGGTTCTACACTATCTGAACGATTGGTGTTAAACTAGTAATTTCACTAAAACATAGTTAATGTAATTATATTTCAGATTTTACTAAAAATATGCTGACTTTTTTTTTTCTAGATTTTACATTTTGGCAAATGTGACATATGTAGAGGTAAATCCATAACTGTTACATAGCAGCCATAATGTTAACAAGGGCCAAAATTTGTCTAAATTACACAATAGTAATGATTAGACTTCTAGGGGAGTTATACTGTCACATGCCTGTGTCTTTGCTGCTCTCCAGCAGCAGAGACAGACAGTAGCTCATCCCACACTCCCCTGCTACAGTCGGTGCCCTTACAGACCAACAGCGCTCTCCCATCTTCTTTCTGAACCTTAAAACTATGTTTTATAACATACAAATGTCTCTACAGACCGCTTTCTGACTAGAACTTATGAGAATCTGAGAAAAAGATTATGTATATTGAGAGTTGCGTCGCGTTTAACTGAACTAAACTCTGACAAATATTGACCACAGGTACTATTCCTTTCATGTACCTGTATTTGATGTAGCCCCTTAAAATTTTGGCTACTTAATCTTATTTTGTATCTTGTTTCAATGTCAGTGGTGCACTTTGAGCTTTGTGTACATGTTTTTCCATAGTGGCTTTTAAGTACAAACTGCAAATAACTTAACCTAAACCTATTTCACCAAACCAAGTCATAAATAGAGAAAACATGAAATCCTGCCACATGCACTTTAATATTAGTTTATGTGTGTGTTTACCAGGAGGACAGGAGCCACAGTGGAAGGAGCCCATAGTGTTGAGGCACTGCACCAGAGGAGAGGTGGAGCACCCTCCGTTATTACTGCTGCACTCATCCACGTCCCGACAGCTGTAGCCGTTCCCCTGCCAACCTGGGACCACATCACATTATTTTATGAAGGTATTATATTTATATTATTAATGTCCATTTAGTCTCATACAGTCCTGACAGTGACATGATGCTAACAGATAAATACCTGCACAACAGCCATGCAATTAAACACACAGGCGTTCAGAGGCTTTTAATTCCTTCAATTATTTTATAATGTAGCCACATACTACACAACCGCTCATAAAGAGGACGTGCTGGGACAAATCAGAGCTAATCAACTGAATTTACCAATGGTCTTTGAGATGTAGGGCTCTGCAGTAGCTATCCAGTTGTAGTGTAGGGTCTGAGAAATTGCATGAAAACGAAATTGCATCTTTTCATAATTTTGAAAAACATACTCAGTTTCAGTGTAGTGTTTAGTGTAATTAAATTTGTTCAGATTTAATATCTGGCTGCCATAACGCCATAATACACTTGTATAACGTTGTAAAGTTATCAGAGTACCAGTAGGACAGGTCCCGCAGTAGAAGGAGCCCTGCGTGTTGAAGCACTCCACAGGGGGGTTGGAGGAGCAGGGCTTGTTGGGCAGACTGCACTCGTCCACATCAGCCACACAGGCTGGGTCCCCTGCAGGAGAGTCCCAGCCGGGCTCACAGATGCACTGGTACCGGGGCTGTACGAGAGGTATACACACTCGGGTACACAGAGGTATACACACTCAGGTACACAGAGGTATACACACTCAGGTACACAGAGGTATACACACTCAGGTACACAGTCAGAACATCTGCAAGTCACTATTCATACTATCTTTATATTCCACACAGTAACTTTATATTACATAGAGAGGTAACCAATGCTACCTTCTGAATGAACATGAAATGGAGTGTGCAATAATGGGAATTGTGCAATGTGTGAAATATGTGAATGGGTCTTCTTGTCTGTATGAAATGTATTTGTTCAATAACACACCATTACACCATTACATTTTTCAGATTGTGAGAAGGTCACGTCATGTAATTTAATTTAAATTACACAAATATCTGTAATTTAATTTATATAAAGAGGACAACTAACAAACCCTGTCTAAGGCTCAAGACCCAACTGAGCATATTCTAACCCTGACCTGTAGGCCTATTTCTTGAGTGTATGTGTATGTGGTACCTGTCCAGGCATGATGCGGTCTGCATCGATGCATGTCCCGTGCACACACAGATCCTGGCCTGCGTTCCTGCAGTCGTCATAGCGCTGGGTGCACAGGGTCCCACTCCATTCAGGAGAACAGGTGCATCTGAACAGGACAGGACCAGAGGGTGAGTGAGGACAGTACTGTTACATTTCAGAGTTAAGTGTTAGTAGTAATAATACTTTAAAGTGAAGATACACAAGTGGAGTTAATATGATGAACTTAGATTCAGGAGCTGGACCACACCTCAACCTCCTCTCCAGCCAACCACAGCTAATCTCGACCACACCTTCAATTACCCAGAAGTCCTATTTATACAGACTATCCCGACAACACCGTCCTGTCAGCTCTCTCGACTCCCTCCCTCCCACCCCATGTCTCTCTTCCATCCTTCAGTCCGAAGACATCGTTAAGGAGGGGGGGTTCCGAATCAGCTGGGTGACCATTTTGGATTAGAGACAGAGCCCCCACCCTGAGTCTCCCCCCAGCCATCACATCCACCCACCGTCAAAAAATATCTTTATCGTATTTCATTGTTGTGGCGTGGTCCTTGCTAGTGAAGTTATTCCATTTGGAGTTAGTCTGCAGCATTATGTCGACAATGTAAAAAAAAAAAAAGTTTGTATTTGTTCTACTTACCTTAATAATACATCCCAGATTTTCTAAGATCTTGGGGATATCACAATTTGCACATTTTGTTTTAGCAGTTTGAACTCAACAATGCTTTTCTTCTTTGAGTCATAATACTATGGGTTCCACTATAGTCTAATTTTCTCCATCAAAAACATGCTATAAGCCAGTATACTGGTATAACACATTTCAGACGACTTTTAGCTTGTTATATTATCATAAACATATCAGAAGTGTCTCTATTGTTCATTAAAGGCATAGTCATTCCGGCTTGTCAAAGCCTGATCTCATCACATCTCAGAAGCTAAACCCTGGGAATACCAGGTGCCACAGTGAGGGTCATTGTGTTTTTGGCAAGACACTTCACCCACATCGCCTAGTATGAATGCAGTGTGTGTGTTGGTGGTGGACGTATGATGCAGATCGGCAGCCTCGCTTTCTTCAATCTGTCCCAGGGCAGCTGTGAATTCTATAGCAGCTTACCAGAAGCTTGGAGTGTATAAAAAATGCACTGTAAAATACACTTTGAGTGTCCAAAAACCGCTATATAAATCAAATGCATAAGTAATATTTCTCCAACAAAAATGTGCAAAATTAAATCAGTCAAATAACAATTGTGTGTGCCAGTAGAGTAGAGAGAGTCTGTGAACACAGCAGTAGTTTTACTTGAGTACATTGCAAATAAAGTGTAAATTTAGTGTGTAGTAATTTTGTGTAATTTTGCCATTTGGGGGTGTAAGGCCTTTTTTCTGTCCTGTGGTGTGACACGTCTTTGTAGCAAAATCCAAAAATGATTTTCAAAAACTAATCAGTTCTACATTTGTAAAGAGGCCTTTCCACAATCATCATATCATTTTTTGTGAAACTTACACTTAATTGTAGACATTTTAACATGCCCTGTGGTGTGACCTCTGACCCTGCTGGACATTCACTTTAAATTTGCCATGTTAAATAATTCTAATAAATAACTTAACATGTCTATAGTGCCAGTTGAATAATTATGTAACTGTCCCATAAAGAATATCTTTTTAACAATTAGAATTGTATTTTCTTAGGAAATCCTGCTGTCACACTGCAGGACATCACACAGAAATCCTGCTGTCACAGTGCAGGACATCACACAGAAATCCTGCTGTCACACCGCAGGACATCACACAGAAATCCTGCTGTCACAGTGCAGGACATCACACAGAAATCCTGCTGTCACACCACAGGACATCACACAGAAATCCTGCTGGCAGACCGCAGGACATCACACAGAAATCCTGCTGGCACACCGCAGGACATCACACAGAAATCCTGCTGTCACAGTGCAGGACATCACACAGAAATCCTGCTGTCACAGTGCAGGACATCACACAGAAATCCTGCTGTCACAATGCAGGACATCACACAGAAATCCTGCTGTCACAGTGCAGGACATCACACAGAAATCCTGCTGTCACAGTGCAGGACATCACACAGGGACAGGTTCAAAGTTGGATTTTACAAAAATGAGAGTATGATAATTATTAGTTTTGACCTAAGCTTAAAACCTGAACCCCTGAGCTCTTCCTGGTGCACACGTGTCAGATGAGCTCCTTCTGTCTTTTTAAATGTCTGATTTTTCATGTCACACCGCAGGACAGCAGCAAAGGTCAAATATTATTAAATAATTTATACATGCTTCTCTTTTTGCCAGCACCTTTATTAACTGTCTCTGACACAAGGGACTCATTCTAGATTTTTTTTTAGTTTTAGTGTTAAAATACAAAGAAACTCACACAACCTTATTCTAAAACTATATGTAATTTATAGAATACATATTTGTATTCATATTTATGTGTACAGTTGAGTTGAGGAAGAAAAAGTGTATTTAGAAAGTTATTACAGTCCCTGACAAAAGGCTTATTCATTTTGTAGAAACAAAAGCTTATAACCTGATTTTAAATTAATCGATTGGTTTTAGAAATGTCTCATATGAAAGCTAAAACCCTCCCAAATTATGCTCAATATACTAAAAGAAATTTGCTTCACTGAAGAAAGATTGATCATTTAATGAACACAGAAAGGTCAGATTTTGGCAAGACAAAAGTCTTGTCACCTACAGAAAATTGAACAAATAATTTACTTCAAAGACAAAAATATGTTGCATAACGACAGTGAATTAAGTAGTGGTGCTGTGAGATCCATATTTAATATCTTGTATGACTTCCATGAGCTTGAAGGACTGCATCCATGCGGTTCGACAATGATTCATACAATTTGTTGATGAAGTCATCAGGAATAGCAAAGAAAGCAGTCTTACATGCCTCCCAGAGTTCATCAAGATTCTTTGGTTTTGCCTTCCATGCTTCCTCTTTCATTCTACCCCAGACATGCTCAATGATGTTCATGTCTGGTGACTGGGCTGGCCAGTCCTGGAGCACCTTGATCTTCTTCGCCTTGAGGAACTTTGATGTAGAGATAGAAGTATGCGATGGAGCACCATCCTGCTGCAAAATTTGACCCCTTTTATGGTTGGGAATGTAAGAGGTAGCTAATACTTCTTGATATTTTAGGCTATTGATATTGCCTTCCACCCTGCAAATGTCTCGCACACCCCCATACTGGATGTAACCCCAGACCATGATTTTTCCGCCACCAAACTTAACTGTTTTCTGGGTGAATCTTGGATCCATGCGGGCTCCAGTAGGTCTCCTGCAATATTTGCGGCCTTCTGCCACTTTTCCAGTGTCCATCCTTTTAGCAGGCTGTGGGCCTTGGCAAATGCCACACGGTTTTTTAATTGCCTTTTGTTTAGTGCTGGTTTCTGTGCACTGATTCGACCATGGAGGCCATTTCGAGACAGAATTCTACAAACTGTTCTGGTTGACACAGGGACTTGAGGTGACCAGGACTGGTGGAGCTCTGCTGCAGTGGAAAAGGGGCTGGCCTTGGATTTTCGAATCAACAGACGGTCCTCCCGAGCAGTTGTCTTGCGGGGTCTGCCGGACCTGGGCTTGTCAAAAACATCTCCAGTCTTTTCAGATCTTTTTCTTATTCTTTGTACTTGACACTGAGACACATTGAAGGTGTCAGCCACCTCAGCAGTAGATCGGGTCTTCAGCCTCTTGATAATTAACGCTTTGGTCTCAGGGTGGATCTTAGGCATGTTGTCAGAGGTCAAGTTGCAGTTGATGTGAAGGTCTGGTGTGCTGGGGTTCTTTTTATACACACCCACTAATTGATTGAACAGTAACTGATCACAGGTGAGGCTGTAATCTAGGATTGGGTGCATCATATGACAAGGCGACAAGACTTTTGTCTTGCCAAAATCTGATCTTTCTGTGTTCATTAAATGATCAATCTTTCTTCAGTGAAGCAAATTTATTTTAGTATATTGAGCATAATTTGGGAGGGTTTTAACTTTCATATGAGACATTTCTAAAACCAATCGATTAATTTTAAGTCAGGTTTATAAGCTTTTGTTTCTACAAAATGGATAAGCGACAAGACTTTTGTCTAGGACTGTACACTGAAAATGGGCGTCATGTCAAGTACAAAATATACTACTTAAATGTTTTATGGTAATAGAGAACAGTACTTTTATTTGAATACATTGCAAATAAAGTGCAAATATTGCTTAAATGTTTTATGGTACTAGACACAGTACTTTTCCTTGAGTACATTGTAAATAGCGTGTATAAAGTGGAGGTGATGCTTACGAGAAGGCTCCGGGCGTGTTCACACAGGTGGCTCCGTTCTGACAGCCGCTCAGACTCCCTGCCAACGTCTGACACTCATTCACATCTGTGCCACAGTTTGTGCCCTAACAACGACAACACACAGTCAAGAACTCAAACATGTGCGCTTTAACACACAACTTTCACACTACTGGATTCAATCTCTTGACCTATGATCTAACTGTCTGATCATTTCATAATTTTGACTGGATTAGGTAAACTTGAAGAAAGTAAAGTAGAGCTGTAGGTGTTTTAAAGGTGCCTTACGACAACTTTTCTGGTGGATGCTCTGAAACCGACTTTTCTCGATAGAAATATTATTACTTTGTATGGAATGTTCCACAGTATGGCATTAAACATATCTATCTTCAAGCAATAAAATCAAGCAGGTGATGGAATGACAAAAAGAAAAGTTGGATAGAGCACCTTTTCATCAACCTTTGGACAATGGGGGAAGAAGTACTCGATTTTGTTACTTACAGATACCGGAGCAAAAAATACTCAAGTAAAAGTAAAATCATAACATGAAAAAATCAACTTAAGTAATAGAATTAAAGCAACCATTTAAGTACTTCATGCACATTTTCAGAGCTAATAAAGCTTCAAATGTAGTGATTTTGATACAGATTTGTGCTGAATTTTGTTCAACAGAAATGTTGGAATCAACATTTTTTATTTGTATATTTGTTTTAGCAGGTCTCAAACTGTAATATAATATACTTTTACTTTTCAGTCCTACTTCTTTTCTCACTAGTTAAGTAAAAGTAAAAAATATCCACTTTAAAATCTACTGAAGTAAAGTACAGATACCTACATTTATTACTCTACATAAATTTGCTAGTATAGGAAACAATTTAATTCCATTCATTTGGCCTCATGTTTGAGTCTCTGTGTGTGCAGCCCGACATACTGACCCCCCAGTTGAGCAGGCACAGGCAGTGGTAGGAGTCCAGCAGGTTCAGACAGGTGCCTCCATTTTGACAGGGGTTACTGCTGCAGGAGACCCTCTGCACCGTCTGCACAACAACACAAATTACACAGTCGTAGTAATCATAAAATCTACAAGTCTCATTTCAAACAGTTTACAGTCACATGGGTCTCTATATAGTCTCTTTTTGGTGTGGATTTAATTGGACTTAATCCAAACTTAGTAGTTAAAGTTGTGCAGCTGATAACATATTCATCATTATTACAGTTTTTACTCCAGTAAGACAAAGTGTGCTCTCTCGGTAATACAACACTTTTGACATCGTACATAATTATTTGAAATAATCATGATTTCAAATATTATCTCTTATAATATTGCACACATATCAAGCACCCCAAAGTGTAGTCCTATTTTAGATATAGTCCTGGTTTAATTCAGTTCTATTGTAATTTGCCCATATCCTGTTTTAAACCAGTCGTAGACCATTGGTACTTGGGTCACTTTTTCTGTGGTAGAAAGTTTCAAAATTTCTGGCCGTACATAAATCAGAGCTTACCATCTCCAGAGTGGAGACTTTGGTCTTCAGTGTGGTGACCTGAAAGGAGAAAAAACATACGTTATCCGAGGGCTGCTGTAAGCAGAACAGAAGACAGGCAGGTAAGAGACATTTCATTGTGCTGACTGAAGAGACACTGAACTGCCAAACTATAAACAAAATAATGAACTATAAACCTGAATAAACTTTTATTTTTCAACCACAAAATGATGGCCTACCCACCATGTCAATGTTAAAGTATATCACATGAACACAACCTGAAATGTGTCTGTAACACATTCACTTTAAAAGTACATATCATACTGCTAGAGGTTAGGATTATTCATTTGTGTCAGTCAAATACTGATGTATTTGAACAACAGAAATAATCATATTGTAATGTTTTAGACATTTTTCAACCTTTTCAATCTGTTTTTTTCTAAATAAACAGAAAGTCTTATCAAAGGTGTATGTTGGATTATTTATCATCAGCAGCTACATTAGTTGTTCATGTGACGAGTGACGGTTGTCAGTGGCTGGATTCCAAACAGTCCAGTAGGACTAGGACTCACAGTTCAATCACAGTTCATACTGCTGCTTCTCACATTAGGCAGACACACACACTGAGATGGTCTGACCTGGGTGTTGAGCTGGTTCAGTTTTTTGGTGACCTCTGGGGGCACTGGTCCTCCATTGGCTGTAATGTTGTCGATGTCTGCTTTGTTTGATTTAATCTGCAAAAGTGTACAACACACAGCAGGTTAATGCAGTTTTATTATGGGAGAGATTTTATCTACAAGATCATTCTGAAATACCTGATGTGACTACATACAAAATTAGAATACGAGTATATCGACTTAAAAATATGTTGTAGTAATGGCAACTGTAGTAATCTTTCAAACAAAGATACAGTGATATTTCACTTTCATTCTAATTTGTGCCATATTAGATTGCAAAATTACAATAATAATAATAAGAAGAAGATTAATTCATTTTTGTCTGTTGTTGCAAGATTAATAGAAGTTGAATCGAAATCACAATTTGAATAGAAAGCAAATCGTAAATGTTGCAGTTTTGAATATACCATAATGCCCTCCACAAAAACCAAAATCTCCTGTCTTATTCTATATAAAAACTGCTAATCCTGTAGTTTAGATCAGCACAAACATGTTCTGATGTTCTGTATATGCCCTCTGCTCTGTACTTTCTCAATCAGTGATGCATGTAGGATTCGACAGTTACACGGCGCTTTGTTGTGATGACGATTACTGTCATGACTTGTGTGTGTGTTTGTTTGTTTGTGTGTGTGTGTGTGTGTGTGTGTGTGTGAGCAGACCTTAAATAATCAAGATCCCTGATTATTTAAGGTCTGCTCACCAGCGAGTCTCTACCAGATTGTTTTTGTCCGACACACGGTGAACTTCTTGGCTCCTCAATTTCTGAGTTTTTCGCGACCTACTTTATCAACTGAATATTTTCTACTTACCTGCTTTTTCTGCTCTCCAGTGATCCCAGCCTGCTCCAGCCAGATACTCACACACTCCAGCCTGATACTTACCCGGTCCAGCCACGCTCCAGCTTGTATCCTACTTCTGTAAAATAAATTCTCCTTTTCCTTTTTTCAGTTGGTCTGGTGTCCATTCTTTGGGTCCCTCCATTGCTGTGCCATAACAGTTTATATCGACGTCAGCTTGCACATTTTAGATGAATATTGTGATTTAAAATGTCTAAATTATAACCTAATGATCCACAGATGGATAACTACACAGCAGACATAAGCACAATAGGTCTGCTTTAAAAACACATTTTAGACAATAGAATATGATTTTCAATATCAAATCATGTTTTCTTAAACATTAGTTGTGATATACATAACTATTCAGGAGAGGTCCAGTTTTGTACTGTCCTGTCCAAGATCCTTGGAACGAAGCAGCTAGAGCGTTGGCTATGTCCATTTATATCCACATATATACACAGTCTCCAGGCCCATCCTTCTGAGAGATGCAGAACCAAAACTACTCAGTGTGCTTCTGTTGCCCTTCTGTTGGGATTAAGAACGACTGATTGATGCTGTGGGCCCCTCCTATGCTGCACATCACACTAGCGAACATATTATTATTTTTCATTTGTTAAAAAAAACAAACTAACTACGTCACAGTGGGTGTGTTCCGGTGGCGGTGAAAAAGGGGGTTGATCAGCAATATGGCGTCTTGAAAATAAGCCATTAAAGATGACTCAAACATGCACAGATCAGTCCAAATACTATACAACTACACGAGGGGAAATGATGAGGGGAAACAACTATAACATTTAAAAACGCAGGAAAAAGCAATTTCACATAGAACGTTTGTCTAAGTCTGAGTATTTAGTTGTGAAAACAGTTTTAGTATTGATTAGTATCTGAGTTTTGATATTTTTGAACAACCCTACTCTATTATACTATTATACTCTATATTTTACTAAAAGTGTACAACTTGTAAACATTGATTTGCCCTGATTGAGTCGCCTATCATAAACACTATAATGTGATCTTACCTGTGTTATGAGCAGGGTGAGGTCCTCGTCGCCCACCTTCACGCGCCCGGATGCAGAGGGTTTAAAGCAGATGTCTTTGCTGTTCCCCGGGCTGAACACCAGATGCCCATCCTCTGACAGCATGCGGGGTCTGCACAGAGACACAGGGAAATCAGACCACTACAAAGGCAGGTAGAGGGCTGTGGTCAGCCTAAAGTGTATATGACAGGCTTTATGTGTTTCTGATTCAAACGGTTTTGGTGGACAGCACCTGTGATCAATATTTATCAGTTTTACATCAGTGGCATAAGTGGCAGTTTGAGGTCTGTCTTCTGTATGTGTCTAAAATGTCAAAAGTAGTAAACATGTAAAAACGTAGATCACATCAAATAGAAATAAAAATAACAAATAGAGAGAGAAATTATTTAGAATGTCCTCTACAAAAAATAAGATCTCCTGTAATGTTCTGAAATACATGGGATTCTTGTATTAGTTTATCACTTCAGATTTCAATTTCTCTCAAATGTGAATGCTCCTGGAGTTGTTACAAAGTGCACTTTGATAGAACCTGAAAATAAAAATGAGCCCACAGGCTCCACTTTCTTCAAACAAGGGTAGACCTAGACCTACATACACTGTCTGCTCATGCTTGGTCATTATCATGGTCCACTTCACCTGCCCTGCATATGCAGCTCATTTGAAGAGGTGTTTTTAATTGTTTTTAGGTTGCAAAATGTGTGATTATGATCTGTACCTCTCCTGTTCTTCACAGGCCTGGTTGTGGCCCAACAGTAGGCAGTTATAAATGTCAACTGAAAAAAGATGTTGTGAGGTAAGATTCAATTAGCTTATTTTTTCTTATGATTTATTTTTTTGACAGGGCCAGTGCATATTAAGGAACATCAGTAATTACAGTGTAAATATGACAGATTATTGCAAAGATGGAAGATGATATGTGTCCGTACTGACAAAGCCTGATCCCGTCAGATCTCAGAAGCTCAGCAGGGCCGGGTCTGGTCAGTACTTGGATTGGAGATCCCTGGGAAAATCAGGTGCCACAGTGCGGCGCCAGTGGCAAAAACTGTTGTTGTGTCCTTAGGCAAGGCACTTCACCCACATTGCCTAATATGAAAGTGGTGAGTTTGTGAGTGATGGTGGTGGTTGGAGGGGCCAATGGCACAGATTGGCAGCCTTGCTTCTGTCAGTCTGCCCCAGGGCAGCTGTGGCTACAATAGTAGCTCACCCCCACTGAGTGTGGAGTGAATGAATAATGATCTGTAAAGTGTCTTTGAGTGTCCAGAAAAGCTCTATTAAAACTGATGCATTATTATTATTATTATTATTATTATTATTATTATTATTATTATTATTATTATAGGCCTACATATAGCATAGCCTATTAACCTACCCATGGCTGCTTTGATAAAACCATATAACTTGCAGTCTATAAATTTTTAGACAACTTCGGTTACTTTACCAGTTCATGGCTTAATGAAGTTAAGTTGTTGCCCTTAAAATGTCCACCCTCAGATTTTTGCATACGACTGCAGTTGATTAAATAGTGTCATAACTCTGTGATGACGGTCAGTATCATGGGACTGTGGCTGACTAGGCTATGTCTGAGCTAATGCTGTAACCTAAACATCTGGGGAAAACTAATTAGAGTTGCAAACTGAAAATGACTCCAAAACAGCGACGTTGGTCTCATCAAGGCACCTGAGAACCTGAGAACCTAATAAGCAGCCAGCTCTATGTTTCCAAGTTTGAAAAAAGGTCCTGTATCTCCCACTTCCCACATGCTTAGTTTGTTTTGTTGTAGAGCTAAAGATCAAACTCAGAACTGTCTGAAGCCCCTCTGTATCATGAACAAATGTGATCATAGCAGCCAAGTCCACTTGAAACTGTGCACTTGTGGTTTGTGATGACTGGACTCATTTTGTGTGGTGATCAAAATATGTCCAAGTATGTTTTAAGTAGGCAGTGTAACTGAGTAAAGAGTCCAGCTCTAAGCATGTTTGATTAGGATTCAAAAGTGCTGTGCAATGGGCTCACCGGTCTCCCCTATCACTGCTAACTTACTGTATACATGGAACAATTTGAACAGAGTGCCCTGGCCTCATATCC
Organism: Taenioides sp. WSHXM2023; assembly: GCA_029959045.1. Lineage (NCBI taxonomy): Eukaryota > Metazoa > Chordata > Actinopteri > Gobiiformes > Gobiidae > Taenioides > Taenioides sp. WSHXM2023. Next base: position 24,776,241 of record CM057105.1, read on the forward strand.
AGGCACTCCACCCACACACTGGTATCACTTTGTTGATGATAATTTTTCAAAAATCAAAATTCAAGATTTGGAACCTTTTACTGCACATATCAATTCTGTATTCTGATCCGAACATCAAATTCACATGTGAAGATGCCAAGGACAACACATTGGCCTTCTTAGACTGTGCAGTAACGATAAGAGAAGACCGGCGACTCCAGGTAGAGGTCTTCAGGAAGCCCACACACACCGACCAATATCTGCTTTTTGATTCACACCACCCACTGCAGCACAAACTGGGAGTCATTCGGACATTACAACATAGAGCCCAAGTGGTTCCTACAAGCGCAGAGGGAAAGGAGAAAGAAGAACAACACGTGGAGAAAGCCCTCTCCGTTTGTGGATATCCTAAATGGGCTTTCAATAAAACGAAGAGAGCCAAGAAACAGGACAACAGAGAACCAGAACCCAGGAGAAAGGGTGTAACTATTCCTTACCTGGCTGGCGTTTCCGAAAAACTACAGAGGATCTTCAGACAACATGACATCCCAGTCTATTTCAAACCCACAAACACTTTAAGACAAAAACTGGTCCATCCTAAGGACAAAACACCGAGCCACAAACAAAGCAATGTGGTCTACTCCATTCAGTGTAGTGAAGACTGCAGTGAGCGCTACATTGGAGAAACAAAACAGCCACTTCACAAAAGGATGTATCAACACAGACGGGAAAACCAGGGTGGGCCGCAATCTGCCGTACTTCTCCACCTAAAAGCCACAGGCCACTCCTTTGAGGACAGCGAGGTCCAGATCTTGGCCAGAGAAAAGAACTGGTTTGAGAGGGGAGTTAAAGAGGCTATTTTTGTCAAGAAAGAGCATCCTTCCTTGAACAGAAATGGAGGTCTCAGACATCATTTGTCTCCCATCTATAACTCTATCCTCAAACCTAAATCAAAACAAACAGAGAAAACAATGGGACTAGCCAGGACATGTCCAGAGGTGTGAAAACACCCATCATGGCCCTGAATGGCTATGCTAACTACACCCCACTCCCACTCCATATTGAATAGACACACCTGACTAACAGAAACTGTAAACAAATATGTGTTCTCTCAGAGTAATTTCATTGTAATTAAGCTCCTCCCTTCAAGCAGATATAAAGCAGTGTCCGCCAGCATCTGACCAGAACTGCAGAAGCAGCTTGGATGAGCTGCGAAACGTATTCGACCAAATAAACTCTGTCCAGTTGACAAATTAAATTTCTCCTTTTGCCACCTAGTTTTATTATTGAAGCCACGTGCCGCCATAGAGTTGGGATGGGACATTGTAATTCCAAAGGCTGCTTTTTCCAAATGCATTTCGGGACATAAGCATCACCCCTTAAAGCAGCACCAACATACACCAAACGTAACAATCTTAATTTAACCAGATGTTGACAGCTCGTACAGAAGGATTTGTTGATACCTAATTCTAAGTCCGATTTATTAAAGTTTTAACTTAATAAAATGAGTCAAATTGTAAACATTTACCAATTTCTAGTCAGATCCAGTTTACTCAAACACTGTATCTAATATGTCAACAAAATGAGGCAAGAAATTTAACCGGGTTCTGATAGTTCTTTTTAGAGTGAGTAAACTACAAGAGAACTTTCAGGTTGTTATCTCGTAAAGATTTTTTCTCCCATTCGCCAGCAGTGTCTGGCCTTAAAACATGATATTAAAAATTACTAATACATGATAATAGGTTTGTACTTCCTTTTGTGCTTCCTTTACAGCTACACAAAATGGACTCTTGTGAACTTTAAGCCATGTTCTAATGCTGTTACCTCGTCAAAAACAGACCTGGAGTTATGTTTCATTCACACATGTTTGAGTAATCCTTTATCATTAGTCTGTCTACATCTCCAAAACTGAAAATGCTCTGTTCCACCTTGTGATGTCATGTAGTGTAGAGATTGACAATTCCAGGACTAAAATCATCCAAATAAACCTTGTATGGAGTTTAAAATCACAGTAGAGTACTTCCTGTATTAAAACATCTGACATTACAAGGTGAAACAGAGTGATTTCTAAATAAAAAATACCGTAATATGGGCAATTTAACTTTTGACAGTGCATGCATATTTTAGATTTTTTTCTTAGACCTTTTTTTTTTTTTTTTTAAATCAAGCATCCCTAATAATACATAACAACTACAAATCTTAACTTACTGGTCAGGGATGCCTGCTCTCTCCTCTCCTCTTTCTCTGTCTTCCAGCTCTCCCTGAAGTTCCACGAGAAGAACCACCAGGAGCATCCAGAGCAGCCAACATCTCCGCGCCATGGTGCTTCTGTCTGGGCCCAGCTCACTGCAAACTTCCCCACGTCCTCTAGCTCATAGGAAGGAGCTGTTCTGAAGGGGCTAAACAAAGACTATGACCTGACAGATCTGAGCAAAATGGTTCCTAATGTGAGAAAAGCTGCTTCATCACTCCAGCACATGACCAGGGCAGATGAGTAACCAGCCATTTAACTGTGGTCAGGAAACCAGGCCTTGTAAAAAACTTACCTTAAGTGATCTTTAGTAACAATCATATAAATATAAAAAGATGAAGTGGGTAGTACTCAGTTACTTGCACTTGAGTAACTTTTTCAAGAAACTTTACTTTTCAGGGTGCTTTTCTAGCAGCGTATTTAGTCATATTTTTATTGAAGTAACAGTAATCTTACTTGAATAAAAGTTATGGTTCCTCTTCCCATTGTGAGTGAGTCTACAAGAATTATTTGTTTCTTGCAGTGGTCCTTCAGATATGAAGTTGAAAAAGCTGAGGCACTCAAAAAGTACAAAATAATTAAAAGCCTTTAATACAACATGGCAGATAAAGTTAAAATCACAGCAATGTGTTTCTGTTGGGAATGACAACTGGAGGACCCAAAAATGCAGACAAAAAAAGTATTTATTCAACAAAAATATTCTTAGGGGGAAGTGTGTTCCAGGAGAGTTGGATGAGTCCAGAGTCCAGGTTGGCAGCAGACAGGAGGTAGAGGCTGGGATTGACCAGAGGCTGACCGAGCCGGAGGCAAATGAGATGAGGCTGGCTCCACCTGAGGGTACTGAAGAACGGACAAAAAAACAGGTAAGTATAACATTTTCAACATGCTCAAAAAACATAGAAAAGGAAACCGTCACAGTTTCGGACCCTAACCCAATTAATTAAAAGTAATTTGTACTTGTACTTGTGCTTTTTGAGTTCCTCAGCTTTTTCAGCTTTGTATTTGAGACTGGTCCCTACACTGAAGAGCACCAAAGGGGCAATTTTGCACAATCTCTACACATCCAAGTAGCACTCCTGCCCCCTAAAGTTTTGCACTCCTTCAGATATGATTTAGTTTTTTCCTTTTTTTTTTATCCTTTGAAAATAATAGATTTTGTGCATTATTTCATGTTTTGTCCTTCAACATACCTGAAGTTGTATTTTATTTCATTCAGTCTGTCTACATCTCCAAAGCTCAAAATGATCTGTTCCACCTTGTGATGTCATGAAGCGGCAGCTCCTTTTACCTTTAGTTCAGTAGAGATCGGCAATTCCTGGGCTGAAATCATCCACATGATTCTAGTGAAGGTGTGTGGAGTTTAAAAACACAGTGGAGCACTTCCTGTATTACCACATGACATCACAGAATGTTTTCAGTTTGAGAGAAGAATAAATCTGCAGGTTTTGTATGTTAAACATGTGTGAATGAAACAAAGCACAACTCCAACAACCAACATCTCAAATTTTAAATCAGATGTTACGCCCTGACAGATACTCTTTAATTTACTCTTACTTGAGTTGTAGTTTTCCCAAATACGTTTTTAGTCTTATGTGAGTAATTTCTTGGATTAATACTACTTTGTACTTCTACCTGAGTAATATTATTTTGAAGTAACATTACGCTTACTTGAGTAGTACAATGTTTGGCTTCTCTACCATCTCTGAAAAAATAGTTACACTACTGTCATTTGGTCCAACATACACAGCTAGTGAAAGAGCTATGGGTTTATTGGTGAGACATTATCCTATAGGAAACATTACTTACATAAGAAGTGCTCATAAAACATGTGTGAAACAAGTACAAACACACTGTAAAAGGTAAAAATAGTTTATTGGTATTTCTAAGAAGTTGTGACTGCTGACTTTAAAATGACATACCATTCACTTATGTTTAATAAAATGAAATACAGGTCAAATAAAATAATCAAACAAACCATTCTGAAACCATTAAGATTCTGATTTTAAATTCCATAAACATGACCTAACTTTGTCCCCAGATATGAGGTAAACTAATCTGTTTCTGATAACAATTGTAATGCTGATTTATTCTTAAATACACAAACAGTGAAAACAATGAAGTTATTTATATTATATTTTAGTGTTGTGAGTCTTTCATTTGGGTTGCCAGTTTCAACGCTGAAATCAATTTGGTTTAATCTTAAAGGACTAGTGCAGCCTCTGCAGCTCAGTGAGTGAATTCTGGAGGTTCTGAGCTTCACATGAGGCATAGCCTGTCCATATACTGAGAATGTGTCCTCTATCTGCAGGTTAAGGCTCTGGAGACACAGGTTCTGTTGTGATCGTAGTGCAGATTTTAAAACAGTAAGATCATACAGTCCCTTTAGTGGTTACATTTGTAATGTGGTGTATGGTTCTAATCCAGTGATACCTAACCTTTTTTATGTCTTTAGATTATGAACCTCAATATCATGTACTGGTGATTCTTTAGTCATTATAAATCTGTTTACTTGTATATCAATTGTTATATTGGAATATGTGTACCAAATAAGAAACATTATCAAAGATGTAAAGTGTACTACAAAGAAAAACATTCAAATAATATTCCATTTCACCTTTCCCTCAGTCCCTGTACATCTGGTTCTGAAACAGAGGCTTTGTTCACATGCACACCAAAATATGATGTAAGATTAAATAAATGACATGCAAACTACAAAATCTGATGAGAGTAATCTGAGGGACCATGTTGAGAAAGAAATCAGAAGATTTTTCTGATTTACACATCATTTTAAGAGTGTTATAACTCCAAAATACTAAAAATGTTTTTGATTGTGTCCAGTGTCCTAATCAACAATGTGTTTGTCACATGACACTCCTCTGTTATGGAAGTCATGCTGAGGACTTTAGACCGTTCAAAGATAGAATCACAACAGTCCTAGTTTTTTTTTTATTTGAAACTCAGGGGCAGTAAATGATCTGTTGTTTCATCGTCTCATGAAACAGATGAAACACAGATCATCATCTAATCTGTGTTTCATCTGTAAATATACTTTTATCCATCCATCCATTTTCTTCCACTTATCCAGGGCCAGGTCGCAGGGGCAACAGTCTAAACAGGAACTCCCAGACTTCCTTCACCCCAGACACTTCCTCCAGCTCCTCCGGGGGAACCCAAGGTGTTCCCAGGCCAGCCGAGAGACATAGTCCCTCCAGTGTGTCCTGGGTGGGACATGCCCGGAACACCTCCCGAGGGAGGCATCCAGGAGGCATCCGGAACAGATGCCCAAGCCACCTCAGCTGACTCCTCTCAATGTGGAGGAGCAGCAGCTCTACTCTGAGCTCCTCCCGTGTGACTGAGCTCCTCACCCTATCTCTAAGGGAGCGCCCAGCCACTCTGTGGAGGAAACTCATTTCAGCCGCTTGTATCTGCAATCTTGTCCTTTCGGTCATTACCCAAAGCTCATGACCATAGGTGGGGGTGGGAACGTAGACTGACGGTAAATCGAGAGCTTTGTCTTTCAGCTCAACTCCTTCTTCACCACAACGGTCCGATACAGCGACCACATCACTGCCGACGCTGCACCGAGCCGCCTGTCAATCTCACGCTCCATCTTCCCCTCACTCGTGAACAAGAATCTGAGATATTTGAACTGAGGCAGGGACTCTCCACCCACCCGGAGAGGGCAAGCCACCTTTTTCCGGTCAAGAACCATCGGATTTGGAGGAGCTGATTCTCATCCCAGCCGCTTCACACTCGGCTGCAAACCGCCCCAGTGCACGTTGGAGGTCCCAGTTCGATGAAGCTATCAGGACAACATCATCTGCAAACAGCAGAGATCCTATGGTCCCCAAACTGGATCCCCTCCGGTCCCTGACTGCACCTAGAAATTCTGTCCATAAATACAATGAACAGAACTGGTGACAAAGGGCAGCCCTAGTCCAACATGCATCAGAAACAGGTCCAACTTACTGCTGGCAATGCGAACACAGTTCCTGCTCCAGTCATACAGGGACCGGACAGCCCTTAGCAAAGAGCCCCGGATCCCACACTCCCAGAGCACTCCCCACAGGACCCCACGAGGGACATGGTCGAATGCCTTCTCCAGATTCACAAAGCACATGTGGAGTGGTTGGGCAAACTCCCATGAACCCTCGAGCACCCGATGGAGAGTATAGAGCTGGTCCAATGTTCCGCAGCTGGGACGAAAACCACACTGCTCCTCCTGAATCCCAGGTTCAACCATCAGTCGGATTCTCCTCTCCAGTACCCTGGAATAGACCTTACCGGGGAGGCTGAGGAGTGTGATTGCCCTGTACTTGGAACACACCCTCCGGTCCCCCTTCTTAAACAGAGGGACCGCCAGCCCGGTCTGCTAGTCCAGATACTGTCCCTGACCGCCATGCGATGTTGCAGAGACGTGTCAGCCAAGACACCTCCACAACATCCAGAGACTTAAGATACTCAGGACAGATCTCATCCACCCCAGATCCTTGCCACCGAGCAGCTTACTAACCACCTCAGTGACTTCAGCCGGGGTGATGGACGAGTCCACCTCTGAGTCCCCAGCCTCTGCTTCCTCCTTAGAAGACGTGACAGTGGGATTGAGGAGATCCTCAACGTATCCCTTCCACCGTCCAACAACATCCCCCAGCTGAGGTCAACAGCTCTCTGGAGTCCCCGGTCAGTGGACTGTCCAGTACCTCTCCCAGGGACTCCAAGAAGGCCGGGTACTCTGCACTGCTGCTCGGCCTGTAGGCCGACACAACAGTGACAGACCTGTCCCCGAACCCGAAGGCACAGGGACACAAAACTCTTGTTCACTGGGGTGAACTCCAACACACGGCGGCTGAGCTGTGGGGCAATGAGCAGGCCCACACCTGTCCGCCGCTGCTCCCCTCGGGCAACGCCAGAGAAATGGAGAGTCCAGCCCCCCTCAAGGAGTTGGGTTCCAAAGCCCAAGCTGTGCGTGGAGGTGAGGCCGACTAGAACTAGTCGGTAACGTTCAACCTCCCACACGAGCTCGAGCTCCTTCCCCCTCAGCGAGGTGACATTCCATGTCCCCAGAGCTCCATGTCTCCATGTCCAGAGAGCCGGTCGTCGAAGCCCCTGCCTTCTACTGCCGCCCCGATCTCCCTGCACCGGCCCCTTATGGATCCTCCTGTGGGTGGTGGGTCCTGGCTGGCTGGGCCCCATGGGGGAAGGCCCAGCCACTAGATGCTCGCTGTCGAGCTCCCACCCCAGGAAAAATATCCTTTTAGATATTTACAATAAAAGTACAAAGTATATAAATTATCAAGTCAAACATTTTTGCATTTACCTTTTGGATATTTCATGGCAAAGTACAATGTAATCAATCGGGCAAACTGGCCGGCTCTTGCCCCCCTCTGGGAGTATGACATAATAACATTCTAGAATCTGGAAACCACCAAGAACTTTATCTTTCTATTTCCATGAAATCACACAGGTGACATGCCACTTTCAGAAAGTTACATAGTGTATTCTAAAACAAAACTGCTGAACAGTTTTATACAAAAACATGAAAAATACACAAGCATTTCAGACAGAAGAATCTCAGACATGATTTGACTTGATTTAGTATAGGCCTGTTTGTAATTTGGGGAACCAGAGTTTTATTGTAGTGGCTGGCCATTTTGTGGAGGCTTCCAGAAGGTACAGAGTATGTATGAGTTGTATGGTGGTGGTGATTGTGATGTGGTCAGCTGAACAGGACCATAAAGGGCTCCTGGAGGATATAAAGCCAAGCTGTTGAATATCCTGGTGCGCTCCTGAGTCCAAGTTAAACATCAGCCAGAGGAGCAGGGTCGACACAGGGGTCATGTGACACATCTAACCTTGAACTCTGTGGATACAGAAAGTGCATAGGATAGGCTTTCATACTATGCTAATCCTGACTTGGTTTAGTGGGATAGTAAATATTTATCACAGTTTCACATCATTTAAGTGGCAGTTTGTGGTAAAAGTACAAATATAAAGGAAGTAAGCAAACAGAATCCCTCTACCTCCATGTCACCAACACAGAAAACTTGACATCCAAAATGGTGTTGTCATTTATTTGTATTAGTCTAATCATAACTATTGTGTGATTTAGACACATTTTGGCATTTATTTACATTATGGTTGCTTGGAAACAGTTATGGAATTACCTCTATGTATGTTTGCTTGAAGGAACCTGGAAGTAAAATCATTAATAGTTTTTTTTTCTGAAAAAAATCTGAAATATGATATGAAGTTATGTTTTAGTGAAATCATTACTATTATGACTTTCAGATACAGGTGTAGGCCTACAGTCAGGCTTTATTATTTCCATAGTATAATGTGTAATGTAGTTTCAATATTATAATGTATCAAGATTTCCCTGCATATCTGACTTCAAAATGTGTTATCTGCGATCTCCCACCTCTGTTCAGACCTAGATCCACTGTCCCCATGGTTTTGTTTAGTCCTGGTTTAGTCTTACATGAGATGTGGCTACCGTTGTGCGTCAATAACCTCTTTGACCCCATTCAAAATGTGTCAAAAAAGTGAGTAGTGACCAGTTTGTCTGTTAAAATAATTTCCTAAGAAAGTATTTTTACTAAAGCAAGAAGACACTGGTCTATTAGTTCACTGAGCTGAGGAGCAGAATCTAGAGATTATATGGATTATATTATTATTTATTATTAAATAAATAATAATATAATAAATAATAATAATAATAATAATAATAATAAACCATATAATCCATTATTATTATTATTATTATAACACAATGTTTTGGTAATAATGCTGTAACAGGCAACTCATGTCTATAATGGTGGAATTAATTGCTTTTGCCGTGTTTTTGCCATGTGTCATCTGAGGCATGACACATGGCACAATGTGTCATCTCTGGCACTGAGACGACTCCATATAAAATGCTTAGGTATACGTGGCCTACAAACAGTTTTATTGTTTGTATTGTTTTAAAGTTAATATTTTCCCATTGTACCAGTACTTCAGCAAATTGTTCAAAAAGACAAATAAAACATTTACATAAATCATTGGAAAATCTCTAGCAGAGAACATTATCAGAAAGGCCAATACTCTGAATTAGGGCTACAAGATTGAAATGAAATTTGAATAGTGCCAATTAGCTAAATCGCAAACACAACTTTGTTTCCTTTACAAACAACAAAATCCTGCCTTCTTCAGTATAAAACCTACTAACCTGGAAACATGTTCTGAAATGGGATTCTTGTATTAGTTTAGCAGTTCAGACTCCAGCCTTGAATTTTTAACTTTGAACAGAATAATAAATAACATAAATCAATAACATGAATCACAAAATGTAACTAAACACTTTCCAAAATTGTTCAGCCCTGTGTAATATTAAAAGAAAAAAAAAAGAGAATAAACATTTAATTAAAGAGATTTCGTTAGGCAACAGGTCCACACCCTCGCTTCATGCTTCAGTCCAGTCTACAGACATCCAGCCTCTGTGAGGGAATGATGCCAGCCTGGATTACGGTAATTGTTCTTTTGTGCTGACAGAGAAGCTTGTAATAAACTTTGGGCCAGTTTCAGAGTGGAGGATGGGTTCAGTGATCCACAGTCATTAGACATAAAGCAGGTCACACATGTGCTGGCTGTAGTGTCCGTCCTTACAGTGGTGTGTGCTGTGAGAGGAGAATCTGCAGCAACTTACACACAACACACACATTCAGACTGTTCCCCAGCACCTTGTACCTCTGCTTGGCCGGGACGTCCTCTGGGAACTCTGTGGGACACACAAGCATACACCTGTGAGGCCTGGATATGTGCTGCGGGTCATATTAGACATGAGGAGCGCTCTCGTGGAGTAAGGCAAGCGGTTCAGACTGTGAGCGTTAGAGTTATTTTGACAACAACAAGACCTATCAAGACAGGGGCATGGTCATTTTTAACATTCTTCCCAAAGGTTTTGAGTTCCAAGTTTGAAGTAACAAAAATCTGCACATGAAATTAAGGAAATATATACAACAATTAAGAAATAAATTCTTCATGACTACATTTGATATTTATTAATATTACTTTTTTTAAATGCACAATTTCCAAAGGGTCCTTCAGTACTTAAGCACTGTGTCTGTACTTTACTTAAGTAACAAAATCGAGTACTTCCACAACTGTTCTTTTTGGCATTAAATGACACTACTTAAATATATCTTATTTATGGTCAGATTGAAAGGCACTTTTTTTTCCTGTTTCTATTAGTGTTAGTTATTAGTTATATTACATTTGTATTGAGTTTCCCGTGCAAAATGTCAAGTGGAAAAATATCAATCCACAAAATTACCATCATTGACCTTTCTGTACCAAAGGGGGCAGTATAATGCACAAATTTAACCCAGTTCCTCACATCCACTGCAGCTCTCTGTCCACTCTTGGCTGCCCCCTGCCGTTAAACATGGTGTTAATATTAGACTGGTGGCTCAAGTTGAGTGTCAGGTCTTACCAAAGCTCTGAGGGAAGCCCATGAGGTTGGCCACTTCTCTGGGAGTGAAGTATCTCAGTCTGAGACTGTGTAAGCGCTTTAGCCTCTGCTCCTCACTCAGCTCCTCCAGGCCCCTGTAGACCTGCTCCACCTGCACCACACAGACACCAGGCCAAGAGTCACAGTCAGCTTTATTGATATAGCACATTTACTGCAAGCTTTGGCCCCAAAAAGCTTCATTTTAGATTGTCCCAGTGTTTTACTCTGACAATAGAGTGCCGATTAACCGCTATATGACTAATAAGACATAAAAAAAAAATATAGGATTAGGGGTTGTACACAGTTCTGCCCCTTCAACCCTTCCCTGAACTCTTGTACAGTACTGGTCCTTAAGAGAATAAAAACAAAACAAAACACAAAATAGTAAGGCTGGACGTCAAAGATAATAGAGAAAAAAGAAATAAAACCACTCAATTCATTATTATTAAAAGTGCATACAAATGAGTTTTTCGTGCCGCTTTAAAACAGTTTACGGAGACGATGTACCCAGTGTGTGAGGGTGTGTTGGGGCTGTCTCACCTCTGCCTCTGGAGAAGACTGCAGGACCGACCCCGTGCCTTCTATGTAACGGCTGTACCTGGAACACACACAGGGTAGCAATTCAATTTAAGTTTTGTTAGGTTTACGTTTTTGTTGATGAAATACGTATCCTTTCTGTGTGCGGATGTTTATTAAATTAGAAATACAAGTGTGATTTTAGGACACTGGTGACAGCAAGGAAATGCCAGAAGGATTCATCTATTGAACACATTTCATTTTAGATGATTTCACTGAACAAATGACTTAAAGCTCTTGCCCCAGTAAAGACAGAGGTCTGCTGTGTGCATGCTAGTTGTTGTTACTGTCACAGCAAAACTCCTCTCTGGTTTCTAAGAGTTGTGAAAAGCATTTATAAACTCATCGTGCAGAGAATGCATATGCAAGTGTGGAATAACTTTGGACCACTGCAAACTGTTTAAAAGGAAAGTTCTGTTTTTCATGTTTCTCAGACAACAAAAATTACTTACAGCTCTTTTAAATATAAACTCCATTTCAAAAGTAAAAATGTATGCATGTGAATCGGGTCACAGCCTGGGGTTATGTAATGTTTGTTGTTTTTTCTCACAATAATCATAATGCTAATTCCACTCTATATTCGATATTTATACTGGCTGCATACAAACCCTTTGGTGAAGCAGACGGACCTCCTGCAGCTGGGCCGGACTATATCCAAGATGTTAGCGTATCGGAGCAGGGTTTTGGGGGGGAGCAAGTACTGGTCCAGGTCCAAGTCTGGGTCCGGGTCTAGGAAGTCCTGGATCTGCCTGATGGACGCGTCGCTGTTCTGCTCCAGCTTCCTCTGCACCTCCGCGGGGGTCTCCAGCTTGTACAGCACCTGGGCCTGCTCTGGTCCTGTCTGTGTGAGAGAGGACGGGTCACCACATGTATTCAAGTAAAGGTACTATTATTTATTATTATTATTATACAGCAGATCCAAGATGGCACCACGTATGGTCGCCCTGGTGATTTGGTGCTCTTTGTTTTGTCTGTTTTTGTTCGTAAATCGTGTGTCTGCGTGCTCTTACACCCGTGAAGAGCTCCTAAACATCAGAACAACGACTTCTGCTGATCTACTGCCAGTTTTTTTAGTGCCTGCAGTAGATTTAGTTCATTTTTTGGCCAAAAAAGTGAGACGCCGCAGACGAGGAACGTGCGCAGGGGCTCTGGTGCGCCTTCGGAGACGCGGCACACGGACGCCCTTACCTGGGATTTTCCTGTCCAACGTTCGCTCACTCAGCAACAAGATGGACGAACTGGCGCTGCTGATGAGGAGTAACAGAGACTTTTCTTCCTCTTGTGTCTTGTGCTTCACGGAGACATGGCTCAGCGAGCAGATCCCGGACCGCGCGTTACACCTGGACGGATTTCAGCTCCTCCGCGCGGACAGACAGGGGGCTCTCTCCGGGGGAAAGACAAAAGGTGGAGGGGTCTGTTTCTACATCAACAACGCCTGGTGCTCAGATGTAACTGTGATCTCCCAACACTGCTCTCCCGCTCTGGAATATCTTTTCATTCACTGTAAACCTTTCTACTTGCCACGTGAGTTCGCTTCATTCATTCTGGCTGCTGTTTACATCCCGCCATGCGCTGACGTGCACGAGGCTCAACGCGTGCTAGCGGAGCAGATTTTGGATGTAGAACGAACCTTCCCGGACTCTCTACTTATTATCCTCGGCGACTTTAACAAGGGAAACCTGAGCCAGGAGTTACCAAAATACAAACAGTTTATTAAATGCCCAACGAGAGAGCAGAACACGCTGGATCATTGTTACACAACAGTCAGTGGGGCCTATCGGAGCGTGTCACGTGCTGCTTTAGGCTTTTCTGACCACGTCATGGTTCACCTCATCCCCACATACAAACAACAACTGAAGCTCTCCAAACCTACTGTGAGGACTTCTAAAAGGTGGACCAGTGAGGCTGTGGAGGAGCTTCGCACATGCTTGGACACAACGGACTGGAGCATGTTCAAGACCTCCGCAGAGAATCTGGATGAGTACACGGACACAGTGACATCATACATCCAGTTCTGTGAGGACAGTATTATTCCATCTCGCACCAGGGTGTCATTTAACAATGACAAACCCTGGTTCACACCCAGACTGAGGCAGCTGAGGAAGGAGAAGGAGGAGGCGCACAGAAGTGGTGACCCTCACTCTTACAGACAGAGCAAGTACTCATTTAGCAAGGAAGTGGAGAAGGCTAAATCGAGATACAATAACCATCTCAAGGAGAAGTTCTGGTCCAATGACTCAGTCTCTGTCTGGAAAGGTCTGAAGGAGATCACAAATTATAGACCCAAAGCCCCCCCTGCTGTGGATGACCGACAACTAGCGGAAAGGCTTAACACCTACTACGCTAGAGTTGAAGTCTCACACCCCTCCCCCACCCCACTGACTACAATGGACATTGCGGCCAACCCACCTCAGACCCCTCCTCCTCCCCCACTGCCCTCACACTCTCCAAGCAGGATGTGACTAAGACATTTAAAAGGCAAAACCCACGGAAAGCCCCAGGTCCGGACGGTGTCTCTCCTTCCACCCTGAGACACTGCGCTGAAGAACTGGCTCCTGTCTTCACGGACATCTTTAACATCTCCCTGGAGTTATGCCATGTCCCAGCCTGCTTCAAGCTGTCCACCATTGTTCCCGTCCCCAAGAAGCCAGGATCACCGGACTTAACGACTACAGGCCTGTGGCGCTGACGTCTGTAGTCATGAAGTCATTTGAGCGCCTGGTTCTGCCTCACCTCAAATCCTTCACCTCCCCCCTCCTGGACCCTCTGCAGTTCGCCTACAGAGCCAATCGGTCTGTAGACGACGCCATCAACCTGGCCCTCCACTTCATCCTTCAGCATCTGGACTCCCCGGGAACCTACGCCAGGATCCTGTTTGTGGACTTCAGCTCTGCATTCAACACCATCCTCCCTGCTCTGCTCCAGGACAAGCTCGCCCAGCTCAACGTGCCTGACTCCACCTGCAGGTGGATCACTGACTTCCTGACGGACCAGAGGCAGTGCGTGCGGCTGGGGAAGAATGTCTCGGACACTCGGACTATAAGCACAGGATCTCCACAGGGCTGTGTACTTTCTCCCCTGCTTTTCTCCCTGTACACCAACTGCTGCACCTCCAGCCACGACTCCGTGAAACTGGTTAAGTTTGCGGATGACACCACCCTCATCGGGCTCATCTCGGACGGCGATGAGTCTGCCTACAGGAGTGAGGTGGACCGGCTGGTGTCCTGGTGCAGCAGCAACAACCTGGAGCTCAACGCCCAGAAGACAGTGGAGATGATCGTGGACTTCAGGAAAGTCACAGCCCCCCAGCCTCTCCTCACCCTGACAGACTCCCCCATCACCACTGTGGACTCCTTCCGCTTCCTGGGCACCTGCATCACCCACGACCTCAAGTGGGAGCCGACCATCAGCTCCCTCATCAAGAAAGCCCAGCAGAGGATGTACTTCCTGCGGCAGCTGAGGAAAGCCAAGCTGCCTGCCCAGATGATGGTGCAGTTTTACACAGCCATCATTGAGTCCATCCTCACCTCCTCCATCACTGTGTGGTACGCTGGGGCCACTGCCAGGGACAGACAGAGACTGCAGCGCATTGTGCGCTCTGCTGAGAAGGTGATCGGCTGTAGCCTTCCATCTCTCCAGGACCTGTACGTCTCCAGGACTCGGGTGCGAGCAGGCCGGATAGCAGCTGACCCCTCTCACCCTGGACATGGACTATTCGAGCCACTTCCCTCTGGCAGAAGGCTACGGTCCATACGGACCAGAACCTCTCGCCATAAGAACAGTTTCTTCCCCTCTGCCGTTGGACTCATGAACACTTTATGAACACTTATAACACCTGTACTAAGGACACTTTATAACACCTGTACTAAAGACACTTTATAATACCAGTCACTTTAAATAAGTCATGTCACGTCACTTGCTCTTTTGCACTGTCAGTTTGCACTGTTGCTCTGATGCTCTGTATATACTTGACTATTCTTATTTTTTTTTATTATATATCTTAATCTTTTTGCATGCTCTTACTTTATTCAAATAGTGATACTTTATTATTATTATTATTATTATTATCCTTTTCTAACAGTGATATCTCTACTTTGTATTATTATTATTATTATTATTATTATTATTATTATTCAGTGTTCTATGTTGCACCTTATCACCAAAGCAAGTTCCTAGTCTGTGAATTGTGTTCACTGACAATGGCAATAAAAGCTTTTCTGATTCTGATTCTGATTTAAAATGAACTCAAGATAGTGTTGTCGCCATACTAAAATTTCAAACTTGATTGCGATACTAAGGAATAGACTCAATCCTTAATACCGATTCAGATACCACAATGATAATAAAAAGCACTTTCTTTAGACAATAGAATGTGATTTTCAACATGTTTCAACAGTACTTTCAGTGGCCCTGTAGGTTCCATAGTGGTCCATGGGTGTATACTAGTCTATGTGCTCTTATACTTGTTCCGACTCTAAAGATCATTCTAAAGCTAATCAGGAAAGGTTCATTTCTGTTCTATAAATGGAACTTTTTTTAGTATCGATACCTGCTCAAATGAGTATCTAGTTTCGATACTAGTTTTAGTATCAATTACTATCTGATTTGAGAATTGATATAAAAGGCTGTCTTGGTGTAAACAGAAAATAATGGTGGCATCTTTTTTACCACCTTTGGCAGGTGAGGAGTCAAAACTGTCGACTGTTCAGACACGTCCAGATCCGTGTGGACAGGGAATGCTTCTAAAATCTGGTAGGAAGAACATTAAAGAGTTAAAAAAAAAAAAAGCATATTTGATAAATGAGTAAAATAAAGCCCAGAGTCTCACCTGTGAGTGGGTCTCTGCACAGAAGCCTTCATCTGAGCGTTTGGCCATGAGGAAGTATCGGAGCCGAGAGTTTGGGATGCCCACCTGGAGTCACACACAAGGTTAAACACTGTTAACACATAACCATAACCACACAGCGTAAAATGTGTTTTCCTCTTGAACATTACTTCATTTGTGTATTACAAAAAAACTAACCCAACGTCACATAGACAACTGAAAGTGATCACCTGCATGATTCTATGGAAATATAAAGTTAAAACATTCTCCGTGGAGATAGATATGTTTCATGTAAAGGATTATACCCAAAGGAACAACATTTCCACAGAAACAAGCAGGAGGCCCTCCTCCAGGCCAAATAAGACTCAGGTCTGTGAAGATACGAGCCTGCTCGCACCACGGGTGCATGGCTTTTTTTATGTTTTTCAGTGCAATTAAAATGCTTTTATTTTAGTCTGTTTTTCTAGCAAAAAGGTTACAGCCTGCGGCTTTAAAATAAAAAAAAGCTCTTCAGAACCATTTTGCCATAATAATAAATACAATTATCTTCTAAAAACACATTTGCTATTTGCACCAACTGTTGAAAATTTGAAGTGTTTTCATTGAATTGTATACTGAAAGACTTACACTTGTGGGCGACACCATCATTTCTTTAAAATGATATCCACATTCATTCAAGGTTTTCACCAGCTGATTCCTACTGATTAAAACAAATGATTAATCAAAGTGTGGACAAATGCACTGATACAGCCCATAGTTAGAATTTCATCCTCACCTGGCACAGGACTCTTCGAATCCCTTCACATTCTCCAGGAGGATGTAGCGAGGAGGAGGACTCAGCCTGGACAGAAAAATGACATTAGAACACAAATATAACCTCACAAATGGATCATTAAAGTGCATGTGACATGTTAGAATACTCATTTCACTAAAACACAAGTTAAAGGTCCTGTGCTTGATACAAACATATCCAGTACAGATATAAGCAGTTCTTGAGGTCAAAATAAGTTTGCTGTGTATTGTTTGCATATAATTATAAAGCGTTTTATTGTCCAATAATCCAGTGCGTTAGCATCCTAGTTGTTGTTAGCTTTAATGTCATGGCAAAATTTCGCTCTGGTGGATTTAGGATGTTCAGAACGGTTTAAAATGAACTAGTTCTGTTTTTCACATTTTGAAGATGGTAAAAATCATGTACAGGGGCCAAAATGTGTCTAAATTGTACAATGGTTCTTATTAGACTAATAATAATAGATAACAATACCTTTATTTTGTCAAATCAACGCTAAATCTATCACAAAACTGTATCCTGTATTTTTTACTTTTCTTCTCAACTTTTTTCCACAAACCAGTGGAAAAAAGCTGTAAAACTGATAAATATTTAGCTCAGGTACTATCCCACCAAACCAAGTCAGAATTAGAAAAACATGAAAATCATGAAAAAAGCCATATGCACTTTAAACAAACACAACACAACACAACACAACACAACACAACACAACACAACATAGGTGTGAGGGTTCTTACCTTGGCAGGAGATCCAGAACATATAAAAAGCTCTTGGTTCGTTTGTCGACCACATCACGTTTTAAGCCTAACCTGCAAAGAGCAACAGTTGGACCATTCACCATCTCATAGCAGGAGTTAAGACTGTTCAGAGTAAGAGATGGAGCAGTACCTGGTGAATGGCTGACAGGGCGGGCTCATTAAAATCATATCAATGGACAGTTTGTTGAAGTCTTCTAGTGGAATGCCCTGAGGAGAGAGAAAAAGATTACATTTTAAAGAGGCGGTATTACACTTCTCTGGGGTATTAACTGCAAACACATAACACACTGTATTTAGATCACCATGTTACCTTTTATTGTTTTTAAAATGCTGTATTCGCCAAAAACAACATATTAACATGTTTTCTAATTTTCGTTTTTGGCACTCTGAGCCTGTCCTCCCTTTGCTCCACACGTAAAGTCACTCCCCCTTCAGAGCGCGTCAGTGTGCATCCATCTTAGGAAACTACTGCATATCACATCAGGTTTGTCACGTTTCTGTGCACAGTTAAATCATGTTTTTGTACATTTATGGAGAATTGTTGTGTGAGAGCATGCGTGGTGCAGGCTTGTGGGCGGAGCCTTGTACAAAATCTTACAGCTAACTGTAAGGAGGGTCAATAGGGCCCAGGAGAGATCACTAGATTACTTAATAGATTAAGATTAGACTAGACTTAGATTGACACACATGGATGACATCTAAAACTGCTTCAGGCATGTTTTTGATGAGGGATCAAAATTATAACATTGTAGAAAGCTACAAAAAAATAAAGTAAATATAATGCAGAGTACCCCCTCTTTAAAGTAGTGCATCGCTTTCCCCATCAACAAAACAAACTAAAAACTAACTTCAGCTATGTACCCCAGGGATAGGGACATTAAATAAATGTTTATAGAATATTTAAGAAATTTTTCAATACAATCTAAATATTTTGGTTAGTAACATTTAATTCCATCCAGCAACTTTGATTTAACATGTCCAAGTTTATCATATACTGCGCTCACGCTGGCCTGTAACCATGGTAAATGCTCACATTTTATAAAGCGCTCTTACACCTTCAAGACTCAAAGGAACATCAAGGAAGCACTCACCCATTGACACACACCTTCATACACCGGTGTACACAGACACTGGGGGTGAGCCTGTGGGTTAAGCCCAAGGACACAATGGCAGCATTCATCTGAGGGAGCCACCAACATGTGCGTCACTGGATCTGACCGCTCTAGCGATGATGTTTACACCGAGAGGGGAATTCAAGCCAAATGCTCAACCACCTGAGCTACTGTCGCCATAACTAGAGTACAAGAGCAGAGGTGTTCAACAGAGGGGTCGCTGGGGTACTGCAGGGGGGTCGCGAAATCTTTGGTTGATTAGACTTATATATATATATATATATATATGTGTGTATGTCCCAAATCAAACTCTTGCCCATGCTCTGTGGCTCCTCTCGTTTAATCAGATCATTAAAAAAAGTCACACTTTGAGCCGGCGGCACGGTGGCTGAGTGGCAACACTCATGCCTCACAGCAAGAAGGTTACGGGTTCGATCCCCGGGTCGCCCGGGCCTTTCTGTGTGGAGTTTGCATGTTTCCTCCCCGTGTCTGGATGGGTTTCCTCCGGGTACTCCGGTTTCCCCCCATCAACCAAAAACATGCAACACCCCTATGAACAGTTTACCATCAAGGACTGTCAAGGAATTCCTCCCTCCTGTGGGCTCACCACCTGCAGAGGGGATCATAGGTGTCTGGGTCTGGTGCACAGAGTAATGGGCAGCGTGCTGCCCCCGCGACCCAGCCGGATTAAGCGGGAGAAGATGGATGGATGGACACTTTGAGCCCATTTTCCATGATATCGTTGCTCCACAGATCTGACCTTCTCAGAGTCAGCACAAGGTGCATCTTAAACTTCAGGCCTGAGCTTTGGTCAGATTCAGGTTTATTTCTGTCATGGAACAAGTTGAGGCTTAAACTGGAGATGGAGCGAGTTTCAGCTCAGGATTTCAGGATAAACCTGGACGTGTTAAGCGACTTCGATGGAACACCCTCCGAGTATTGAATGTACAATAACAGAGTTGATCTGTTTATACAACACTAGGCCCCATTTAATATAAACACAATTGTGGACTGAAAAATGTTGAAGACCCCTGGTCTAAAGAAAGAGTGGCATCGGAGTCTGTATTAATTATTGTGTTTGTGTCTATTCCGTTGCCTCATTGTGTCTAACACTAGTACCAAAATCAAATTTGAATTCTTAGTATCGTGACATCACTACTAAGTATTAGAACAGAAATCTAGTCCCAGATGTTTTAGTGTGAGTGAGCCTGGAGTCTCACCTCGATGGACTTGCTCCACAGAGAGGTGCAGGGGAAGTTGTGTCTGTAGATGTGATTGGCTGTGGTGTTGATGTCCACAGCAGCTACCACCTGAGCAGAGACGCCACAGCCTGAGCACATGAGAACAGGACATGAGAACATCAGAACATTAAGGAGGACACGTTAGAGCAAATCTATCCATGGAAAGAGCACTGCACATTTGGGCTCAAGTAAAAGTACATTTACACAGCTAAATGACTCAATTACAAGTACAAGTCAGTTACTGCTGCTTTTTAGCAGGATATTAGGTCAGTATTTTATATAAATTAAACAGATGAAAACTGAATAGTTGCAAACCACAATCTAAATATTCTCTGAGCTCTGGCCAGTCAGAGCAGGAGATGCAGGGCTGTTTGCCAATAAAACGGAGCAGACACTGCTGTGAACTGGAACAACTGGGACATGTACAGTACTCAGTAACTTCTAACATTTAAAATGTAGCTAATTACAATTACATGGCTAGAAGTATTGGTGTACTCAATTACAATTACAAGTACAGGTTTAAACTCTTCTGAACAAAGTACGCCTACAATTACAGTAGCATGAGTATTTGTAGGACTAATTAGTTATTTTCCACCCCTGTATAGTACAAAGTAATGTCAGATCGTGTAGTACAGTGTAGGCAGCTTTATTCCAGCAGCAGATGTATTCTCCAGTGCAGAGAGTGAGATCTTACCTTTGAGGGCGAAGTGCATGCCTCCTATCCCGCTGTAGAGCTCCAGGACCCGCACATGCTCCATGGCATTAGAGAGAGCCCGGACACGGAGGCAGACACGGGGCCACGGACAGGACCAGATCACGGAGCAGAGCGTCACCAGAGATCCATGCGTGTCACGTGGGAGCCATGGTTTGCTGTGACTTGCTCGACTGTCAATCGTGCACACGCCGGGTTCGTACTGCCCCCTGCAGGCTGCTGGCTATGTGTCGCGTTTCAAGTTCAGTATTTCTTTTATGACAGCAGAGAGAAAACATATGATAAATAAATAAATAAATAAATAAATAAATAAATAAATAAATAAATTTAAATCTCAAGATTTAGAATCAAATAGTAGCTAAATTAATAAAATGTGCTGAATGAGAAGGCATAATGCTGCATATTTTCAAATTAAGTTTTGTTTTCATGCCAGTGCTGTCTGCTCAAGTTCTCAGTAGAAGCAGAGGGCCTGATTATAGCGCACTAGAGTGAACTTCCTACCGACGGCCATGTTGTGACTGTATCGTCTGTTTAAGACAATCAGTAAAAAAGTCACACTTTGAGCTCATTTTCCGTGGTGTCGTTGCTCCATAGATCTGACCTTCTCAGAGTCACTGCGAGCACAAAGTGCATCTTAAACTTCAGGCCTGAGCTTTGGTCAGATTCAGACTCATTTCTGTCATGGAACGAGTTGAGGCTTAAACTGGAGATGGAGCGAATTTCAGCTCAGGATTTCAGGATAAACCTGGACGTGTTAAGCGACTTCTATGGAACACCCTCCGAGTTGAATGTACAATAACAGAGTTGATCTGTTTATACAACACTAGGCCCCATTTAATATAAACACAATTGTATGCCATAAATATAGTGGGGTCCCTGCTCCAGCTCTCCATCAGTTTGGGGGTCCCTGGACTGAAAAACGTTGAAGACCCCTAATTTAGAGTCTCTGCCCCAGTTGGAAGCTCAGCCCCAAGGCCCAATGTTCAGCCTCAGACAAAAAGTTTCCACACTAGGACAGGGTTGTGGTCTCCCCACACCAGGCCAACTTCTTCTCCAGACACAGTGTCCACCCCATAAAGAGTCTTGTGGTAGTAGCAGGTCTGCTGCATGTCAGGTGCATAGACTGTATATTTAAATGGACATAGCTAAAGCCTAGATGCCGTGTTCCAACAAGGAAGTTTGCATGCGACTCTTCCAGCTCCCTCTGACCCTGGCTCCCGTTGACTTACATTGGAATATTATAATTTTTCTCTCTGTAACCTCTGCAGTGAGCCTCATCATTTTGGTCTTAAAATGTCTGTATTAATCCGCTCTACATGATCCTGGTGTTTTATTATTATTATTTTTTTTTTTTGCTATTTTGTCTGTCAAAAAATCCTATTCATAATACAGAACCTGGCTCCAAATTCACCCCTGTAACCTCTGAGTGGAGCTAAATGATGGGGGTGACGTCACACTTTGTCCATTTTTTTTTTTTTTCTACAGTCTGTGGGTAGCTAGTTGCCAGACTGACCTTAAGTCAGGGATTCTCCACACCATAATGGGCCCCACACCAGAGATGCACAACAGAAAGAGGCCCTACAGCAGAGAGGGCCCCCCATAGCAGAAAGTGGCCACAGACCTGGTTTGCACTTCACTTGTCTCATCTCCAGTCCCACTATGGCCGCACTAGGGGCTGGAAATGTACACAGAATATCAAAGTTGGACTTATATATTCAGTGTAATGTTTTGTTGGGCCGTGAGTTCGGAATAAAGATGAACTGAAATACATTTTGTTATTCTTAGGTTATTTCTCTGTCTCACCGCACTTGCCACTGCAGGCGCGTGTCGCTCTGGTGTTTGCGCGCGCTGTGGGACGTGCCGCGAGACCAGTCCTTTTATGGACATGCGTCGCCAGTGTAAACTTCCGCAGGGTGGAGCTCGGACAGAAGCCTCTTTCCACCGTAAAGTCCTCACTATTTCACTTACTTTTCATAAAATCACTCACGTTTTCTCAGTTTTTATTCGTCGCTGATCACGTGCAGTCGTAAGTACTACTTTGGCGTAGTTCTGGTTGCATATAACGTGTTGCCAGTACTTTTGTGCCTAATATTAGCCTACGTGTAAGCTAGCCTCTCACTTTCCCTGCGGTTTGTATGTATTTGCAGAAAAATGTCC
The DNA here is from genome assembly GCA_029959045.1 of Taenioides sp. WSHXM2023. NCBI lineage: Eukaryota > Metazoa > Chordata > Actinopteri > Gobiiformes > Gobiidae > Taenioides > Taenioides sp. WSHXM2023. The sequence continues at coordinate 24,799,130 of CM057105.1, forward strand.
AAATCTCTGAAAAAGATCGTGGAGGAGAGCCGGGACAAAAACATCCCTGAGGTGGACATGTGTGACCGGGGCATCTCCAACATGCTGGACGTCCCCGGGCTCTGTAAGACACTCACCGTAGGCGCCTGGCGTGTTTGGTTAGAGGGGAGTGGTGATGTGGTCACTAATAAACGCACAGCTGTTTGCCATGGCTGAACAAACACAGTCTCTTTAGTCTGATGTCCAGTCCACTGTCTGACCTGGAAATGAGGTGACCCAACGTCCCTCAGAGATGATGCTTACGTTTCCATTACTTGGTTGTACATGTGTAATACACCAGAGCTATAAAGGGAAAAGGTGACAGTGCATATGACAGATGAGACATGTTAATGTTATAAGTGCATTTATTCTGTTTAGAACTCAGCACTACTCTATTTTCTTTACAACATTTCCCACAAACTACCACTTAACTGATGTAAACCCCTGATCAATATTGATCACAGGTAATATCTACCAAACCAAGTCAGAACTGGAAACACATGAAAAAAGCACTTTGCCCTTCATCGTGAAATGTTCACTGTTTCTGTTTTTGTTCATTTGGTGAAGGAAGATTAGGATGTCCTGTGACATTAGTGTTTTCTTAGAAAATGTTCGGACCTTCCACTTTTAGAAGCACCAAGAAAACTCTGAGCCAGATTCAGAGCCTGTTCTTAAGCAGCCAAATGTCTGAGAACTGTGCCTAATTCACCAACATCCAGATACCAACACCACCACCATAGGCATTTACATTTCATTCATTTCAATCTTAGATCTGTATCTGCATCAATCATTTATCTGCATCAATGATGTGTTTGTAGTTGTAGAGTGACTTACATTTGCTGTACAATTTTCTGCTTGTCATTGATTGGGTCAGTTTAGCAGAAGGCCTGAGGGTCAATAAAAATGGTCACATTTGGTGGCCCCTTGACTATGATTTGGACACCCCTGTGTCATGTTTTAGAGAAAGGCTTATCTTATTTCTACAAAACTACACTCAAAACATTATTGTATTACAAAGTATTGTTTTTATAAGAAATCATGTTTGAAAATGTATAACTTACAATCATGCATGAATTTGAATTTATTTGTTGCATTATCAAAGTAATAATATTTTAAAACTGTAGAATTGTTGTCTGAGTGTTCCTGACTGTTTGTAGAATTTGGTCTTCCATAATACCATTTTCAGTTAAGAAAAAGTTTTGTGAATGCCATAAATGTTGGTTAGAAGGCCTTAAATATTTCTTCTGATTATAATTGTGCTCTCTGTTGTTCTAGTCACTTTGTCCAACATCACTCAGCTGGTCCTGAGCCACAACAAACTCACTGGTGAGTCCTTCATCACAGCCAAGAGTATCTACTGCCATCTTTCAGGTTCTTGAATGTGATAATGTCATACTCCCAGACGGGGAGTAGTAGCGTTTTTGGCATATTGATGACATTGACCATGAAATATCTATCTTTTCTATTAGTGACTTTTCAACTAAAATCTGTGTTTTAAAGCTATTCATCTTGGCTGTCCTCATCTGTGTTGTCCCATAGAATGTTGTAATGTCATCTGAAACCCAGTGATAACAAAGAACCAATGATGCACAAATATGTGTTTGTTTCGATCTTTTTGAAGAGTCCTGCATTACCCCCATCACTTCCACACACCAAAACCATGTGTAGAACTTTTCTTCATACACTAATGGCCATTGCACAAGCCTGTCACTGTGGTTACATGTGTGATTTCTATTCATCTTATGTCATTTTCTTTTCTAATATTACCCACCCTGTCAAGCAGTTTCATTATCTGCCTGCAGAGGTCACCAAAAGCCAACACACAAAGCACATCTGAGGTTATTCTAATGATGTGAAAAGGATTCATATTTGAATGCTTTGAATATTATGTTAACACCAGTAGAGCTGTCTGTTTAGAGTTGTGTACAGCACAGTGGACTCTGTCTTTTCAAGGCTGTGGGCGGTATTTATTACCAGATTCAGTTATGTTTAGAACAGTACTACAATCACTCATGTTTTCCAGTAACCTGCAAAAATCAATACATTTTGTAAAAAGTTAGCGAGCAAATCTGCACAGTTTTGCTAGTTCTGTACCCTTTAGTTTATTGTGTTTTAGGGCTGCACAATATATGGCAGCGAATCAAAATTGGAATTTGTGTCACCACTTCAGTTATTTAGATAATAGAATGTGTTCTGCAAAGCACAAAACATCCGGTCTCTTTATAGAAGCAGCTCTTTGTCCCTGTAGTTTAGACCTCTACAAACATGTTCTGAAATGTATGGGATTCTTGTATTAGTTTGTCATGTCAGATTTCAGTCTTCTCTCAAATCTGAATGCTCCTGGAGTTGTTCAGGATGTGCACTTCTTTTTAAACACAAAGCGCACATTTTAGTGAAGTTTATTAAATTACTTCCTGGTTGGATATGGGCAGCTGCAGCAGATATGATGTATGCAGAGGTAAATCCATAACTGTTACCTAGCAACCATATTAACAAGGTCTAAAACTTGTCTAAATTAAACAATAGTTATGACTAGACTAATACAAATAAATTACAACACCTTTTATTTTGTAAAATCAGTGTTTAAAGTGTCTAATGCCTTCCTTGTGCATAAATCGACTTGACTGTTCTCTTGTGTGTTCTCCTGTGTGTTCTTCAGCCGTTCCTCCAAACATCTCTGAGCTGAAGAACCTGGAGGTGCTCAACATGTTCAACAACCAGATAGAAGAGCTACCTACTCAGATCAGCAGCCTGCAGAAGCTCAAACACCTGAACCTGGGGTACGGCCTCACCACACAGCTCCTCTCATCTACATATGGAGATGTGCAGATGTGCAAATCTTAGCTGGAGGGCAGAAAACAGTACAGCCCTTTAGACTTTTACACAGAGATGTGAGAACAGAAAATATAATGTCAAATCCATTTTTTATTGTATTTAAAGGCTCTGTATTCGATTCTCCCCATTTATTTGAGCAAAAGGTGTCTTGCCCCAGTACAGATATAAGCAGCTCTTGGGGTTCACTGCATACTGTCTGCATCCTTATAAAGCATTTTATTGTCCAATAATCAGGAAGTGTGTGCTATTCATTGTTAGCTTTACAGTCACAGCAAAACTCTGCATCGGTGTTTGGGAGTTGTGAAGGGCTTATAAGCATATAAATGTTGAAATGCAATAAATGTTGAGAATGCATAAGGTAAGTGAGGAATAACTTGGGACCACTGCAAACTGTTTGGCATCAGAAAGCTTTCTTAATCCTTTGAAGGCCAGTCCATGTACATGACATGACAGTTCACATGATTTAAAATGAATAACATTTGAAAAAAATGAACTAGTACTTCTTAGAGAAAACTCAGACAGAGTTGAAGACAGAGAATAGTGTTTAGATCTACTCAGAGACATCTGATAATGCCGCCCTGAGGGCATCAGGGTAATCCTGAGGATAACGTGTGTCTCTGGTTCAGGGCAATGATTTCATTCATTTAAAATGGACTAATTCTGTTTTTCACATTTTTAAGGCAGTAAAAATTAGGTACAGCACCTTTTTCTGTTTGGAGGACCATCATCTGCTTGTTTCCATGGAGATGAGACTCTTATTGCTCAGTCTGGAATGTTCCACAGTGTCTATTAGTGTCTGAGTATCATTTTTCTCCTTTTTTCATGACTTTATATTTATTTCATATCATGCCATTTGGGAAGAATAATCCAGATGGGTCGTACATATATCAGCCGATTACAGCTTTTCTTTTCAAGCCAAGTGTAGGGAACTAGCAGCAAGATTCATCACAATTGAATCAAAATCACAATTTGAATGGACACAATTAGTAAATCTTAAAGGCTGCATATTTTGAAATACCGTACTTTCCTCCACAAACAACAAAATCTCCTGTCTTGTTCTGCTTAAAAACTGCTAACCCTGTAGTTTAGATGTGTACACATGTCCTGAAATTGAATTCTTGTATTAGTTTGTCAGATTTCAGTATTTTTGTCAATTCTTCTGGAGGCGTTTAAAGTGTGAACTTTGAACAGAGTCTCATTATTAAAAACATAAATGTCAAATCTAATCATAATCACAATGCTTGTCAGAAAAATCACGATTGGATATTTTTCCCAAATCGTTCAGTGTTGACAGTAGCAACCTCTAAACTAGGTACCACAACCAAATATTTGAAGATCTTTGCTGTTCTTGATTCCTCTCTCCTGTTGAACCCTGCACAGATCCAGGCTAAACCTCTGCGTCTCACTCCCCGTGTGGATGAATGGTCTGTCTGCCTCGGGTTGTCCCTGGCTCTGGCCCTGTGGCGGGGGGTAGTCGCGGAGGGTAGGGGGGTGTTTACATGCAGCCTCACACCCACACAGGATCACTGCTGTGGGATTGTCCATTGATCCGTGGAGCATGTGTGGATCTAAGCCGCGGTCTTCCATTCCGATCGCACTACTGTCGCTCAGTCCCGAGGACCAGCCCCTCTGCTGCATGAGGGGCTGATAATGGGACGCTCTTATACATGTATGAGGGGGATTGGGAAAGATGCACATACTAAAGGCTTTTACTTAAACCAGATATAGCCTCCAAGTACACTGAGAAGACCTGGAGAAAGACTAAAGAAAATGTATTTACTCAAGTGCAAGGAGTAGTGAACCAATTTCCGTTGGCCCTGAGGCTTCTTGCTTAATTGTCCCAAATGATCAAAAGTAGTAATTTTTATGATGATGAGAAGCCGAGGGAGGAGCAATGGGAGTGAGGCGATGAAGACTAGGGAGCAGGTAAGCTCTGTAGAAGTGGTGAGGTAGACCGGAGCGAAGTTAGGTCTTCCAGTCTAAATTTATGCTGAATTCATTTCAAACTTTATTTATTAGTTTTTGAATGGGTAATACAAAAATGATGTGGTACTTCCGAAAATAGCAATGTGAAAATGAGGTTCTAAGTCCTGTCCACTGATGCAAGAAAACACCTCGAGTATATTTTCCCCATGTATCTATTTCTTTAATGATTACATGTAATTCAAAAATCCATATTGATCCTTTTTAACAAGGGATGCTACAAAAATGACACTGGCATTGACTATCGGCCCTGATCCAGAAAAGCCAACGTCCTGTTTAGGCCTTAAATTGATATTATAAGACTATTCAGTTATAAACTTTGAACTTTTATTATACAGAGCTGTTCTGTAATTAACAGGGTATATCGCAGTTAGTTACCTGTGCTTTCAGGAAATGAATGACTCTGCCCTGATATTATTTGTAATCAGTTATTGGCAGATACTTAAAGGGCCCATATTATGCTATTTTCTGATCTATGTTATAAAGTTGTTTACCTGGAGTTTCATTCACACAAACACTATACTACTGTGCTCTTCTCTCAAACAGAAAACACTCTGATCCACCTTGAGATGTAATCTTGTATTACAGGAATTGCTTTACTGTGTTTTTAAACTCCATACACCTTCACTAAAATAATTTTGATGATTTCAGCCCTAGAATAGCCAATCTCTACTGAACTAAAGGTAAAAGGTAGCTGTTAACTTCAAAACTACCGCATCATGATATAGGCAGACTAATAATAAAGTGTTGCCTAAACATGTGTGAATGAGAAGCAAAACACAACTCCAGGTATGTTTTTGAGTCAAGTTTATGTAATATAGGACCTTTTAAAGCCAAAATATGAGTTTTGGTATCTTAACTGTAAAAAATGTAGTATTATTATTTTACAATGGCAGGCTCCCAGTCATTACAGCAATGCATATATATTTTTATATTCTGACTGATTGTAAACCTCATTTTGCCCTGAGCACAGGAGTAATGACCTCTATATTTATGTGTGTGTTTCCAGGATGAACCGTCTGAGCACGTTGCCCAGAGGCTTTGGGTCCTTACCTGCTTTAGAAGTGCTGGACCTCACCTACAATAACCTCAACCACAGCTCTCTGCCAGGAAACTTCTTCTACCTCAGTGAGTACAGCCCTTTCACATCATGTGACTTGTGGACCAGTGTTTTTACTCATTCAAAAACAGAACTAGTTCATTTTCAACTGTTATTCCTTACTTACATTCTGCGTTCTGAGCATCCTAATTATTCACCACGCTGAGTTTATAAGCACTTTTCACAACTTTCGGAACCAGAGTTCAGATGTTACAGTAAAGCAAAAACACCTAGCATATTAACAGTGCAATTCTCAGTCAACACTTTAGAATTAGATGCATAGATCACATGGCAACCTTGTTTTGACCCCAAGAGCTGCTTATATAGTAGGGGTGTAAGAAAAAATGGATTCAGTGATATATTGTGATACTTCATTCTCGAATTGAAAAATCGAATAATGACATGCATGTCATGATATGTATTGTATTGTCAGACTCAAGGCAATTCACACCCCTAATAGTCACTTCAAATCCTACTACCTAAAATGAAGGTTTTTTGAGAATCTATTGAAACTATTTAATTCTCCTCTTTTATCACTTCACAGCCACTCTGCGAGCTCTCTACCTTAGTGACAATGACTTTGAGGTACTACCAGCGGACATCGGGAAACTCTCCAAGCTGCAAATAGTAAGATGTCATGATGGTTAATCATTACATGTTTGCACATGTGATTTCATTTGTGTGGACATAAATCCATGTATGTTTACATGTCTGGATTCTTTTGTGTCTTTCAGCTGAGTCTGAGGGACAATGATCTGATCTCTCTGCCGAAGGAGATCGGAGACCTGGTGCAGCTGAAAGAGCTCCACATCCAGGGCAACAGGCTTACGGTGCTGCCCCCAGAACTAGGTCAGTCTTTCACTCTTTATTTCCTCTGCTTTGATTTGAAACCACAGTAGAATAGTTAAAAAGCATGTTACATGGAGTTGTTTTAATCCCGCACACATCTGAGTAACCATGCATACTGAGGCCATCTTCTTTTGATAACCAAATAATTAGATCTGATTATTACATCCTAATGAGAAATCTGATAATACAAAACACCTGGTGACACATGTCAGTGAATCAGTGAATTTTTGGTGCAACTGTTGTATTTGGAAGACATGATAATTTGAAAACAACTCTTTCAATTTCCATTTCATTTTTGTTTTTGTCACATTCGTTTTTGCATAATTTTTCTTGACAAAATCTATATAGAAAATCTGTAGAAAATCTGTAATCAGATTTATCATATCAGAACTGTTTACATAGCTTTTATATAATCTGGTGATAACTGATCTTCAGAAATCAGATAATGATCAAATTTTTTGTGTGCAACTATGCATGTAAACAAACACTACCGGTCAAATGTTTGGGCACGCCCTCTCATATAATTTTTTCCCCTTATTTTTACTACCATCTACATTTTATATACCTATAGAAGACATCAAATATACGAAGCAAGATATATGGAATTATGTAGTAAGTATTTATTTTTTTCAACAAAGCAAAGGTGTGTGTGTGTAATTTTTTTTTTTTAATATACATGTATATAATGAGTAGTTACTTTTTTCCCTTTGCTACACAGTTCTTTTGACTGGTGGCGTAGATACTGATTCACATTAGCCACTTGAAATCAGGACACAAAAGAAATGTAATCCAAGCATTGTGACAATTAAAAACTAAAGTTGTTCATTGTAGAGGGGGTATTATGCAAAATACACTTTTTGGAGCTTTCTACCATGTTCTAACATTGTTTCCTCATCAAAAACATGCCTGAGGTCTTAGATGTCATCCATGCATGTTTGAGTAATTTGGCATCTCTCCCAGGCCCTAAGCTTCCTTGGTTAGCTGTACGACCCTGTCCAATGCTTCACCCACAAGCCTAAATCACTCATGCTTCCACACAAGAATTCTCCATAAATATATGAAAACCAGGATGCATAACTGTACACTACAACTTACAAATCCTGATAGTTTCCATCAGTGGGATGCACGCAGATTGCGTTGTGATATCACTCTGAAAGGGGAAGTGACTTAGTGTGGAGAACAAAGGGAGAAAAAACATATTAGACATGTTGATACATTATTTTTGGTGAATATAGCAATTTCAAAACAATAAAAGGTAACGTGGTGATCTAAAAATGTTCTGTGTTGGCAGTTAATACCCCATATGAGTGTGCCTTGGTTGGTCTTGTCTCTGTGGTGGTGCAGTGGTAACAGTGGCCTGTGTGTTGTAGGAAACCTGGACTTGACTGGGCCTAAGCAGGTGTTCAAAGCAGAGAACAACCCCTGGGTCACGCCCATCGCAGACCAGTTCCAACTCGGAGTGTCCCATGTCTTTGAATATGTCCGCTCAGAGACGTACAAATAGTGAGTACAACACTGCACCCCCTCACACACTGTCACACATTTTTAAGCGCAGTATATTGCTAGAGAGATATACTGCGATGAACGATAATACTGAAAATACTTTATACCACTGAGATATTCCCAGTAAACACATTTTTAAAGGGTGCGTGTGCGCGTGTTTGTGTATGTGTGTATGTGGTTTTCAAGTTAACAGCTTCTTTTACCTTTAGTTCAGTATAAATAGACAATTCCAAGGCTAGTGAAGGTGTATGGAGTTTGTGACATCACAAGGTGTTTACAGTTTGAGAGAAGAACTCACCCTAAATATGCAGGATTTGTGTGAATGAAACAAAACACTCCAGCAAATACAGGTAAGTTTTTCATGAGGAAACAACTTTATAACATAGATCAGAAAATAGCGTAATATAGGCCCTTTAAGAACATTAAATCTAGAAAATGAAGATGGCCTAAAATGTTTATTAAAAAGAGCAGAGTTTCTCTAAACCTAAAACCATGCACCAGAGACTACAGGTGGAAATTAGCTCTAGTGCTACAACCTGACACAATACATTTCTCCTGTTAAGGTTAATGTATATTGTGCACTGTCCCTGCCTCATAAAAAAAACAAAACAAAAAAAAAACAACTAAACAATCAAGCAGTGAAGAAAGCCAAGCATGATGTCCTACCCAATTAAAACTTACAAAACATGTAATTACAATAAATAACATTTAATTTAGCTCAATTACTAAATAGTCTGTGGTTCTACCCATAAAAAGCAGAGATGAATGTGTTAGAAAAAAAAACCCAAAATATTTCTACTATACTGGCTTAAAATTGAAATTCTGAAACTACCCCCAAACAGTGTGTTACCAAATGTGTGGACGCGCTTGAGTAGAATGGTGCTGTTGTTTTTAAAGGCGTCATGTCAGAGGACAGAGCCAAACCAGAACCAAAGTGCTCAAATCCTAGATCTAAATGCTCCCACCCAGCTGTTCCAGAGCACGCCCTGGAACTAATCCCCCACGGCTGCTACACGAGCACACATCTAGGCTTTGCATACGGACACACGGGCCTGTCAGCTCCGCTCGCTGCCTCTGACACGCTACTGCTACTGCACTTATATCACACACTGTACCATCAAGGCCATGTTGGATTCTGAAATGTACAGTGTACAAATGTACAGTGTACAAATGTACAGTGTACTCCATGAACTAGTGTAATTTCAAGGTCCATCTCAATAGTCTAGGATTAGACTCGATACTTAATACCAATTCTGATATCATGATGAGAAGAGCCTATATTACCCTGATGTAATCCAGTTTATGTTATAATGTTGTTTCCTTACCAAAAATGTACCTGGAGTTGTGTTTTGTTTCATTCACTCATGTGAATGTGTTTTTAAACTCTATACACTTTAAAACTAAAATCATTTTGATCATCTCAGCTTTGGAATTGACAGTCTCTACTGAACTTCAGGTACAAGGTATTTGTTAAATACCACTACATGACCTCACAAGATGGAACAGTGCGTTTTAAGCTTTGGTGATGTAGACAGACTAATAATAAAGGGTTACTCAAACACGTGTGAATGAAACAAAACACAGGCTTATGACACTGTGGTAGGCAGTGGACCTCCTCCTCTCAGACGCTCAAACATGGCTGCTCTGTCCGTGCGGTGTGGACTTGAAAGTGGACAGGTGCTAAAGTATTTGTCTGCTCATTGTCTTCACCTCTGTCATCACCTCACAGCAGCATGGGGCCGCACTGATACCAAAACCTCTAATTATAATTAACTTTTTCTTTAAAAAAGAAGCAGAATTTGTGGGATGGTTATTGTTTTATGGTTTAAAAAGGCAAAAAAAATAAAGAAAAATTAAAATGTGAGCCCCTTTTAGGTGGTACACAAAGATCTCTACATTTCATGTTTGTCCTCCAGTGAGTGAGTTCTTGGCAATAACTGTAGTAATATACATATTTGTATATACTGTATAAACAAAATCATATTTCTCTCCCCTCAGATCAACATAGTGCTTCGCTCATTGATTCTGCAGAAATCTGCCATATTTTTCAGTCCCCTGTGATATTTTTCCTTTTCTTTTTCCCTTGTAAGCAGAGATATTCAGAAGATATAATATTTTGATTTGAATTGCTTAATTGCTATGACCATAAAAGGGGCTGCCATAGCTTCAAACCCATGAAAAGGTCATTTGTGTTATCGTGTGTACCCACACCACAGTTGTTGTAAGTAACAGGCAACCTGCAAGTAGCTCGCTCAAAGTGTGTGCTGAGCCAGCCCTGCAGTTGGTATCAAGCTAGCGGCAAGTACTGGAGAAGTTTGTATTCTGGATTCCAGAGTAATTTAGACCTCATCCCATTACCTAGTGGTAATTTAGACCTCATCCCCATACCTAGTGGTACTTTGCTATGAAAAGTTGGAGACCCTGCTGTTGACACTCTAGGACAGGCATGTCCAAACTATGGCCCGTGGGCCAAATGCGGCCCCCAGACAAATTTTTCTTGGCCCTCAGGCTTCCAGGTGAATTGGCCCAAATTACCTTGAGCAGTTTTGACTGCAAGTTTTTTGAAAATCTACCTTGATAAGACAATATTTAATATTTATTGTGTAGTTTTGAGGATCTTAGCATGAATAAAGGACTGATCGGTCATTCTAACGTGTTAAACATGCAAATATTTCAATTATTCACTGTACTGAGCACCAGTCTATGGCCCTCGATCGGCCCTCTGCTTCATCTGTATTTAGATATATGGCCCTTGACGAAACAAGTTTGGACACCCCTGCTCTAGGACATCTGTGCACATTGTAGGACACGTGTTTACTCTAGGACATTTATTGACATCAATAAACCCTTTTAGGAGACTTGTGAGAAAACTGTGGATATAGCAGTAGTTCTTGTGGTCCTCAGACTTTTCCTAGTAGACCTGCCTCGTGTTAGATGAGCCTTAAAGCTTTAATTAGGGGCTTTTATTTGCTGTGGTCCTCACACAGATCTGCACGGACTCTCAATCCTCTGCTAATCCAACAGGAAACAGTCTAACGCTGGCAGCTGTGAGAGAGGAGGAGAGGAATAGAAGGAGAGGAGGAAGGCCCACTCAGATCAATGCCCTTTGGCCTTGTCCATTTATCTCTGTATCTCTCTCTCTCTCTCTCTCGCACGCACGCACGCACGCACGCACACACACACACACACACACACACACACACACACACACACACACACACACACACACACACACTCTTCTGTAACAGTTTAACATAAGACAACTGTAGTCATTAATTAAACCTTGTGGAATAGAGAGGTCCATAAAACATTTTCCCAATCTGAATCCATTCAACTGCTTCCCCACCTCTAATTGGCCTTTACACCAAAGAGATGCCCTTTGCAGCTAACTTCAACAAAAACACCCAAATACTGCGTTCCCCCCATCTCTGTAAGAACAGTAACCAGTTTAAAGTAAACTTCGACCCTCCTGTCTAAAATGTAAGCAGGTCTAAACGTGATGTCAGGAGAGTTAGCTGCAGGTTGTGTTGTGGGGCATGTTTGAAGACACTTTCTGAGTGGAGGATCTCCAGGGACAGAGACACTGCACACTTAGAGCAGTCTGTTGGAGCCTCATTTGGAGAGGAATGGGAATCTATGGAGAAAAGTCCAATATTTTCTTCTATAACTGTGCTGCTTTTCTGGGCCCCTTTTATGGGCTTTCTGATGTGAGAAAGGACAAGTTTATATTAAGACTATAGAGGTCTGTTTTTTACAGTTATTTTCTGATGATGATGTTTTAAAAAAAAAAACCTAGTAAATCAATGTCTAATTGTACTATTGATGTGGCATTTTCAGTGGATATTGGTAAAAGCTTCAAGATGTACTATGTAATACCACCTCACCTCCTTGGATATGTTGTTTTGGCCAACCAGATGTCTCAAGAATATGCATACAGCTTTATCCAAGCAAAGCATTATTGCTTGGAATGCTCCACATTATGGCATTTAACTTACTGTATGTTGTATTTAATTATATACATATGTTTAGTTATGTGTTTATATAAAGCTGTATGCATATTCTTTAGACAGCTAGTTGGCCGCAACATATCAGCCTGTGCTAGAGATTAAAGGCCAATGGACAGATATATCGTGACGTGATCGTTTTAGTGTATCAGGTATCTCTACTTAAAAATACCTTGAAAAAATGTGGTGTTCTTAGTGGGACCAGGATCAGATCTTCACAGATCTGACGTGTAAATTGACCTGATGGTGTCACCTGCTTGTCTTTATGTTAAATAATGAGTTATGAGCCCTATTGTGGAACATTAGACGAAGCATCTCCTTGGAGGCAAGCAAACACCGGCCCCTCCACTAGAAAAGTTACATAGTGCAACTTTAGGTAAAGGATATGATGTTGTAAACATGCACATTATTTCACATTTTTTATGGTACCAGTGTTTTTCTGATGAAAATGTCACGTCAGTAGCTCCTTCTGAAATCTTAAATGTTGTCATGTCTGACTTAGGCTGGTGTATTTTGGAAACACATGCTCATTAGATTACAGTCAGGATGTGAAATGTCAGACCACCATGGTGGTGTTAAAATGGCCGACTTGAATTCCCCTGTTCTGCAGGTCCTGATAGGTGTCCACACATGTCCACAGATGTGTCCACAGTTGTCTGGGTAACTGTAGCAGAAGACTCCAGGAGGCCAGAGACACAGTGATGAAGCTTCTGACACCAGTTCACACATGAAGCTCTTTATTAGCTCCACACTAACACTAGTCACATGATGAACATTACAAATACACCAGGACTGACTTTGAGCTGAGGTCACAAATGGAGTTGGTGCTTATAGGGCTGGACCATAGAGTCTGTAAAGTGGGAGGTAGTGTGACGTCACCCAGAGCATTTGGCTCCAGACAAAATGAAGCTCATCAAGGCTAGCAGTTATAAGAGCAAATTTGGGGTTTTTCCATATTTGGAATACCAACCACAATTATCATAGCAGTCTAAGTGTCATGATTCTCTACTCTTTCCCTTTCCCCCTCCCTTCTGTGTCACATGTCTTGGGAGGTGTCGTCTTTCACCAGCTGCAGCCTCCTGGTCATCATCACACCTGAGATCCATCGCTAATCTTCTACTGCCCATATCGGCCCGGTTCTTCTTCCACTCCCTGCCCGTTCGTCAGTTTACCACAGCGTGCTCCTTGGATCTCCTCTCTCGGCTCACCTGTTCTTCTCGTGGCTTGTGTTCCTCCGGACCCCCCTGCCTTGGGCCTGCCTCCACCGGACCCCTTTGCCCATTTCCATATCATCTGTACAATAAACCTGTTAACCTTACCTGAGTTCTGGCCTGCTTTTGGGTCCTACTCCCGTGCATTATAACACTAAGAACCAGTCAGGAGCAAGGCTATTGAAGGTGACGCCCCTTCCGGCTTTTTTATATATACCGTATGTGTATATATACACTATATTGCCAAAAGTATTCGCTCACATATGACTTGTGTATGAATTTAAGTAACATCCCATTCTTAATCCATAGGGTTTAATATGACGTCTGTCTACCCTTTGCAGCTATAACAGCTCCAACTCTCCTGGGAAGGCTGTCCACAAGGTTTAGGAGTGTGTTTATGGTTATTTTTGACCACTCTTTTGTGAGGTCACACAGTGATGTTGGGCGAGAAGGCCTGGCTCTCAGTCTCCACTCTAATTCATCCCAAAGGTGTTCTGTCGGGTTAAGGTCAGGACTGTGCAGGCCAGTCAAGTTCATCCACACCAAACTCTCTCATCCATGTCTTTATGGACCTTGCTTTGTGCACTGGTGCACAGACATGTTGAAGAGGAAGGGGCCATTTCCAAACAGTTCCCACAAAGTTGGGAGCATGGAATTGTCCAAAATCTTTTGGTATGCTGAAGCATTCAGAGTTCCTTTCACTGGAACTAAGGGGCCAAGTCCAGCTCCTGAAAAACAACCCCACACCATAACCCCCTCTCCACCAAACTTTACACTTGGCACAATGCAGTCAGACAAGTACCATTCTCCTGGCAACTGCTAAACCCAGACTCGTTCATCAGATTGCCAGATGGAGAAGCGTGAGTCGGCACTCCAGAAAATGCGTCTCCACTGCTCTAGAGTCCAGTGGTGGCGTGCTTTACACCACTGCATCCAACACTTTGCACTGCACTTGGTGATGTATGGCTTGGATGCAGCTGCTCGACCACAGAAACCAATTCCATGAAGTTCTCTACGCACTGTTCTTGAGCTAATCTGAAGGCCACATGAAGTTTGGAGGTCTGTAGCGATTGACTCTGCAGAAAGCGCGAACTATGCGCCTCAGCATCCGCTGACCCCGCCCTGTCAGTTTACGTGGCCTACCACTTTGTGGCTGAGTTGCTGTTGTTCCCAAACGCTTCCACTTTGTTATAATACCACTGACAGTTGGAGTGAGGAAATTTCACGACTGGACTTGTTGCACAGGTGGCATCCTGTCACAGTGCCATGCTGGAATTCACTGAGCTCCTGAGAGCGACCCATTCTTTCACAAATGTTTGTAGAAACAGTCTGCAGGCCCAGGTGCTTGATTTTATTCACCTGTGGCCAGGGAAGTGGGTGAGTGAAAACTTTCGCAAAGACATTTTTTGCTGTGGTAATCATGAAGAGAGAGATTATAAAACGGTCAGGGGCCCAGTACATTCTGTGGTACATGGTCAGCACAGTGGTCACATGTCCATGTGTCTGTACTATTGTAGTACACTTTATTTTATGCTCTTCACTGCCATGTTGACAGCTCCCCCTCTCTCAGGAGCCCCAGCTTATACAGACTGTGCACCCATGGGACCCCAGCACCCTGTGCTCCCTCCTCACCCTCTCCTCACCCCCTCCACTTCTGGGACCAGTCTGCTCTGTCTGACTGACACTCCACAAATCTATGAGAAAGTCCAGGAGCAAGTGGACATCTTAGATTAGAGTGGAACTATGATACTGCCCACTTAATTCTGTAGGTGGTGAGAAATAATTATTTTTAATGATTTAATGGTTTTTGAAATCCCTCCATAATGTAGCTATAGCCTGTTGTAACAGTAGTTGGCCTATCACAATAAATACTTAATTGACTTATCGTCCAATAATTGACAGATAGAGCAGTATTTTCTGAGGGTCAATATTTATCGTGGGTACTTTTTGTAGTGGGGATCCGAGCTGCAGAGGGATGAATAACTCACTTCTATGACACATTACAGATACAAACTAAGGACTAAAGCGTTTCATTCTGCCGTTTATTGCAGCATTTGTTTATTTTTTACATTTTTTTGTACATTTAGAATAGTTTGTCCCTATAGCAGGATTATACAAGACAATCTGTCAGTGGCCAAAATTTGTTTCAGTAATATTGTTTATTGTCTATATTTTCTTCAGCAATATATCACACTTGAAACAGTGTTATCGTGGCAGGCCTAAGCAGTAGTATTCAGTGTTAAAGCCTATGGCCCCAGTGCTCCATTCAAATGAGCCCCAGAAACTGGAGAGGTGAAGAGGAGAGCAGACTGCAGTGGAGGAGAGGGACAGAGAGAGACGGGGAAGGAGAGCAAGAGAATGAGACAGGAAGAGGGAGAGAAAGGGAGAAAAATGGCAAGTGAGAAAGAGAGAGACAGACAAAGAGAAGGAGAGAGACGCACAATTATTTCTTTGGGCTGCAGCGGGAGCACGGGCCTTTCCAGACGGGTGAGCTCTTTGGTGAGAGCACCCATGGGAGAGCCGTGACAGCCTCACTGTTCACATCTGTACTGCTTATGTACAGCACTGCTAAGGCTTTAGGAGTCTGTGCAGGGATCCTTATTATCCATTTGGACATAAGAAGTAGTCACATATGAATCAGTTCTGTTTGCCAGGGATGTGCTGCTTTGTCTTTGAAAACATTCATTGAATGTAATGACTGTTAAGTCATTTATAGAATCTATAGTAAAATCTGCCAAATATGTTTAATTTGTATTTAGTTTTTCTATCCTCATACACAGTATGTATTTTTATCTGTTAAAGCCAGTATGTAACTTTTTAGCCAAAAGTAGAGTAAAATGAAACCTTTTTTTATTTCACTGAAAAAACATGCAAATCTGACCTCTCATTCAGTGTTATATTGTTAAATATAACATAACATTTATTACTGAGTTATTTTTCCTCTTTATTGCATAATTCCTTATAGCCTATTTCATATATTTGATGTCTTTGCAGTGTATAGTAAATGTAGAAAGTAGTAACCATAAAGAAAAAAAAAACACTGAATGAGAGATGTGTCCAACTGGTAGTGTATATTTTCCCATGGAAAATGTTAATAGAAATGGAAAGGTAAAATCATACTTCTGAAGTCACACAGGTGACATGCCACCTCCAAAAGGTGGGTTTGGTTGGGCTTGTTAAAAAAAAAAAGTAAAAATTGAATTACAGAGTGGGTATAAATAACTCTGCAGCTTACTTTTTATCTTATTTCCCTTGACATATTTTGACACTGTCTGTTGTCATGTGACAGTGGTCAAAATGTCAAGGTAAATACACAAAAATGGGCTGTTAGAGGAAAACAAAAGTAATTTTAAGAAAAGAAGACAAAATGAACCATTTCAGAATATACTGTAACTGTAGCCAATTCCACAGCTTTAATGATCTTAAAAAATGTGTAATTATTGAAAATGTTTAATTGTGAGTTGAATCAGATTGGAAATGGATCTGAAATATGACAGGCATTCTATTGTGAAAGTGAAACACTATCAGGAGGAGGTGGAGAGGCTGAAGAGGCTGCTGGGTCTGCTGCTGGAGGAATTCTGACAGGGGGGCTGTAGCTGAATACTAACCTTTAACAAATAGACTTTTTAAAGGTTGTATAGAGGATTTTCCAAAGGACGAGAAATCCAGCGACTGTCCTTTCTCAAATGTTGCGCATGCGTGACGAGGTAGCCTCGCTATCTATTGGCTAATGTTTTTCTGGCCCCACCACGTCCACAGTTGATGGATTTTCATTCTCTTTTTTTTGGTCATAATTACAAGGCTGCTGCATCTCTATAATGCTATCATTGACAATTTAAAACAAAAAAATCCTCCATACAACCTTTAACAATACGCTTGACTG
This sequence comes from Taenioides sp. WSHXM2023, assembly GCA_029959045.1. NCBI lineage: Eukaryota > Metazoa > Chordata > Actinopteri > Gobiiformes > Gobiidae > Taenioides > Taenioides sp. WSHXM2023. The sequence goes on from CM057105.1 coordinate 24,816,515, forward strand.
GGAGAGAGACAGATGTAGCAGATTGTAAAACAGGACAAAAATGAACCTTTCCTGAATAGCTTTAGAATGATTAGAACAAGTATAAGAGCACATAGACTAGTATATGCCCATGGAGCACTATGGAACCTACAGGACCACTGAGGAATTACAGAGATATAAGACTACATGGGAATAGAAAAAAAGTACTACCAGTTAATGTTGAAAATGACATTCTATTGTCTAAACAAAGAGGTTTTTATTTATTATTATCATGGTATTGGAATCGGTATCGAGTCTGTTCCTTAATATCGAAATAGAGTTTGAAATTTTAGTGTCATGACAACATTAGGTGAAAATGCACAATCTTTCTGGTGGTTCTCATGCTTCAGCTTTCACTTTGACAAACTAGAACTATTACAATGCATTTTATCTCTCTCCAAAACCCTTACATATACTTCTGTTTATGTTCACAGCCTGTACGGACGACACATGCAAGCCAACCCCGAACCTCCAAAGAAGAACAACGACAAGAGCAAGAAGATCAGCCGCAAACCTCTGGCCGCTAAGAACAAGTGAGACTGGAGATACAGAGAGAGAGGGAGCCTGTGAGGTCACTGCATGTGCCTATCTCCTACTGCAGACACACTTTATATATGCAACAGTACCAGAGTGTATCCTGACCTATGTTTATTGTTTTAATATGATTTTCACTGCTTTCTTTTATATCACTTTGCTGTCTCAGAAGTATGCCTTAAAAGAATGGAAGCTGGTTTCCTCTAAATGTAGTCCTAAAAGCCATTATTGCACAGAGCAGAGGACAGGCAGGTGCAGCATGCTTTTGTCAAATGGAAAAAATGTATATGAGAAGTAGACATGGGACGATATTGAAATTTTAAATCACAAAGGTCAAAAATATTGCAGCAATTACTAAAATTGCTGTTAGGGATATTAATAATTGCAATTTTACTATTATTAAATATCCACATTTAAAAAGGGCGTATTATGCAAACTTGACTTTTTATAGCTTTCTACCACATTATCACGTTATTCCCTCATCAAAAACATGCCTGAAGTTTTAGTTGTCATCCATGCATTGTTCGTCTAGTGATCTGTCCGCATCTGTTTTGTCAAGTTGTTGTGTACAGTTTTGTATCATGTTTTTGTATATTTCTGGAGAATTATCATGTAGGAGCATGGGTGACGGAGGCTTGTGCAGTCTCCTACAGATAACCATAAGGAGGGTTTGAATAGGGCCCGGGAGAGATCGCTAAATAACATGCATGGATGATATCTAAAACCTCTTCAGACATGTTTTTGATGAGGGAACTGCATAAAATGGTAGAATACTCAAAGTTGACTTTGCATAATACCTTCTCTTTAAACAACTTTTGCAGCATTCTACTTTGTTATAAGTGAGAACAACAGTGATCTATTAGTTTTTCAACAAATCTGCTGGTAAAATGGTGATTTTTGGTGATTTATACAAAATTTCCCTCACCTTATTACTGTCTAACCTTTTTATTGCTATAAACAATATTACTTATTGTCCAGTCCCTACTGACCAGACCACAAGAAATATATGGAATAGCGCAAGTGTTTAAATGCCAAAGTGTAAGAGCTACATAGTCATTTACTCTGCTGGTGTGAAAAACAAGCTGAACACTGCTCCTGTTTTTACCAAGAGACGTTTTACATTTCAGTTCAGTTTTTTAACAGTTTAATTCACATGATTTCTGTATACACTCCTTTTTTATTTCACAGATTTTCTACATTTCTGGAACAGATTTTTTTTTTGCTAAAGCTGTTGTGTTTTGTTCTTATTGTAGTTTGTGTAATTTTAATCTGTAACATGCATTATTAGACTTGTTTTATTTATCTCTTCTTATAACTACAGTACCAAAGAGTGGTCACGCATTGACAATGGAAAACTCCCTTTACCAGCCAATAACAGTGTAAGAATGTAAACCTATATTTTGTCTACTGAAGCTTCAGTTTAGTTAGAATTAAAAACACTAAATGATTATGGTCCCCAGATGATGTAAGAGCAGTAAAAGGCCTGTACCTGATTTTAAACCATGACTGAAGAACATGTTTTAGTTTGAGTGGGCAGGGCTAAAAATTCAGTCTTTTCTTTCTGCACCATGACACAGAAATAACTGTCTGGGATAGCAATAGTTTCTTTGTATTTCTCAACTTCTGCTACTATTTCAGTGTTAAGTCACTTTAAGATGTACCATGATAGAAAATCAAGTGTTAGGGGTAGTGTGAGGCAGTTGGTTTCCAATGATTCTGCGTAACAATGTGACTGATTGTGACCCTGAGAATATACTATGTCTAATGAAAAGATTAGATGTATATATATATTTATTTTTATTTAGCAGTATTTACGATATAATGCATGATTTAAGTGTGTGCATCTTGACCAGAATACATTAAAACCAGGTACAGGCCCTTTAAATATGGTCATATCATTTCAATTGTACATGTTAATCCTAAATTGTTATTTTTAAATGCATTTTTCCCATTTTTGCATCACAGTGAACAACTGTTTTTAACTGTTGTTACTGCAGACTGAAGTGTGTGCAGTTTTGAAGCTGGACTTTTAAACACAGTGTGTAACTCGTGTAAGATGAGTTGTATTATACTGTACTGTAAAACTGTACCAGTCACCATGCCTTTGTTTTATGTGCCAACATGTATTTACCTTTATATTACAATGTTATTTCTGTGGGTCAACATTTCAAATCAATGTTATAAAGATGTTTAAGTATGGTTTGTGAGTGTGATTTTAATTAAATCTTCTGTGCAGATAAGACAGTTTTTACCAAACACTATTCTGTTCTGTCTATTTTAAATTAGACTAGAAATTCCCTTGTTGGAATAAATTAAACAATCAGATCATTCGCTAATGTTATCATATTAGAGTGCTTAAAGGAACTGTATGTAAGATTTTCATTTTAAATGTAATAAACATGACTTATCTGTGTCCCTAGATATGAGATAAACATGTTCACATCAAATATAATTTTACTGTAACAATTGTAATAGCAGAGGTGGAAAAAGTACTGAAAAATTGTAATTAAGTAAAAGTATCTTTACTTTGCTTAAATCCTACTCAAGTAAAAGTAAAAGTACCCGTCTGAAAATGTACTTGAGTAAAAGTAAAAAATTACTTCATTTCAAATGTAGTTTGAGTAAAAGTTACTTAGTTACTTTAAATTAAATGTTAAAAAAAAAAAACTACAGTAAAAATGCAGGTTTTTTTCATAATGTTGCTGCACATAAATGCAGTCTTAAATAGACATAAACTGCGGTAAACTAAATGTGACGCACTACCATTTAATTCCTCTAGGAGCTGAAGATATATGGGATAATGAATCTAGGACAGGGGTCGGAAACCCGCGGCTCCAGAGCCGCATGTGGCTCTTTCATCGTTCTGTCATGGCTCCCTGTGACTTTGGAAAATAATGAGTATTTAATTACATTGTATTTTTATTTTAGTTTGTTCGTTTTTAAATGTAAATCTAAAATTGTAGATAATGGTAATCTTATAACATTTAAATAAAACGTTTTTAATATTTTTGTCGCTCAAAACATGCGTCAAAGCCGCTGATGTGCGCCACTGCACACACTGGCAGCCCGGACTTACCGGCACCTACATCAGTTATGTATTATCAGTATGATTTTCAGCCCAATGATGATAAATCCAAGAAAAGAAAAGTTTCTGAAGAAAACAGAACGCTTAATGCTACGTGGGCAGATTCCTTTGCTTTCACGGCTGATGAGACTGGTACACGCGGTACACGTGACAGTGGATAATTTAAGTTTGGATTTTTATTTCCTACGAGGAGGACTCAAATAATAATGTGTTTAATGCAGCTCTGCGCACATTTGTTTACGTTATACAGAAGCGAAACTTAAAACCACATGGCTCATTTGCATAAACTAGAAGCGCTGAAAAAACAGCTGCTCCTTGTGCCGCTGATGCGGTCAGCTTCTGTCGGACTAAAGGGCAGGACTCAGTGGAATATGCGTGTTCTTTCTGTGACTGAGGGATGTTCTGCCTATGGTGAGTCTGTTCTGTGCTTCTATCGCGTTGGAGATGTTCATGTTAAACTTTTCAGAGATTATACGTGTGCAGGTCGTACGTGTGCAGCGCAGTTCTTTATTTCACTCATGCACTTTATTTATGTTGCTACTGTTGTGATGAAAAGACTGAAAGGTGTAAATAATTCTCTTAAGACTCGCACTCATGAGCTGTAGTGGAGGATGGTGCTTGTTGTAGTCTGTTTTCTGGGAGTTGTAGTTTTGCCTGTAGTTCCTCTGGTTAGCGCTGGTTTAGAGTCAAAAGGGTTTTGTGGCTCCGGGTGTTTCAGTCCAAATGGCTCTTTGAGTATTTAAGGTTGCTGACCCCTGATCTAGGAGCTGTTGAATAAGATAAAATAAGATAATCCTTTGTTGGCAGTTGCGCAAAACCCTGACACAAGCCAGTGTTATTCTGTGGTGATCGCTCGGCTACCAGGATATCACAGAAAAATCTAGTAAATTCTCTAAACATTAACTGTCGTGATGTTGTGTAGTCTAGTCATGTAGCATCACTCTTCATATCTAAAACCATCATAACGTCCATTTCGTTTAACGTTACATTTAGTGAACATGCAAAGCTTGCATTCTCAACCAATCCATAGCCACTTTTGATGGACTAGCACTATCCACTCGAAACTAGTCCAGGCAATAACCAATGAACTATCCTATAGCCAACATAAATTATGATGATTTATTAAGAGACCAATCGCAAACTAAAGTCCTGCATTCTTATTATTTCTGACTGTCCTAAAGCCAATTTTAAACGTGAGGTGATTTTCCAACTCTCGGCTACTTCACTTGAAACGTTCGTGATCAGGATGGAAAATAATTGAAATCATGAAGCCAGATTGTGTTAACCAAACAACAATAAATATACCGTTTGGGTATAACAGGCAAAACATATGGGCCTATATTTGTAGCCTACTTACGACCACATGCTTTCATAGATTCATGTTGAGGTTCAGCGGGGCAGACACATTTTACATTTCATGATTACGTTGCTGCCTTTTTTGCTTTTAAACGTGAATAGGTCATCGAAGTTTTGCCAAGAAATAATGGAACTGCCGCACGCAAACCCGCGCAATGCAGTTTCCTTTCAGTTCCGGCAGATTTTTTTCCCCCGCATTTTATTTTTTGCCTCTATCGATGTTATTTTACTCAGTAACGTGGGCGGGTTTCAATGTAGCGAAGTAAAATACTTGGCTTAAAATGTACTCGAGTAAAAGTAAAATTACCTGTTTCAAAAACTACTTAGAAAATTACAAAGTACTCATAAAAACTACTCAGTTACAGTAACGTGAGTAAATGTAATTCGTTACTTTCCACCCCTGTGTAATAGTGATTTATTCTTAATTACAAAACCATTGGAAATGATAGCCCATTTATTTGGTGTTCTGGTTATCCAGTCAGAAAGCAGAATGAGCCTCACAGAAGTCTCTTATTTTTCAGCAGTTTCAATGATGAAATCCAGTTGGATTAAACCTAAAATGCCTCTCTCTGATCTGAACGGTCTCTACCTAAACCCCAGTACCTGCACCAAACATGAATCAGTGCTAATGCAGCCTCTGCAGCTCAGAGAGGGAATTCTGAAGGTTCTGAACTTTCACATGAGGCATGACCTGTCCATATACCAGTACTGAGAATGAGTAAAACTTGTATGTGTCCTCTGCAGGTTAAGGCACCTTCAGCATGGGTTCAGTTGGGATTGTGATACATTTGTTTTTAAACAGTAAAAGTGCAGGAAACATTAAAGTTAAAGAGTTAAAATTGTCTAGTTTACCAATTTAACTGTGAGACATTCTTTCCAAAACATTCAAAAGACCAAATAAAAGGCATTAATGATCCAAAAGAACACAATATCTCAACATAAATAGGAAACGAGCTATCCAGAGACCCTCTCCTCATGTTGGCGAGGTTAGCCAAACTTTAGAGTGGCGTTGGCATGTGTTCGCGGTGGCCTGTTAGAGCGTGTGGTCGTGTCAGTGCTGTGGTTCAGTGGCACAGTGAGGTCCCTCGCTCTCATACAATCAAGGCCCTCTCACGCCCGCCTATAAATCACGCCACCGCGATCAATGCCGCGCGCTAACCTGGGACCCATTGTGTCCTTGGAAGCCTAGAGATGAATGGAGATGAAATGCCGGGGAAAAGACAACATGGAGGAAGTAGGACACAACAAGTGAAAGCGGGGACGGGCATGCACGGATTTAAGTGGAGACGAAATAGACCACAGATACGTGTTTGTGGAAAGGGTTTGTGGAAAGGGATGTTAGGAGGGCGCGTTTGGACTTATTCAAATTCTATACAAACAACTGGTTTCACAATTCATCTTCTAATGACTATTGAAACCCTAAGACCCATACTACTACTACTACTTTAAAACTGTTTCAAAATGTATTTAAAAGTGAGGTAATAAGAAAATACCCAGAGGAGAGAGTGTGAGGGAGGTGTAGGGTCAGACGGTGTGAGGCCAAGGTCTTGTCCGGACCAGAGTGAATGTTTGTTTTGTGCGTCTTGTCTTGTATCACACAGTAGTGTATTGAATTGGTGAAGTGTTGTTTTATGATGAGTGGGAGGGGGTTTGTGTATTTGTGTCTGTACTGTTACGTTGTTATAGTGCAGGATTGAAATATAATTTAGTAAGAAATATTCTTACTATAAGTACTCTTGCCAGCAGAGGGCATAAGGACATATTTAAGATATATAGGCTAGGTTATTCTTGAGTCGGGACAAAATTAGAGGAAAAAATGTGGTTTAACATCATAATTGATTTTTTGATGTTTTTGAAGTAATTAATGTGCTAATAAAATCTTATTTGTGTATAACAACACAAATAACAATATATAGCACCTTTCAAGACACCAAGCGCTGTACAGAGCATCCTTCATTCACTCCACACGGGGTTTCAGGTGACATCACAACATTCTATAGGCCAATGTTATTTCATACAGATGGGAGCAGCTAAAATCATTATTGTTCATCTGCAGATTTTTGTTGTCATACAGCATGGTCTTGAGTCTAGTCAATAATAGAAATGAACAGGTTTCATATTTGGGAATTGACCTTTCCAATATCTCTTGGTAAAGTACAATATAATTAATAGGAAAAACTGGCCCTTACCCCCATCTGGGAGTATGACACCACCACACTCTAGAATCTGAAAACCACCAATACACTGTATATGTAAATGGACATAGCTAATGCGCTCGCCGCCGGGTTCAAAAATAGGAAGTTCACATGCGGCGCTTCCGGCTCTTTCTGACCCCGGCTCCCACTGACTTACATTAGAATACTGATGCCCCTCTCTATGTAACTGCTGCTGTGAGCCTCGTCATTTTGGTCTTAAAATGTTCGTATTAACCCATTCTACATGATCCTGGTGTTTTTTGTTTTTTTTTGCTATTTTGTCTGTCTGGCTTCAAATTCGCATCGCAGGCTTCATTTGAGTGGTGCTGAACGCTATGGGTGACAACACTCTCGCTTAGTTCACTTTTGTATACAGTCTGTGCTCCACACTCAATGGTAGTAAACTACTATTGTAGCTATGGCTGCCCTGGGACAGACTGACAGAAGCCAGGCTGCCAATCTGCTCCATCAGCCTCTCCCACCACCATCACTCACCACTGAGCCACATGACATGGCATCATTTATAGTGTCAAGTTTAATGGGGGATGGAGGTGAAAAACACACCAGCTTAGTAAAATAATAATAATAATAATAATAATAATAATAATAATAATAATAATAAAGATTCAAGAATGACGATATAGCCTTTTGTTACAAAGCACTGTCAGGAGCACACTACAGGATCCAGAATATGTCAGAGCCCTGAAACTGAGTCAGTGCAGGAGAAAGATCACGTTATTGTATGGACTATGGAGGCATGTCACAGATTTGAGTGGACACACGCTGATAATCAATAGCTGTGTTTCAGATGACACCGCAACATTCTATAATCCAATAATATTTCACACAAATGGGGGCAGCAAAAATGTATATTGTTCTGATGCAGATTTGTGTTGTGATATGGTGAGTTCTTGGATCTAGTCACAATAGAAATCGAGCTCAGCATTTGTGAATTCACCTGTTGGATATTTGGTAAAGTATAAACAATAGGTAAAATTGATGGCTTCATCGGACCAGGACCTCCAGCGTACACTGGGGTGGGTTGCAGCCGAGTGTAAAGCACCTGGGATGAGGATCAGCTCCTCCAAATTCGAGGCCATGGTTCTCGACTGGAAAAAGGTGGCTTGCCCTCTGCGGGTGGGTGGAGAGTCCCTGCCTCAAGTGGAGGAGTTCAAGTATTTCGGGGTCTTGTTCACCAGTGAGGGGAGGATGGAGCGTGAGATTGACAGGTGGATCGGTGCAGTGTCGGCAATGATGCGGTCGCTGTACCGGACCGTTGTGGTGAAGAGAGAGCTGAGCCAAAAAGCAAAGCTCTCGATTTACCGGTCAATCTACGTTCCTCCCCTCACCTATGGTCATGAGCTTTGGGTAATGACCGAAAGGACAAGATCGCGGATACAAGCGGCCGAAATGAGTTTCCTCTGCAGAGCGGCTGGGTGCTCCCTTAGAGATAGGGTGAGGAGCTCAGTCACACGGGAGGAGCTCGGAGTAGAGCCACTGCTCCTCCATGTCGAGAAGAACCAGCTGAGGTGGCTCGGGCATCTGTTCCAGATGCCTCCTGGACGCCTCCCTCGGGAGGTGTTCCGGGCATGTCCCACCAGGAGGAGGCCCTGTGGAAGACCCAGGACACGCTGGAGGGACTATGGCTCTTGGCTGGCCTGGGAACGCCTTGGGGTCCCCCCGGAGGAGCTGGAGGAAGTGTCCGGGGTGAAGGAAGTCTGGGAGTCCCTGCTTAGACTGTTAACCCTGCCCCGGATAAGCGGAAGAAAATGGATGAATGGTAAAATTGTCTCTTGTCCCCATATGAGACTATGACATCATCACATTCTTTGAAAACCAGCAATAGAATATTTAATTTACAAGGAATTGGACAAGAAAACACTTGCCGCTCGAGGTTCTATATGATACCAAACTGACTCTTGTGAGCTTTAGGCCATGTTAGAATGTTGTTACCTCCTCAAAAACAAACCTGGAGTTGTGTCTTGTTTAATTCACAGATGAGTAGTCCTGGTTTATTAGTCTGTCTACATCATTAAAGCTCAAAATGCTGTTTCACCTTATGATGTCATGTAGTCTTAGTTTTCAAGTTAACACCTCCTTTTACCTTTAGATCAGTAGAAACTGGCAATTCCAGAGCTAAAATTATCCAAATGGTTCTGGTGAAGGTGTGTGGAGTTTAAAAACACAGTGGAGCACTTCCTGTTTTACCGCACGACATCACAGGGGGGAACAGAGTGTTCTCCTTTTGAGAGAAAAACTCACTATATATGCAGGGTTGTGTGTTAAATGTGTGCAAATTAAACAAAATACAACTCCAGGTCTGTTTGTGATGAGAAAACAATAACACAACAGAACAGAAAATAGTGTAATACCGGCCCTTTAATTCAGTATAATGTCTGAGTACAGTTCTTTTTTCCTTTCAGATCTTCTCTCTGTGCTGACCCGAGCCCGCACAGACCTTCAGAACACCATATTAATACTGGGCCTGTACAGTGTGATATGAGCGCACTGCAGAGCTCGTTCATCATGCACACTCTCATTGAGCTTTGTGTCGATCCGATGATGGCTGTTACCTTGGGGCCCCTCTGGTTGGCCCCTGCTTCGCCCGCCCCCCCTCTGGCTTTGTGCTTGTGGATATTAGATAACGTTATGGCTGCCGATACACTCTAGGCTGAGTCTATGGAATGAGAACGTTGGCGCATAGACCTCAGCACGTAAAGATTCAGAGGCATGAGGAAGGAAGAGTATAGACTGGTTAAGTGGAGGTGAAGAGACGGAGGTGGAGAGGCTGAGGAGGCTGGTACTTCTGCTGCTGCGGTTTGTAGCTAGTAAGATGATGGAGGGAAGAAAGGAAGCATTCTGAGTGACATGTGAGATGGTTCAGAGGAATGGGAATAAAGTTGAACATGATTGGTCAGTTTAAATTCTTCTGTTGTGATTGGTTCAGGCTGATAGAACCTTAAACCATTAAGCTAATCTTCTAAGCACCAAACTTCATAATCCATATTCATAAGTTTGATAAAATGAACAGTAAGCATCGAGAATATACAAATAACTCAATTTTAATGATGAATTGTTCATTTCTATAAACAAAACTGAATGACTTTATAATAGAGCTAATTAGGCTTAATAAAGTATGAAGACAGACTTAACAAATAGTTTATTAAGAATGATTCTGAACCCGTTTTAATTCATGCATTAACAGTAGATTAGTCGTATACAGCACTTTTCCTGATGCTCAAAATCGCACTATTTTGAGCTTTGTTCATTCTGTCCACACTCACTGGTGGTCAGATACTATTGTACTCACAGACAGAAGTGAGGCTGCCATTCTGCACCACTGGCCCCTCTGACCACCACCAACACTCACACACCACATTCATATTAGGCATAGGGGCAGTGTCTTGCACTGACACCCCTCTGGCACCTGGTATTCACAGCAGTCTCCTATTGAAGTTAACCAGGCCCAGTCCTGCTTAGCAACAGAGATCTGACGTGATCAGGTTTTGACAATGAGGTCTGGGCACACACCACACACCCTAACTCCTAACACTGACCTGAACCATTGTAAAGAAACTGTTCATTATGAATTAAGGTTTCATTAATTAAGCTCTAGTTATTACAAAGTATAACCTTGTTTTTACTTTATATATTCTGGGGCTAATCTCATTTTCTCCATTGAAATCACACTATGTTCTGCTTCACTATTGCCTCCAGTCTCCATTACAGAATTTTGAAGGTTTGTAACTTTGGAGAAGAAGTTTATCAAGATAAAACTAATAAATCATGAGGAAAGCAACAACAAGGAAACAGCTTTATAATATGATTTAAAGCCCAAATGTCAAATTTACATTTGATGAAACTAAAAGTTTAGTTGGAAACAAAATGTCTAAAAGAAATGAGTTGTTGTTTATTGCCCGTGGACGTTTGAGTGGGATGGGGACGCTCCTGTGTGTGGCTCTTCAGAGAAAACACTGACGCTCCATTTTACAAACTACATGAAACCGAACGAGCTGATTGGTCCTCAGAGAGGTCTGAGACAATAGGACATGTCTCGTCCTGTCCCTATGCTGGTGTTGTGGTCAGCAGAGGAACAGTTATGGACACTCTTGGACATGTCTCCTCCTGTTCCTGCACTGCTGAGAGACAATTGTGGACACTCTTGGACATGTCTGGTCCCCTGTCCCCGCACTGGTGTTGTGGTCTGCAGACAGTTAAGGACACTTGTCTTGTCCCCTGTCTCTGTGCTGCTGAGGGACAGTTATGGACACTTATGGACATATTGGATGGTTTTGTCCTGTCCACAATGCCCCCCCTGTGAATACTCCATGCACCCCAGACTAAAGGTTGGGGCACTTTGAGACATCCATAAAAACACTAGTTTAGGGATTTCTTTGTTAGAAAAATAAACAAATGAATAAATAAATGAATAGATTAATCTGAGCAGGACAGTGCAGGTGAACGGACACATATCACACAAATCTAAAAACAATAAGTAAATATTACATTTACTGTATTATTACAGGTGTTTCACTGTTATAGAAACACAATTTAAGACATAAGATGTATACTGTGAGAGGGGTCGCATCTCCACAGATCGGACCTGTAACTCGGCCTGGTGTCATTACTTGCTTGTCTTCATGCAGTCCAGGTTCATTTGGTTTTCCAATGAAAGCAAACAAAATCTTCAGAAAAAAATAAAAAAAAATAAAAAAAAATCTCTTGTGTGTGTTGTCGGCTGATGTAATGAAAACTTATGCAAAGGAAGATTTGGTCTTAAGTGTGATGTTTGGTATAAGTGTTTTATGGAGAAAAGCAAAAAGAAAATAGAAAGAACAGACACTGGCTTTGTTTACATGCACAACAAATTCTGATTATAATCTGACTTCTGGACATTTAAGATTACATGAAAACATGAAAACTGCTAAATAGTGTTTAGGGAGGCCATGATCATCTGATGATTTCACTTTTTATGTGTCACTGATCCACGCTGAGAGGTACACAGCACAATGTCAGCAGTATTTTTGTACAGTTGTCTTTAATAACAACATTCACAAATCAGGAGGTTATTTAGTGTAAAACCAAATGTTTGTTTTCAATCTTTGAGTCATTACAGACACTATGAAAAGACAAAACCTGTTCAAAGTCTAAGACCTCAGCCTTGTTCCATACGCTCCCTGTGCTCAGACCAACCCCCCGTCTGTGTCTCACCGTACATCGCTCTCTCTCCTCCTCATCCTCCCGCGCACTGCCCTATGCGCTCTGACCGCGTCTCTCTCGTGCGCTCCGACCGTGTCTCGCGCGCTCTGACCGTGTCTCGCGCGCTCTGACCGTGGCCGTGTCTCGTGCGCTCTGGCCGTGGCCGTGTCTCGTGCGCTCTGAGGGCGCGCGCAACAGAAGGTGGAACCTGTGGATCGACACGCGCTCTTCACTTCTCCGTGAAAGTCACAGACCACAGACCAACAGGACTACAGCGAGACACGGCGGCTCTATACCCGGATTATAGGGAGACTGTCCCCGGACTACAGTGACACGCTCCCTGCACCAGACTCCAGGAGGACCGCGGGGGCTGGAGTTCTGCCGAGAACGCTTTCTCCCGGACTGCGCTCCACATCCAGCAAGATTCCGCCCAAGAGCCGCCCCGCGGAGCGCGCGGCGCTCACGCGGCTGGTGGGGAGGAGGCGGCTGGTGGCGGCGGGGGTGTTGGGGGTGGTGATGGTACTGGTGCTGGTGGTGCTGATCCCGGTGCTGGTGAACAGCGCGGGTGGAGCGGCGCACTATGAGATGCTGGGCAGCTGCCGCATGGTGTGTGACCCGTACGGCACGCGCTCTCCCAGCAGCACCGCTCCAGCGCACGCGCTCCCGGAGAACGCGCTGGTCCAGTCTTTACCCACCTTCATCCAGGGACCCAAAGGAGAGCCGGGACGTCCCGGGAAAATCGGCTCGAGGGGTCCGCCTGGTGAGCCGGGCGCACCAGGTCCTACGGGACCACCTGGAGAGCGGGGTGAGCCGGGCAGAGCGGGGCCCCCGGGACTCCCAGGACCCCCCGGCCCCAGCTCCACGGGGGCCATCAGCGCCGCCACCTACAGCACCGTGCCCAAGATTGCCTTTTACGCGGGGCTCAAGAAGCAGCACGAGGGGTACGAGCTGCTCAAGTTCGACGACGTGGTGACGAATCTGGGCAACCACTACGACCCGACCAGCGGCAAGTTCACCTGCTCCATCCCGGGCATCTACTACTTCACCTACCACGTGCTGATGCGCGGCGGGGACGGCACAAGCATGTGGGCAGACCTGTGCAAAAACAACCAGGTGAGGCGTGCGGACGTACACGTGCGGGAACAGGAGACAAATAGTGCGCGTGAACAGGGCAGTGAGGGGACAGTATGGGGACAGGGCAGTGCGGGGACAGGTCAGTGTGGGAACAGAATAGTGCGGAGCAGGGGACAGAGCACTGAGTGGAAAGGACAGAGCACAGAGGCAATGCGCAGCGCTCGAACAGACTGTGCCAAATACGCACCATGTTCTGCCATCCAAAGGCGCCGGGCTTTTCTTGAGCGTTTTTTCTCAGATACGTGGTTGGATATGGTCGTGTTTGTACCGCGGACCAAACGCGTTTTATTCTTCATCCATCAGGGTCCACACAAATGCACATTCAGATGAAGACAAAAATGCTACAATACACATTTACTACATCATGTTAATACCATTTTCTGACAGACTGGTGACAGCAGCTTGTTCCTTTTCTCCATGAACCAAAACGGTGTACCTCCTACATTTAATGTAACTGAGCCACAGCGGGTTCATCAGTAGAATAAAAGTTGCCCTTTATTATTATGAATGGAAGCATATGGCCTAAACACACAAATCTAAACACAGTTATGACAGAATTCAATAAGAATTTTAAAATCTTTTTCAATATTGTACTGAAAGAAACTCAATGAAAAGTGTTCTGACTGAATACGGAGCTGCCTCTGCCTCCTCACACCCTCACACACACAGCTCACACACACATCTCACAAACAGCACAAACAAATGATTATAACACAATGCAAAAATGTAAAATCCAAGTTATTTTATTCTTAGATCAATAAGATGATAAGGCCAAAGATTCTGAGACTACCGTCCTAAAATCATCAAAGGAGACTATTGCAAACTATACACACACATTATGCACATTTCAAAATTACTCACAAGAATTTGAAATGATTTAATCTTTTCAAGCCATTTCAATATTAATATTAGTAGTTTTTTGCTATTTCACCAATTTGACTAACTTGATAAACACAAATAAGTTGTTAAGTAGCAAAATAAAACGCTGAATAATAGTTTAAAAAATTGTATGATTTAAATTTATTTTTTTTATTATTTGAATTATTATTACATAATAATATTGCCTAAAATGTGACAACTAAAATAATGTAAATTCCTTGCCGTAGCCGTAGGGGCCGTGTTCGGTGGAGCTGATGCGACTGGAGATTTAAGATGTGATGCATTTTCTCAGTTGTAGATTTTGTGAAAAAAAGTTCACATATTTTTGTGGACAAAGTGCAAAAAAAAAAATAATAATAATTTTTATTTTTTAAAGGTGCACTATGTAACTGTTGAGGGTCCGTCACATGCTTGTCTCCATGGAGATTTTATTGCTTTGCCTTGAGCGCTCCACATAATTAAACTTTTTACTCATTACATGTGTATATTTAGCTTAGTATATTAATGCTTGAAAAATATGTATTCTTACTGTGAACGGGGTCGTCTCTCCACAGATCTGACCCGTGACCTGGCCTGGTGTTGTATCCTGCTAGTCTCCATAGAGAAGATAGATTAGTTTAAATGCCATACTGTGAAACATTCCAGACGAGCAGCAATATCATTTGATTAAGACAAGCGGGTGGTGGACCCTCCACTGGAAAAGTCCCATGGTCTGCTCTGTGGTTTGTTCTATGATATGGTGATAAGGAGGAGAGATGAGGAAGCTGATGGTTGCTGTGGTGAGGATGGGTCTTATGAGGGTTGTAGCAAACCGAAGCGGGAAGGAAGGAAGAGAGAGTGCATTTATAGAAATGGAGTGGGAGAATTTCTGCTTCAGATTTATTAGCATTTTTGTTGTTTGAGAAAACTTATCTGTAGATTTTTTTTCTCCTGAGGTTGGGTTCATTTTCAGTTAAATTTGATTCTGTCAAAACTGATGGATGAAGAAGTGTTTTTGTTTCTGTAGGAGTCTAAACTAAATGTTTATTTGTACACTGAGGCATATGTAAACTGTGCTTCATTTTAACAAAAAAGGAAAAAACAAGACATAATACAAAAAATATGATCACTTAAAAATACAGAAATGCTCAAAGTCTCGCATCCTGCTAATGAAACTGCAAATCACATCAGGTTCATTTAGCTGGAAATGAACTGTGTTTGGGTTCATTGTTTTTTATTATTTGTACATGATCGATCCCCCTTAGCCAGGACCGTGTCACAAGGTGAAACTATGTATTTTGAGTATACGTGATGAAGAGACGTTGAAGGAGCAAAGGATGGAGACAGCAGCAGGCCAGGGCAGGGTCTGAAGGCACTGATGATGCTTGTGGAACATAAGCACAATGAGCAAACTGTTCTGCTGGGACTGAGGAGAGGCTTTAGAAGAGCTAAGATTACATGAGCTGAGTTAAATTCATCTTGAGTTTCTCTCAAGATGAATTTTAGTGAGTTTTGTGAGTTCACAAACTATCACATCACTTTTAGTTTGTGAAAAACGTGCAGAAGGGAAAGATGTCTGTCCTTTTCTCTTAGCTGGATGGAACAAAAGTTGGATTTTTGGCTTGTTCTGTTGTTATGACGCTTCGCCCAATCAGATTCTCGTTTTCTCGATCACATTCAGTGAGACACATGTCAGTCTGGTGTGAGGACTAAAGGAGAGAGTGAAGGGAGAGGGCGGAGTCAGGAGGTATTTTTTTTTATAAGGTTTCAGTGATGTGTGGATGCCCAGGAGAACTTACTAGCATAGCTAAAAAGCTGCACATCCAGCAGGACCCACTATGACCCACTTGTCAGCTACTGTATTAGCCTCATTTGAACTGGTCTGTGTGCAGGTGCGGGCCAGTGCCATCGCACAGGATGCTGACCAAAACTATGACTACGCCAGTAACTCAGCCGTACTGCATCTGGAGCCAGGGGACGAGGTCTACATCAAACTGGACGGAGGCAAGGCCCACGGGGGCAACAACAACAAGTACAGCACCTTCTCCGGCTTCATCATCTATGCCGACTGAGGTCCTCATCTACACCGACTGAGGTGCTCATCTATGGCCACTGAGGTCCTCTTCTGCACCTATTGAGGTCTTCATCTACTTCATCTGAGGTCATCATCTGCACCTACTGAGGTCTTCATCTACATCATCTGCACCTGCTGAGGTCTTCATCTACATCATCTGCATCTGCTGAGGTCTTTATCTGCATCTTTGCACCTTCTCATCTGAGGTCATCATCTACACCAACTGAGGTCTTCATCTACACCTCCTGAGGTCCTCTTCTGCACCCCCTGATCTCCATGGTTATCATCATCACTTTACTGGCCACTAAGAGACTTTGTACAGGAACTATGTCTATCACACCACAGCATATCTACAGCATGGTCCAGCTTATCCACCTCACAAGAACTACTTTAGTTTGTCTTCCAAACCTTATTACTTGGTAAAGACACGCTGTGTAACTTTTCTGATGGAGGATCCTTCACCTGCTTTTTTTATGGAGTTATTGGTTTATTTGTTTATTTATATATTCCCATTAGCTGAAACCTGTGCAGTCACCTACTCTTTGCCTGGAATGTTGTATGGTGATAAACATATCAATCTTGCATTTATTAATTTATAGGTGTTTCTATGGCTTTAAAATATCTTTTAAAATCTTGCTTCCTACAGTGAGCAGGACTGCCTCTCCACAAATCTGGCTTGTAACTTGACCTTCTGGGTTAACCTGCAGGTCTCTATGGAGATAGAGTTAGTTTATGCCATGTAGAACATTCCAGGCAAGCATTAACATCTGGAACATCTGTATGGAGACAAGCAGGTGGCAGAACCTCCATCAGAAAAGTTACATAGTGTGCCTTTAAGTGCTTTTCTTCACGCCGTTGCTGTTTCTTGACATGAAATGTATTACATCTGACTTGAGAAGAGTCATGTGATGTTACAGTGATGACATCAGGGAGCATTCATGGACTGGGAGAACACTAATAATGAATACATTATTGGGATGGAGGACAATGGACAAAAGCACAAATGTTGAATTAGGGAGACACTGGAGATTGTCGCACAGGACAGTAAACTGGGACAAGGGGGCCTAAAAGCTTTCAAGGACCTGGGTCACTGTCCTGGAGAAGTTGGACTGCAGATGGAGCAGTTCTGCATTGGAGAAAGTACCGCACACTGTGCAGTCCAATCACACTAGAGGAGGCATTCAACTGCATGAGGTAAGAAACAGACAGAAACATATTAGACTTGTGTCCGGACATATACTCACTTTTAGATCAGCAGGATGACATAAACTATCAGTCTAGATTTTGTTGTTTCACAACTATTACTATGTGCAGAAAACTCAGAGTCTGCTAAACAATCACATTCAAATTGTCTTTACCCCAAAATAATAAAGATGGATCAGTTTTATATAGCGATTTTCTGGACACTCAAAGACACTTTACTGTACAGATCATTATTCATTCACTCCACACTCAGTGGTGGTAAACTACTATTGTAGCCACAGCTGCCCTGGGACAGACTGACGGAAGTGAGGCTGCCAATTTGTGCCATTGACTTCTCCAACCACCACTTTCAAACCAGGCAATGTGGGTGCAATGCCTTGCCTAAGGACACAATGACAGTTTTTGCCACTGGCGCCCCACTGTGGCACCTGATTTTCCCAGTGTCTCCCATCCAAGTACTGACCAGACCCGGCCCTGCTGAGCTTCTGAGATCTGATGGGATCAGACTTTGACAGACTGGGATGGCCTGTCAGACTCTTGTCCCAGTCCACAGCAGCTCAAAGAACCCAACAGGTCCAAACAGGGGCTATGAGGCATTCAAGGGTGTCTAGTTCAGCAATGGGACTAAAACCTTACAGCTATAATTACTAATAAAAACAGCTATGCTATACATACATACATACATACATACATACATACATACATACATACATACATACTACATATATACATACTACATATATACATACTACATATATAACCGCACTTTTGGCAGACAAATATAAGCAGCATCTCTTTTACACTGAACGTTCAGACATTATTTGCTCTCCAGAGCAGAAATAAACACATTCAAGCTCCTGTAGGTTTTACTTTCACTTTAATGTAGCAAACCAAAACAATGAAACCACATGTGCTGGTCTATGGTGAAGGGACCCTGGTTTGTCATCGCTGCTAAGCTAAAATGTCCAAACACATGTCTAATATTTTCCTAGCTGTTTCTTACCCTGTGCAGTTGAATGCCTCTCCTAATCATCTCCTGTTACATGCAGAAGGTATCAGAGTACATACACACTTTTCCAGATGAGTTCTAGAGTTCCAGATTGGGGTCTGGGTGATTCGGACCACAACACCTTAATGGTAGTTTCCGGGTTTGCATGCATTTTGATAAATCAGTTTAAATTGAACTAGGGCACTTATCCGGGTTAACTGTAATGATTTATTTATTTAGTTTATTTATGGACAGTGCACAATCTACATGAACCTTAACAGGAGAGATGTATTGTGCAGGTTGTAGCACTAGAGCTCATTTCCACCTGTCATCCCTGGTGCAGGTTTTTAGGTTTGATGGGGGAAACCCACCCAGTCACGGAGAGAACATGCAAACTCCACATAGAAAGGGTAGGTGACCCGGGGATCGAATCCGCAGCCTTCTTGCCCAGAAAGGCCTGGGTGAACCAAGGTTCGAACCCAGAACCTTCTTGCTGTGAAGCACGAGTGCTAATCACTCAGCTACTGTGCCAATGTTTTTTCAGTATATGGAAAAACGAACTTTGATGTGATAATTTGTGCGGCAGAGAGGAAATAACTTGTGAGCACAAACTATAGTGGACTGGGGGAATGTAACGTCACCTACAGCATTCGGCTCCAGTCAAATGAAGCTCATCAAGGCTGCCAGTTATAGCGGCTAATTTGGAGAACTTGGCTCAAGCATGAGCTCGTGTATCATAGCAACCCAAGAGCCAATGAGGAATGAGGTTGTTGAAGGTTTTCGCTAACCCTTCTCTACACGGGGCATCTAGTAATTGCAATTAAAAATGACTAACATACAAAACGTCCAGTTCTTTGTAGATCTGTAACATCACTTGACTTTTCTGAAAGACAGTCAAAATATATCCAGATACAAATGTTAAAATGTAAAAAAGAAACCCACAACCTGCAGTCGTCATGTGGACAGGACACACGCACTTTGAACTGAACCAGTGGAAGAAGAATGGACCTGTGTGTGACTGTGTGTGACCTGCCTCCTTTTCCAAAGCACAATCACTAGGGCTGCACCATTTTGTGATGCAGATTTCTCTGACAAGTTTTGTGATTGTGATTAGATTTGAGATTTGTGTTTAAAAAGTAGGATACTCTTCAGTGTGTACATTGTAAACAACTCCAGGAGTGTTAACATTTGAGAGAGACTGAAATCTGCACTGAAAAACTAATACAATAATCCCATGTATTTCAGAACATGTTTGCAGATGTCTAAACTACAGGGACAACAAGATATTACTATAAAAAGAAATATTTTGTTCTTTGCAGAGGACATTCTATTATCTATATAATTGCACTCTTTGCAATTTGATAATTGAGCCAGCTCAAATTGTGATTTAGGATTCTAATGGAATATATTGTACAGCCTATGTGCAGATATTTCCATTAGGAGTCTTCATTATCAGCTTTTATTAAAAAAAAAACACACACCCTGCAAATAAGGACATTTAATAAGAGCTAGCATGTGTTTAGAGTCTCACAAGGTTCACTAGGCACTGACATGAGTTCAGTCACACATGGTGGTGGTGAAAGGCCACAAGCAAGTTTAAGTTAGTACTTGTTAAAGATGCACTGTGTAACTTTTCTGGAACGTCAGCCACCATCTTGTCTCCATGCAGATTTTATGACTTTGCCTGGATATTTCCACAGTATGGTATTAAACCTAGCTCTCTTTTTGGAGACATGAGGGTGACACTAGGAGAACAAGTTATGGGCCAGATCTGTGGAGAGGCGACCCCCACCTGCATGTATTTCACAGTATGTTTGAGCAATAAAAACATCTGTTATTTATTAAATGCAAGATAGATACATTTAATGTCCTACTGTGGAACATTCCATGCAAACAAATAACATCTCCATGACAGGTGGCTGACTACCCACCTGAAAAGTTATGTAGTACACCTTTACTTGAGAGATTACATATCAGGATTATATTTATTTATTTATTCCTTATTTTAGCCTGTTTAACAGATATTCTAATTTTTTCATCTCTCCAAAACAACATGACATGGAATGTAAAATATATAGTGTTATAATCTGGTGATGCGTGCTTACTTTAGTCCCATATGGACAGATGTGTGTCTATCGGCACAGTGAGATGTGCTGTGGTGTGAGGAGCACACACCTGCAGTGGCCCTGTACAGTCTGCACTATAAACAGTATATATATATATATATATATATATATATATATATATATATATATATATATATATATATATATATATATATATATATGTACACTATAGAGGCATTATTATGGTAGTATATACGAGCATATGAATGTGAATATGACCAGTGCAATAGAAGTGATCAAACACTTTGTCCAAACAACAAGAGACTCAGTGGCTTCTAATGTTTCTCCTTATATGAGTTTAAAGGGACGATTTTACATTTCTGATCTATGTTATAATGTCGTGTTTTGTTTCATTCACACTTTTAACACCCAAACTATGAGTATTTAGGCTGAGTTCTTCTCTCAAACAGAAAACACTCTGTTCCACCTTGTGATGTCATCAAGTGATAATACAGAAAGCACTCCAAACTGTTTTAAAACTCCATACGCCTTCACTAGAATCATTTGAAAACTTTCAGTCCTGCAATTGCCAAACTTTGAAGCTAGAACTATTGTTTTAGCCTTGTTGAAACTGCTTATTGCACCAGACTATATTGAGGACTGTCTGTGGCATTCTCAGCTGTTCAAAGGGTAACAATTTAAATTTTTTCTATTGCATTGTAGAATAAAAGAGTCCACTAAAATAGCTGTTATCATCAAAACTATCACTTAATGACATCACAAGATGGAATATAGCATTTTGAGCTTTGGAGATGTAGACATCCCAACAATGTGAATGTAACAAAACACAACTCCAGGTCTGTTTTTGAAGAGGTAACAATGTTCTAACACAGCTTAAACCTTACAAGAGACAATGCTGCGTATTATAGGACTGTAAAAGGTAATTGTATGTTTAACAGCTCCCCCTACTGTTACGACACACAGCACATGGCCTCATGCATGACTATTTGGTTGATAGTTTCATAGAAACCTTTTTCAGAGCTCTGTGTCACGTTCATGATGTGAACCTGACGCAGAGGTTCCCATCTCACAGGGCAAAGGCTGGGACTTACTATTTGAAATTATGTTTTTCTTGTATGAGAACAGAATGAGGCAGTACTTCAGAATCTCTCTTCTGCTGGGGTTGGTCCCTGCACAAGTTTTCATAAATGTCTTCATAAGAAGGTATTAAATCAGACCTATAATAATAATAATAATCCATCAGTTTTATATAGCTTTTCTGGACACTCAAAGACGCTTATATAGCTTTTGTCTGCTCTATAGTCTATATAATCTATGACCCCTGTGGATCATAATGTTTTAATTTGCACATTTTAAATCACAATATTAATTTCAAATGACTTAATAAAAAACAAGCACTCTGACTTCCGTGTTAGAAAGCTGTGGTATCCAATGGGAGCTGATGTTGTCATAAACGTCATGACAACAAAGTGCCGCATGCTGTCGGATCCTCCTATGGATAGCTGCAAAATGGCTATGCCACGCTGCTAAATCCTACTTGTATCATCACTTAAGAAAATAAAACTGGAGAAAGAAATGTGTACGTCACAGTAGATGTGTACCGGTGGAGGTGAGAACAGGAGTTGATCTGCAAAATGGCATCTTGCAAATAAGTCATTAAAGACTACTTAGACATGCATGAATCACTCCAAATACAACTTCATGTGAGTAAAGGGTCAGGAGAAACAACTATAACATGGTTAAATGCTCTGCTTTTTAGATATTTTTTGTCATATCTGATCTGGGTCATATCCCTGTGAAAACAGGACATAACATTAAAAACTTCACCAAAAAAATTTAATAAAAACATGATTAGTATCTAACCTGTATGCACTTTGAGTAAGAACACTTCATTCATGAGGCCAAGTATTGCTCATATAGGTCAAGGGGGAATATGGGACATTCAGTCTGCTACTAAAATGCAGAAAAGTTCCTGAGTGTGGCTTTATGCTGTGCATACCCCCAAAGCAGTCATGTATCCCACTCCGAGTGAGAAAATGTAGCACTAATAAACTGGTACCAAACCTGTGTATTAGTCTGGTTTTATTATCTGTCTTTGGGCTGGTCCAATGTCTGGGTAAAGGGAGAGGATTGTCTTAGGAAGGGCATCTGACATAGACTCATGAAATATTCAAATGTTGATTAGGGACAGAAGGTACAATGGGTTCTTAAAAACGATGTACCAATACCTATGCCTCTCGTCATATCTCAGAAGATCTCAGAAGCTAAGCAGACCAGGCCTGGTTAGTACTTGGATGGGAGACCTCTGGGAACACCAGGTGCCACAGTGGGGTAGCAGTGGCTCTAGTGTATAGACTTGTATAGACAAACTTTACTGATCCACAAGGGAAATTACTATTGTTATACCCTTTGGCAAGATACTTCACCCACCTTGCCTAGTATGAATGTGCTGTGCTTGATTGGTGCACACAGATCTGCGGAGGGACAATTGCACACAGTAAAAATACAGTAATTTACAGTTTTCACTGTTTTGTGCAATAAAAGCACTGTCCAACTCTGCCTGACTACGGCACATTTGCGTTTTTTCAATATTTTGTGTCATTTATTTTCACCAGTGTCACACCCATCAGAACTGGGAACTGACACTGGTATGTCCCAACCTGGTATGTCCCAACCTGCTTGAACGCCCCACAACCAAACCACCACTGCTCCAGTGCCACTGGAGGACCCAACCTGGAGCTCAGGTACCAGTCTGGGGGGCCGTGGAAGTCGGGGTGGGGGAGTCGGGGTGTGTGTATCAGCGATGTGATGTGATTGGAGCTGACAGCACACTGGACTGTATGCATGGCGCTAAACTCCAGCACAAATTGGCCACCGCAGACTATTAAGAGCACAGGCCTGTGCCAAGTGGGCTCACGCTGCTGTCACTAGTGATCTGAGTGACGAGGAGTTTTACACAATACTGGGAAACCACTTTTGTCTCCTCTGTCCTGTCTCCTTACTCCTGTCTCCTCTCTCCTAGGCTCTTGTCTCCTCTTTCCTTTTCTCCTCTCTCCTAATCTTCTGGCTTGTTGTCTACTCAGAATTTGTCTTTTAGCACTTTGACCTTTGAATATGAGGACCTTAGGCCCATTCCCAATTCTCTTTTGTACCACTACTCTTAGCCCTACCCCTTCAAAGTGAAGTGAATATAGGTTTAATTGATTAGACTATTATGATCATCATAATACAATTATTTTATATAATTATATAAATTATATATATAATACTATATATATAGTATTATACCTTACTACTATATGAGCATATGCAGTATCTTTTAATAATAATAATGCATTAGTCTTATATAGTGCTTTTTCTTTACGATTTGGTGCATTGTTCATTCATTCCTTGCTTAGCTTTTGAGATCTGACGAGATCAGGCTTTGACAAGGAGGTTTGGCCACGTACCTTTTAGGTAAAATTATTAATTAATAATTATTAAACCTATTAGATATTATAATCCAGTAATATGACATTTCCCATCTCACAGTCTTTTCCCTCACACCGGGGTGAATGCAGCTGGATACGTGACAGTGTGAAACAGACTGTTCTGCTGTGAGCACATGACAGTGGGGCAAAGTGAACAAAAACACTAAAGAACAGTCTCATGACTTTATAAACAAAATGAAGGGCTTAGGGTAGAACCGGGATTGGACCTTAACCTGGGTTTGACTTCTGGAACTGGATGATGGCAGAGTTGCATGTGTAGAGTTTGCATGTTCTTCCTGTGTCTCTAGTGGAGTTTGCATGTTTTCCCTGTGTCTATGTGGGTAAGCACTCGAGTTTCCCCCATCAACCCAAAACAGGCACCACAGGTCAGATCCTCCAGCTTAGGTAGTCCTTGCAGCATTTTCCACTATTTTGTCCGTCAATGTTTAAGTGTTTGAGCTTTCTGTAAGACTATGACGCACACGTCACCAGCACTTTACTGCAGCCTAGGGCCAAGTTTGAAAAGTGAGAGACGGACAGAGAGAGAGCGACAGAGAGAGAGGTGGGAGCAGAGGCAGCAGACAGGTGAGCTTAGTCCTGATCTCACTGTAGATCTGGACAAATCCTGGATCCCAAACTAGCCCCAGTCCTGCTTACCCAGCACCTGTTTCTGTTCCTGTCTCTGCTCCTGTCTCTGCTCCTGTCAGATAATGTTGTAGCCTCATTTGACTGCCCCTTAAAACTATAATCCTTTGCTCCATTTCAGGACAGGACCTATAGTTGAACCTATAGTTAGTAATTACAGAAATATTAAAGGTACAATGTGTCATTTTCTGGTGTTAGGCCTGCTTGTTTCCATGGCGATGTTATTGCTTTGCCAGGAATGACCAACAGTCTTAAATGTATCTATCTTGCATGTTTTATTTTATTGTATTTATTTATTTGAAAGGGACAGTGCACATTAATGAACATATGATACATAAACGTAAATATGCCAGATTATAGCCACAGGCTAATTTCCATCTGTTGTCCCTGGACAGGTTGATGGTGCCAATTAAAAGGTCACACATACAATAAAACAAGAGAACAATACATTAAAAACACAGATTACACACAGGAGCGATTCACAATCAAAAATAATCAAAAAAACATAAACTCAGGAGAGTTACACAATTCATATTGCACTAGTCCTAAAGTGCTAAGTGTATTGCACAAGTCCTAAAGTGCTGAGTGCTGAATGTATTGCACAAGTCCTAAAGTGCTGAGTGCTAAATGTATTGCACAAGTCCTAAAGTGCTAAGTGCACTGCACCTGTCCTAAAGTGCTGAGTGCACTGCACCTGTCCTAAAGTGCTGAGTGTATTGCACCTGTCCTAAAGTCCTGAGTGTATTGCACCTGCCCTAAAGTGTTTAATACATTGCACCAGTCCTAAAGTGCTGAATGTATTGCACCAAGCCCTAAAGTTACTGTTCTTATACATTGTGCTCACATGTTTGAGTTGATCTTAGCCACTCCTTTAGGTAACTTTTAAACATTGTAAAGGTAGGTGCCTCTCTTACAAAAGTGGGCAGACTGTTCCACTGGCCACAGCCCTTATATGATAGAACATTTTGACTAAAAGTAGTTTTTCTCACTGGAACCTCACAGTCACCTCTACTTATTGCTCTGGTAGTTCTTAATGAAATGCTCCTGTGTTTAATGTATTCTTTTAAAGGTGGTGGTGCCAGCCCATGTAAGCTCTTGTATATAAGACATACATTTTTAAATTTTATGAAGTTTTCAAAACTTAAGAGATTATACTTTGAAAGGATGTTACAATGATGAAAGGTGAAGGGTTTTTTGTCCATAATTTTCAAGGCTTTTTTTATATAGCCCTTCTACTGGTTTTAGAATTGTGACCCCTGTCAGAGACCAGGTTGTTATACAATAGCTTACATGGGAGAAAATCATACAGTGCAAAAACATCATAGCAGCTTTATCTGTTAAAAATCTTCTAATTTGATTAAAATTGGAGATGTTACACTTAATTGTGCGAGATATCATTTTGACATGTTTCTTGAAGGAAAGTGTGGAATCCAACAGGACACCTAAATATTTGAATTCTGTTACCAGTTGCAGTTCATGATCTCCAAAAAATACGTTAGAACGTCTGATGTTTGTAGCTTTTTTGGAAAACATCATACAAACTGTTTTCTGCGTATTCAGGAGAAGGCAAGATTTGTTAAGCCAACTCTGAATATGTCCTAGAGCTAAAGAGAGAATTTGAGCTGCTTCTTCTGTTGATTTTGCACTTGTATAGATCACTGCATCGTCTGCATATAATTGTATGTCCACATCCTTACAAACATCCGGTAAATCATTAATAAACAGGGAAAATAAAATCGGCCCCAGAATTGATCCCTGGGGGACCCCTAGTGGACAATTTGCAAACGATGATTTCACTCCATTGACCACAGTGCACTGTTTTCTGTCGGACAAATATGAGGCCATCCATTTTATAGCCTGGTCAGAGAAATTAAAAGAATGCAACTTTGACAGAAGCACAGCATGATTTACAACATCAAATGCCTTTCTCAGGTCTAAAAATACTGCCCCTACATAATTATTTCTATCTAATTTACTTTTAACTTTTTCCAAAAACATTGTTATTGCAGTTTCAGTCGAATGGTACTGACGAAAGCCAAATTGCATGGGATGCAAAGGAGCCAAGCCACTATTAAGGTGTTCAATTAGCTGCCCTGCAACCCATTTTTCCAGTACCTTGGAAAACACAGGCAATATACTTATTGGTCTATAATTATTCATATCACTTTTATCACCTGCTTTAAAAATCGGAGTTACAATAGCTCTCTTCCAGGTCTGTGGTACAATGGAGTGTTTTATAGATAGATTAATTAGATGTTTAAGTGGATTTGCACTTATGGCTGTTTTACTGCTTAAAAAGTGTTCTTACTGTGAGCAGGCTGCCTCTCCACAGATCTGACCTGTAACTTGGCTTGTTAATGATAACTGGATTGAGCCAAATATATGCATTTTAAATCTTTAGTTTCCAAATCTACATATTTTGGAGAAGGATGTGTCTGCAGACCTCCACCCAGAGGACTCTCATGTTTCCTGACCACTGTTTTACATAAAAGACTCAAACCATTTCCCCAACCTTAACCATTACAGACCAGTGCCTAATCTTAACCAGACAAAGGGCTTATTTTATTTCTATTTACGCCATTGTAGGCTTCATATTGACAATGAAATGTTATATGTTTTTTCTCTGTGCAGCAGTGTAGAGCAGAGACAACACAAAGATACTTTCAAATGAGGAGGGGTGGGGTAGGGCCCTCTGGGTGGAGGTCTGCAGCCAGTCTCTCTTTGGAATTTTGAGTTGCTGGAACAGAGAGTAGGTGTGGTCTGGGCTGTTGTGTGCTTTGTGTATTGCAGTCTACAGAGACAGGAGAGGCTGTGGTTTTACCTGAGCCTAGAGAGCTTCCGATACCACACACTTTAACTGTTCTATGGACAGACAGGCCCTCAGGCACCGACTGTAAACAAAGAACTTTAAAAGAACTGTGTACATCCTGTGCTCTTAGTATTTTAACAGAGATTCTACAATAAGAACTGAACCTGGGCAGCCAGAGCCTTAACCAGCAGATAGAGGACACATATGTTTTTCTAAATTTGTCTCAGTCTCAGTCTCAGTATACTGTATGTACAGAATATGTCTCATGTGAAGCTCAGAACCTCCAGAATTCCCTCCCTGAGCTGCATGACTGGTGCAGGTGCTGGAGTTTAGGTAGAGACCGTTCAGATTAGCGAGAGGCGTTTTAGGTTTAAACACACTGGATTTCAGTGTTGAAACTGACATTAAAGATATTGATCTTTCATTTATTTATGGCAAAAGGAGTAATTCAATTTTCATTTTCATTTATTTTTAATTACAGCTGTTTATATTACCAAAAATAGTTGGTTTGAGGTATTCCCTACGGAGATTGCAAAATTGTATGTAATTTTATGGAATATTTCATTCAAAATAACATTTCCATGGAGAAAATATGGTTTCAGACACTCCACTAGAAAAGTGACATAGTGCACCTTTAAATATTATGGTCAAATATTTATATTTATTATAATTACTGTGGCATGGACATTTACAAAAACTAAATATAACATGATGATGTCACACAGTGGCAGAGTGGAGAGTTTTGAGCAGAGGTATTGATATGCAAATCCATCAATACTTTGGTTACCAGTTGTTCTAAATGAGGGTATCGATACTGCTCTTAAAGAATCAATACTTACAAATTACAACTGGACTTTGTCATATGAGATGGTGGCTGTGTGTTTTATGATGCAGCTTCATGACCAAACTATACAATTATTTCTAGTGTTTTCTATTGCGGTCAGCGGAAAGGAATTTAAGCCTCAAGAAAAATATGACGAGATTGTGGAGCCCATCCAAAACAAATAATGAATAGGTTGATTTGAGCCTTTGCATATTGTTTGGAGATTTATTTTAAAAATCACATAAAGTTCTATATAGACCCCTTCCCTGTATCTGAAATTAGATTCTAGCATGTCAGAGATATATACAGCATTATATGCCCTTTAAGAACATGATTAGAACACAGCTGTGCACTTCTCTGAATCATCTCTGTTTTCTGCTAAAAGGAAGCAGCGCCATCACTCCACACCTTTTATCATTAAAATGCAAACACATGCCATGCACGAGTTTCCTCTCATGCACTCTCACATGCACTCTCCCCCAGAGTGCTCAGACAAGTGGGACCGGCCCGGCAGAACAGAGCCACGCCCCTTTTCACCAGAACCACGCCCCCTTTAACCTCCTAAGACCCGAACTCTTGCATTGCATGCTTTATTGATTTCTCCTTGTTATTTGGGCTGATTAGGATCTGACAAGTGCAAAAACAAAGAATTAACTTAAATTAAATTATTACATTTATTAATTATTTTTATATTAAATTAAATTATTCTAAACATTACAAACTCTTAAAAATATTCTAAATTGAACACTTTTGCATTGTTGCTGTTCTAAACTGTCCACCTATGTGTGAAAACCTTTGTAACAGTGTAACATTGTAAAAATGTGCTGTCCACATATGTGGACGCCAGGTCGTAGGAGGTTATGATGAGCCCGCCACTTTCCACAGCGCCACGCCCCTCTGTGTACAGGCAGATCTGGGCCTGAGACACACAGACACACACACAGGAGCGCAAAGGATGAAGTAAGCCTACGACACAGGACCACTGACAGGTAAGGGCTAAATTAATTTTCAAGGTTTGTCATGAAGTTTTATGCTAAGTTTTATGAAAAAGTCCACATTTTTTGTCTTAGTTTGATAGTTTCATTGCCATTAATAATAGTAAGTATGCACCATGATGAAATAAAATAAGGTACATCAAAATAGAAATTGACTAATATGGTTAAAATGATTTCAATATTTTCTACAGGTCAATCTGTAAGTAATCTGTGCTAAGACTGTTTAGTTTTTTGACTGGTGAGATATTTTACTTTGAAATAAAAACATAAATAAGTTGAATCAAAAAAATCCTGAAACTAACTCTAATAAAACTCAAAAAATCTGTAAATCATTTGATCATTTTACCTCATGTAAACTGCACTGAGAGCTGATCACATATTTATGCTACTTATAAACTGTATGTGTACATCAGTATATTTTTGAGGTGGATTCTTTTCGATTATTTTAACAGTGTAATCATGCGTTAAGTGAAAATACTCCTGTGGTTATGTGATTGTATAATGATTCACTGTGTACTTGTGTGTACTGTGTACTCTTGACTCTCACTGCCAACTCAAACCAGTTCAGAATACCTTAAACAAGTTTCACATCTTAGACCTACCAACTAACTCATGTGAACTTGTACAACAACAACAACAACTACTACTACTGCTACTACTACTCCTACTAATGCTACTACTACCAAAAGTTACTACTACCACGACCACCACCACTATTTCTACCGATGATAATGCCACTACTACTACTACTACTACTACTACTACTACTACTACTACTACTACTACTACTACTTTTACTGCATTAGTATATTACCACTGCTACTACTATTATTAGTAGTGCTATTACTACTACTACTACTACTACTACTACTACTACTACTACTACTACCACCACCACCATTACTACTAATACTCCTTATTCTGCTGGTATTACCACTGTTCCTGTAGTCCAAAATCACAGCACTTTCACTGAGTCTCTGGTACAGTCTCTCAAATGCAGCTCAACAGGTCTGACATGAGTGTGTGTTTCTTTGTCTGTGTGTGTGTGTGTGTGTGTGTGTCTCTGTGTGTGTGTGTGTGTGTGTGTGTGTGTGTGTGTGTGTGTGTGTGTGTGTGTGTGTGTGTGTGTATGTGTATGTGTGAGAAATGGTTGTGGTACTTTTCATAACCTTACTCTTTTATATAAAACCTACCCACAAAGCATTAACAGTGCAGGCCACCAGGAACTAAGCAGCTCATGACTGAGATAACTTGTAAGCTAGTCAACATTCAAGAGCTAAAATAACATTGTTAGCTAATGTTGGAGGTGCTAATAGTTTTGTAAAACAAAGGATCATGGTTATTAGGGTCTTGTTCATGAGTGAGGGGAGGGTGGAGCGTGAGATTGACAGGCAGATCAGTGAAGCGTCTGCAGTGATGAGGTCGCTGTATCGAACTGTTGTGGTGAAGAAGGAGCTGAGTCCAAAGGCAAAGCTCTCCATTTACCGCTCATTTTACATTCCCACTCTCACCTACGGTCCTGTCTTAGTCCTGGTTTAGACCTCTGGACTATCCTCACCTATAGTTATGAGCTTTGTGTAATGACCCAAAGGACAAGATGGTTTCCTCCACAGAGGGTTGGGTGCTCCCTTAGAGATAAAGTAAGGAGCTCAGTCACAGTGGAGAAGCTCAGAGTAGAGCCGCTGGTCCTCCATGTGGAAAGGAGCAGTTGAGGGCATCTATTCCAGATGCCTTGTGGATGCCTCCCTGGAGAGGTGCACTGGAAGGAGGCCTCGGGACGCAGGCACACTGGAGGGACTATGTCTCTCAGCTGGCCTGGGAACACCATGGGGTCCCCCCGGAGCAGCTGGAGGAAGTGTGTGGAATGAGGAAATCTGGGAGTCCCTGCTTAAACTGATGCCCCCGTGACCCAGCACCAGACGGATGGAGGATCATGGTTATTGTAGTTCTCTCTGTTTAGTGTGCTAGTGCAACAAAACAATCAAACTGATCTAGTCACACTCTGCACTGACAATTGATATTACAGTGTCAGTTATTACTATATCTGTTCTGATTAAGGGTCGAATATCTGTCTTCTTGGACTTGTGTGTTTCAGAATGGGCAGTAACCAGAGCAGTGAGACACTGCACTGTAACCGCTACCTGAATGGAGAGGGCCCCCCCTCGCTGGAGAAGGCAGGTGGGGATCAAGTCACTCTCTATCTGCTCGAACATTCATGTACTCATACTCATACATACATGTGTTTGTGTGTGCATACCAGCTCACTTGGGTCCCCCCACCCCCAGCACCCAGCCCCCAGGTCAGATGACATGGATGGTGCTGCACAGAGATCTGCCTGGCTACCCCCATGACGACACCCTACAGGTCAACTTCACCTTCCCCGAGGGCGTGCAGATGGTAAGGGTAGTGACAGGGAGCATCCACAAAGGGCCTGTTCACTCTGTAATTTATAGTCTGGCTACCTGGACTACAGGCTGTGTGTTCTATAAAGGGAACTCTGGAAACAGCGCCCTCTAGGTCCAGCTAACTTTTTTTTTCAGAACAATGAGATGACTCCCTGTTTAAATGAGCAGATAATATCGATGCGTGCTGACTGCCCAATGTTTTGGTGTTACAGGAGGGTCATCCCCATCCCGGGCAGCCCTACCCCAGCCTGCGCCTCTCTGCCTATGTGCCCGACAGCCGCGATGGCCGCAGGGTCTTGTCCCTCCTGGAGAAGGCCTTCCAGCACCAGCTGCTCTTCACTGTGTCCACAAATGTCCACGGACAGGACGTGGTGTGTCCTGCCTCTGTGCCCCTCAAGACCCAGCCAGAAGGGGGTGCTGTCATGTGAGTCATGCAGGCAGGGATTTGTGCCCTTTTTGTGCAGGATTTGTTGCACTATCTATCTATCTATCTATCTATCTATCTATCTATCTATCTATCTATCTATCTATCTATCTCTATATAGATATATATAAAGTAAAAGTAATTTTCATCAGAAGGTACTGGCCTGAGAATGTCTACTGCCCTGAACTGGATTAGCCCTGCCCTGAGGGAGGAGTTACAGCTTCACTCTCTCTGGAGGCAGTTGAAATGTCTTGATTAAAAAAAAAAAAGTCCAGGCGAATTCTTCTAAAACTTTCTCCTGGACAAATGAGGGATTCATAGTGTACTTTAGTACTCTAGTACTCTAGCACTCTAGTTTGTTTGGAAAAGCCTTTCAAGAAGTGTACAAATCTCTGCTTCCCCAAAGCTTGTGTTGTGCATATGTGCACATGAATATATCTCTTCTCTTTGGTTTTGTATGTAGTTTATAGGGGCACAAATGTTCAAGTAGCATTCACAATGGATCTGGTGACGTCATGATACATAATTCCAATATTTGTACTTTGAGCCTTCATGAATATCCTAGTACATGTTAAGTGCTGCTGTTGTTACAGGAATGGTTACCCAGATGAAGACTACCTGAAGAAAGTGAGGGCAGTCCTGAAGGAGAAGCTCAATGAGTGACCAATCAGAGGAGAGGTTTATGAAGGATTCCCCCAATCAGAGGAGAGGTTTATGAAGAATCCACCAATCAGAGGAGAGGTTTATGAAGGATCCACCAATCAGAGGAGAGGTTTATGAAGGATCCACCAATCAGAGGCATCTGAGGGGTTGACCAATAGTAAAGGACTGTGACATGCACCAAACTCTGCTTTTGACAATGTGATATTTCCATGTACCGCTGTAACTGTGCTGTGTGTTTATTTCATGTGAGCTGTAGTTTCTTGTACAGAATATAAAGAGGTACAAATGTGGCCTGTGTTTTCTGGAATAATCTTTAGTGTAATTTTGAACCATGGGTTTGAAATAGTGTTTTGATCCCAGTTCACCTCTGCAAAAGCTTAAAGCAGAGCCACTGCCCCCCTGCTCTTCTTCTCCTCTGCTCCTCTCTCTTTTCCTCCTCTGCTCTGCTGCTCCTCTGCTCTTCTCTCCTCTGTTTGCCTCGCCTCTCTTTTCTCCTCCTCTCTCCTTTCCTCCTCTGCTCTGCTGCTCCTCTCTCCTCTCTTTTCTGCCCCTCTCTCCTTTCCTCCTCTGCTCCACTGCTCCTCTGCTCCTTTCCTCCTCTGCTCTGCTGCTCCTTCGCTCCTCTGCTCCTCCTGAGGTGAATCACTGAAATGTTCCTGTATTTCTGCTTATGGAATCAGAGACACGCAGCAGACATTGTTTAGAATGTATCTAAGTCTAACAGTGTCACTGATAACACTCCTCTGAGCGGGGGACAGAGGAGGGACAGAAGAATAGAGGGACAGTGGAGAGACAGGAGGTCAGAGGAGGGACAGTGGAGAGGATCGTCCACACTGATGTTCAGGATGAGACCATGTCTCAGACGCTAGTATAAAAGGTCTATGAGGGCCATTGTGTGAGGACAAAGTGAGCCCCCAGGGGCCCAGCCCCTGATCTGTGTGTGATAAGGGCCTGGCTGTGGCTGTGTATGGCACACATGTCTAAAGGTCTAGGCTGTGGGTCCTCAGGCCCCTGGTTCATCAGATACTGAGCAGATACTGGGTTTGTGTGTGACAAAGAACAGCCGGACTGTGGGACTGAGCTCAGACTGGCACAGCTCCTCAGTGTCTCACACAAACATAGACTGTATGTTTCCATGAGTCTTGGGGACATTACATTCATTTTTGGAGACTGATGTGAACCTTAACCATAGTCACTACATGCTTAACCTTAACCTAAACCTTAACCTTAATCTAAACCCTAACCTAAACCACGACCTCAACCCTAACATTAACCTAATCCATCTCTGAACTTTTTGTGGCTGTATTACTTTGTTAAAGCCTGTTCTTATCAGATCTCAGAAACCGAGCAGGTCTGGGCCTGGCGCTACATAAATTCAATGATTAATTTATGTTTTTGATAATAAAGTAATTACATCACAAGGGATATGATGTGTGTGTGTACAGATTTGAGTCCCCACACTGTGATACCCACACACTCGCTGTAGATCAAATGTTCAGAGCGACTCAGACAGATCAGTGCATCTCAGCTACACAAGAGCTGTGTGTGTGTGTGAGAGAGCGGCTCTGGGGTTCAGTGAGACTGCATCTATTATCCACATTGATTCCATCACTTTGACGTAGCCACGCCCACAATATTCAACACTAAATGTTTCCTATAAAATCACACCTCAGACAAGCTTTAGTGAGTTTTGAATGACTCACTTGTATTGTGAGATGGTCCAGTGGTTTTGTCTGTAGAACATGTCCTCTGTCCACTGTTCAAAGAGACAGGAGCTCATGGTCCAGTTGTGAGGAACATCTGCCTAATATCACCAAGCAGTCCTCATCACCACTGCGACAGACAACATGGCGGATATGGTGAACCCGATCTCACTTTGGACAATAATCCCTCTTTCAAGTTCGATACTCATCTTTAACATTATTTATCATGGAGACTCCATGAGAATGCAGGGACAAGGAAGGTATTTTTCTGATAGATAAAACAGTGACTTAACAAAATAAAGTGTTGTTTATTTTATTATAATTAATTTTGTAATTTAGACTTTTGGCCCTTGTTAACATTATGGTTGCTAGGTAACATAAATGGAATAACCTCTATGTATAAGTAAAACGATACACTTATCATAATCATTTAAAAAGAGAAGAGAGAGAGAAGAATCATAAATTTTTCATTTCTATAATGATATAGAAAGCCTTCCCTCATTAATAACTGAAGAGGTTTCAGATGTCATCCATGCACTTTTGAGTAATCTAGTGATCTCTCCAAGGCCCTATTCAAACCCTCCTTACAGTTAGCTGCAAGATTCTGTACAAGGCTCCGCCCACAAGCCTATGTCACCCACGCTCCCACATGAAAATTCTCCATAAATATACAAAAACATCATACAAAACTGTACACTACTACTTGACAAACCTGAGGCGATGTGCAGTAGTTTCATTAGCGGGATGCACGCTGATTGTGATAGCGTTCGGAATGGGGAGTCACTTAACGTGGAGAGCAAAGGGAATGAGGACTCAGAGCATCAAAAACAAAAAGTGAAATTCATGTCAATACATAGTTTTCGGTGAATACAGCATTTTTAAAGCAATAAAAGGTAACATGGTGACCTAAATATGTTATGTGTTAGCAGTTAATACCCCATAGAAGTGTAATACCCCCTCTTTAAATGAAATGATATGTATAGTCTAACCTGTCATATGCACTTTCTTTCTAACTTTTTGGTACCCATTTTCAGTTTGGAGTTTGAGTGTTGAGTCCTACACTTATAAACATAAACACTTGATGCCTTGCTTGATTAATTAGCATCATATTTCCTTCTAAATTTCCTATCAGTTTTCCCATCTACAGTCCCTGACAAAAGTCTTGTCACTTATCCATTTTGTAGAAACAAAAGCTTATAACCTGACTTTAAATTAATCGATTGGTTTTAGAAATGTCTCATATGAAAGCTAAAACCCTCCCAAATTATGCTCAATATACTAAAATAAATTTGCTTCACTGAAGAAAGATTGATCATTTAATGAACACAGAAAGGTCAGATTTTGGCAAGACAAAAGTCTTGTCGCCTTGTCATATGATGCACCCAATCCTAGATTACAGCCTCACCTGTGATCAGTTACTGATCAATCAATTAGTGGGTGTGTATAAAAAGAACCCCAGCACACCAGACCTTCACATCAACTGCAACTTGACCTCTGACAACATGCCTAAGATCCACCCTGAGACCAAAGCGTTAATTATCAAGAGGCTGAAGACCAGATCCACTGCTGAGGTGGCTGACACCTTCAATGTGTCTCAGCGTCAAGTACAAAGAATAAGAAAAAGATCTGAAAAGACTGGAGATGTTTTTGACAAGCCCAGGTCCGGCAGACCCCGCAAGACAACTGCTCGGGAGGACCGTTTGTTGATTCGAAAATCCAAGGCCAGCCCCTTTTCCACTGCAGCAGAGCTCCACCAGGCCTGGTCACCTCAAGTCCCTGTGTCAACCAGAACAGTTTGTAGAATTCTGTCTCGAAATGGCCTCCATGGTCGAATCAGTGCACAGAAACCAGCACTAAACAAAAGGCAATTAAAAAACCGTGTGGCATTTGCCAAGGCCCACAGCCTGCTAAAAGGATGGACACTGGAAAAGTGGCAGAAGGTGGATTTCTCAGATGAATCCTCGGTTAAATTACATCACAGCCACCGCAAATATTGCAGGAGATCTACTGGAGCCCGCATGGATCCAAGATTCACCCAGAAAACAGTTAAGTTTGGTGGCGGAAAAATCATGGTCTGGGGTTACATCCAGTATGGGGGTGTGCGAGACATTTGCAGGGTGGAAGGCAATATCAATAGCCTAAAATATCAAGAAGTATTAGCTACCTCTTACATTCCCAACCATAAAAGGGGTCAAATTTTGCAGCAGGATGGTGCTCCATCGCATACTTCTATCTCTACATCAAAGTTCCTCAAGGCGAAGAAGATCAAGGTGCTCCAGGACTGGCCAGCCCAGTCACCAGACATGAACATCATTGAGCATGTCTGGGGTAGAATGAAAGAGGAAGCATGGAAGGCAAAACCAATGAATCTTGATGAACTCTGGGAGGCATGTAAGACTGCTTTCTTTGCTATTCCTGATGACTTCATCAACAAATTGTATGAATCATTGTCGAACCCCATGGATGCAGTCCTTCAAGCTCATGGAAGTCATACAAGATATTAAATATGGATCTCACAGCACCACTACTTAATTCACTGACGTTATGCAACATATTTTTGTATTTGAAGTAAATTATTTGTTCAGTTTTCTGTAGGCGACAAGACTTTTGTCTTGCCAAAATCTGACCTTTCTGTGTTCATTAAATGATCAATCTTTCTTCAGTGAAGCAAATTTATTTTAGTATATTGAGCATAATTTGGGAGGGTTTTAGCTTTCATATGAGACATTTCTAAAACCAGTCGATTAATTTAAAGTCAGGTTATAAGCTTTTGTTTCTACAAAATGGATAAGCGACAAGACTTTTGTCAGGGACTGTAAAACCATCTCTCCCCTTAACCTCCCCTGACACGAGGCGCTTAGCTCTCTCTGCTTTCTTTAAATGCCGTTATGTGACCAGACTGTTTCTATCCTTATCCTGGGTTCCAGTGTCCTCCAATCTCGCTTACGCCCCACTTACGCCCCCCCCCCCCCCCCCCCCCCTTCAAACACCTCACCCCCATACCACCCCCCTCCAAATTAAAGAGCCTAATGAAACTGCGTGTGTCTCATTTGTCACCTCGAGGTGCGCTGATGACACCCACCCGTCTGCACCCTCTTAGCTGCTCCTCCTCGCTATTCTCTCACAAATTGGGATTATGCAAAAACACTTGGGTCTTTTTCATTGTTGTCCAGTTGATCTCTTGTTTGACAATAATACCTCAGTGTTATACAGCAGTGCTAAGCCACTCCCCAGGCTCCAGGAGCGGTGTTATGACAGAAAGTCCCCGCTGCCAAAATGTGTCCGCCAATTCAGACACAGTTTTTCTACGGGGTATTAAGCAAATAGCTGTCAATGAACCTCAAATGGACACAACTTCAACTGTAAACGCTAACCGCCCCACATGCAATCACACAGAGACATGAGCAGCTCCTCGGATGGAAAAGTAAACACAACAATCCCAGCCAAGTAAGTTTGAGGGGGCAGGTAACCAAAGACCACCTGTGGATATCACTAGTTGTCCCAGCATCAACAGTGAGGAGGATTTACCTGCTCAGCTAAAAGCTAATAGGATGGAGAAGCAGAGGCAGAAGAACACGTCCAAGCAGACTGTAGAAAGACCCTCGCACAGTGTTCAGGCACCTCCAGAGACCCAGGCCCCAACACCAGAAACTGAGCCAGAGGAGGTGCCTGTCAAAGAACAAGGAGCAGACAACACGCCCACATTGGAAGAGAAGGAAGAGTCACCTCTAGAAACCGAGGCAACAACACCAGAACTTGAACCAGAGGAGGAGAGTACCCCCTACCCCGCCCAATCACAATCGTCCTCTGTAGGAAGAACCGGAATCTAACCAAGGCCGGAGATCGTGACTGGTTTGAGATGAAGAAGGCAGCTGACCCAGGATTGCATTTTTGTTTTGACTTGAAAGTTCAGTACATCAAATAGTCGCTAAAGTACATGTCTCCACTGATCAATTCATTTGAGCTTTCTACCATTTCATAATGTTCCCTCATCAAAAACATGGCTGAAGAGTATTTTAGCAATACTGGGTCCTATTTGAACCCTCCTTACGGACAGCTGTAACATTTTGTACAATGCTTCATCCACAAGTCTACATGAGCTATGCCCCACCAACAATGATTTAAAAAAAACTGTACACAGCAACTTAACAAACCTGATGTGATGTGCAGTAGTTGATGCATCCACACTAATTGCGTTGTCATAGTGAGCAAAAGGAGGGGGAACAAAAGTGATAAAATATGTTACTACATTTACCTATGCCCCGTCAATCAGCATATTATTTGCACGCCGTTCTTTTTTATAGTTTATTTTATAGTTTATTACTTATTTTTCTATTTTATTTTGACTTGTACATATACATTTATTTTTTATAATTTTGTTTCATTTGACATCCAATCAGAAATTGAATGAGCCTCACGTGACTCTCTCCTTTGGGTTGCCAGTTTCAATGTTGAAATCCAGTTGGTTTAAACCTAAAATGTCTCTCTGATCTGAATGGTCACTATCTAAACCCCAGCACCTGCAGCCAATCATGAATCAGTGCTAGTGCAGCCTCTGCAGCTCAGGGAGGGAATTCAGGAGGTTCTGAGCTTTCACGTTTATGTCTCTTATATGCAGGTTAAGGCACTGGCAACTAGTGTTGTCACAATACTAAAATTTCAAACTTAATTTCAATACTAAGGAATAGAGTCAATACCGATTACAATATCACTGTGATAAAACAAAAACAACAACAAAAAAACAAACCAAATCAAAACAAAAATCTGATTTTCAACATTAAATGGTAGTACTTTCTTTTCTATTCCCATGTGTCCTTATATGTGTATAATCCCTCTGTGGTCCTGTAGGTTCCATAGTGGTCCATGGGTGTATACTAGTCTATGTGCTCTTATACTTGTTCTGATACAGCTC
The DNA here is from genome assembly GCA_029959045.1 of Taenioides sp. WSHXM2023. Lineage (NCBI taxonomy): Eukaryota > Metazoa > Chordata > Actinopteri > Gobiiformes > Gobiidae > Taenioides > Taenioides sp. WSHXM2023. Next base: position 24,856,095 of record CM057105.1, read on the forward strand.
AGATCATTCTAAAGACATTCAGGAAACTTTAATGTCTGTCCTGTGAATGTAACTCGTTTAGATACCTGCTCAAATCAGTATTTCAGTACTAGTTTTAGTATTGATCACTTTCAATACTTTTCACAACCCTAGTAAAAAAATAATTCTTGAAACTGTTTGCAGGGAGGGATAACATTTTGGCAGTGGGGAAACTTCATGGCAGAACAGGGGCCCTGCCACTTGTGAGGAGAGGAGGAGGTGATATTGTGTGGTGCCAGAAGACAGATTTGACAGGTGCGATGGACCTGCCACAGTGCGACGGATTGAGTGTCCAGGCGAAAGTGCTTTAAAGAAAGAGCCGGGGTGACTACGGCGCCCCCTGATGAGATTAGGCGTTATTGTGGGCGCGCGGACCTGCAGCTAATTCAATTGGAGGCTAGCATCAGGCCCGAGGTAAAGACGAAAAGTTCAGGCCAGGCAATATAAAGGGATGCTTAGGGGGAGGAGGAGGAGGAGGAGACAGGGGAAGGGGGAGAGTGGGGGGCAAATGGAGTGCTCAAAGACTGCGCAGGAGTTGTTATATTTTTATACAGCGGGATGAAGGGACGGCAGACATGTGGCTCCCAGGGGCCCCCAGCCTCTTTGTGTGTGCAATCGGGTGTGTGTGTGTGACAGGACAGACTATGGGTGTCTTGTTGCGTGGGGGTGGGGAGGGAGAAGAGCAGTCACGAGTCAGTTTTCCTCTAGAGATGTAATTGTAAAAAAGTTTGGACATAAGGTGGTTTATGGTCGGGTTTAGCTCAGACAGGGACAGATGAAATGTTTCTGTTGATATATGTGGATTTGTTGGAACTTAAAGGAGCTGTATCTAGACTGCGCTCTTAAAAGATACGACAACCACAACTGTAGATAGAGGACACATTCAAGTTTTTCCTCATTCTCAGTATATGGACAAGTCATGTATCATGTGAAGCTCAGAACCTCCAGAATTCCCTCTCTGAGCTGCAGAGGCTGCACTAGCACTGACTCAGTTTTGGCTACAGGTGCTGGAGTTTAGGTAGTGACCATTCCGATCTGAGAAGGTCATTTCAGGTTTAAACCAACTGAATTTCAGCATTGAAACGGGCAACCGTAGGTCTGGGTGATTTTGCCTGAAAATAAAACTATTGCATTAAACATGCAATGTCAGCATTAGTGCTGAGCACCAGAAGTTGGGGAAGGGCCTATTAGTATCGCAAAGCGATGCTACTAGTGTCCGGGAAGTGAACTGATGTGAACTGTCTGTAGTGACCAGGGACCCTCGCCATGATGTAGGAATGTGTGACTGCTTTCCAAAAATATATAGTTTATTAGCTAAAAAAAAGCAAACATTGTTCTCGTATCAGAATATTATTCTTTCTTTCTTCTTCTTTTTTTTTTCTCCTAACCAACCTGTACATTTTTCACCCAGTGAAAAATGGTGAAAACTCACAAAACTTGGCCAACTATTAAACTCGCACTTCTTTACATTCTGGCTACCTCCATTTTTGAAAATAAATAAAATGGCACATCAATGCCCTCAGACACACACACACACACAAAAACTGCATTAGGGTATAGGAATGACACCAAAAAACTGAGCATAGAATCATGAAATTTGACAGAGAAGTAGATTATGACAAGACAAGTCAAAAATTCTCTTACGCCAACGGCGTCCGCTCCACCTGGGGTCAGCCATATTGAATAATAATAATAATAATAATAATAATAATAATAATAATAATAATAATAATAATAATAATAATAAATAATACACCTTTTTTTTTTTTACCTCCAAATGGAGGTGATTGAGCTCTAGTGTTGTGACACGCTCAAGTCCTAGTACGACTCACAGTTCCCACGGTTCCTTCCCGACACACTGCCACAACTCGGTGCACAAGCTGCTCAAATGCTCTCTATGTTCGGCAGCACATATCTATGTGAACACCTCTTCTCTTTGATGAAGATGAACAAAACACCACACAGGAGTCGTCTCACAGACAAACACCTTCATTCAATCTGGGGATTTCCTCAGCTCAGAGCCTGACCCCAGACTTTGTTGAACTTGCATCTAAGAAGAGATGCCAAGTATCTGTTTGGACCTATGTGCATCAGAGTAAATCACAGTCTAGCAAACTGAGCTTGGATGAATGTTTTCTTTATGCCTTTTGACTGTTCCTAGTTGAAAGATTAGATTTTCATTGAAGCAAGTTGTTAATTTTGGCTGGTTGTTGGCTTGTGAAAAAAAAAAAAAAAGGAGTTCAAAAGCAACAGATAGGCTATAGAGAGATATTTAATTGTGTTATTATTTTATATTATGCTTATTCTGGATTCAATATTTAAACAAAACTATTATTAAACATTTATTTTAATAAGAAAAGGTTTTACATTAACATTACATTACATATGATATTTCGAAAAAGGGTTAGGGTTATAGTTGTGGCTAGGGTTAGATTTAGGGTTATGGGTGGGTTTAGAGTTAGGGTTAGAGTTGTGACTCGGTTTAGGCTTGTGGCTAGAATTAGATTTGTGGCTAGGGTTAGGGTTACGGTTGTGTATAGGGTTAGGGTTTTATCTAGGGTTATGGTTAGGGTTGTGGCTAGGGTTAGGATTAGGTTTAGGGTGGTGGCTAGGTTTAGGATTAGGGTTAGGGCACAAGGGAGGTGCTGACAAAAATCCCTCATTCATAAATATGTGATATTTAAGGAAAGGGGTGATAAATAATTTAAAAAAAACAACTGACAGGCTGTTTACCTGCTCAGTGCAGCCCTTTCTCTGTGCCGGCAATGCGAAGACCATGCTCCGTCCATCAAAAATGCAACAACCTCATGATCATGATGAATGCAGCACAATGCAGGCCAGGCATAGAGGGTTGTCAACACACATAATCATCTCCGAAATCCATGCGCATTCACAGCGAGACACCTGTTTTCTCAGGACTCTCCTGCTCTACATGGAACTGGGGGAGACATGGAGAGCAGGAGAGATGGGGTGCGGGAGCTGAGGAGCGGGAGCTGAGGAGCGGAGTCATTGCTCCAGTCTTCCCCCATTTTCACCTCCACTGTACACGCCTACTGTGATATACGCACTTCTGTCTCCAATTTTGTCTTTTTTGTTGATGTTTGCAGTGACGTCAGCTCAGTTTTCTAACTTGGCAGTCTGCAAATTTGTTTGTTTATTAAGTTGTTCTAGATGAAAACTGGGATTTAAAATGTCCAAATTATAACATAATGATGCACGTGTGTCATTATAACTATAGAGCAGACACAAATGCCATAGTATCCCAGGTGCAGAACCTTCATGCTCTGTAGCTCATCTCTAATAACAAACTTAATCTCGTCTTGTGTTATTATCTGTAATGTTGACTCCACTTTGGCCTCACATCGACAGGGGCAGCTCACAGCAGATTGTCCCCTCATATTAAATAAAACAGGAGCTGGAGTGAGAGGACCCTGAGTAGGTCAGACAAACACACTGATGGTTTGAACTAAAGCGGTGAGCAGAGGAGCAATGTTTGTCCTGGAGAAGTACACAGGGATTAGACCGCTCCGCCAGGATCAAAACAAACCATAATAAGATTGGTCATTTGAAATCATACACTGCATGTGGGCGCTCTGGACAAATATAAAAACATGTGAAAGGGTTCTGTTAAAATTAGCTGGAAAAAAAGAAGACATATTGTGCTGGTGTCTGTTATGTAGTTTTAATCTATGACACCCATGGATCATAATTTTATCATTTTAAATCACAATGTTTATCTAAAAAGAATGCAAATGAAACGGTCAAAAAACAATCTGCTGATTACACGGCCCAGTGAGGTATTGGGAACAGATTCCCGCAGATTCCCTTTCAGTGTCTCCATAAACATCATCACAACAAAGCGCCGTGAAGCTGTCGGCCCCTCCTATGGATGGCTGCACATCACACTAGCAAGTAGCGTTTTTTTTTTTTTCTGCCAAAATGACTATGCGATGGTGCTGAATACTACTCTTATCACCAAAATGAATACAGGAGAATAAAATAAAAAAAAAATAATTCACTCCAAATATAAATTCAGAAGGTCGGTGAGGAAATACTATAACATTATAACATGGTTAAAAGATCTAAAAAGTTCAGTTTGCAGAATAGATCTCCAACTTTATCCCTGTAAATGAGTAAAATCTCATGTCTACAAGCTGCACTATATCAGACTATGGATAATGAAGTGAATATTGATCTCAAACCCGGAAGTAAAAGTTGTAAGCATTGCTAGGATTGTGTTTTGAAGGTCCGCCCCTGTGTCACTTCTGTCTGAAAAAGTTGTTGAATGTGAATACTAGTGATGTGAGCTAGCAACTATTTAGTACTAGTTAATAACTACTCTCACCTTTAACAGTTTGAACATCAGGGAATTCAGCTTTATAATAATAATAATAATAATAATAATAATAATAATATCATCGGCCATTTCTCCCAGATAAAAACACACAAAACACTTAAACTACAAGATGGTCCTATTAAAAGCCAAGTGGACAGAAATTTAGCCACACTCGGCTCAAGCCTAATCTTGTGTTGTCCTGTCATGTGCTCATGTGTTGTGCTGATGTAAACCTGCAGAGGCAGAGCCACAGCTTGGCCTGGAGTCAGGCTTAAACAGTCTGTCTGTCTGAGCTGTACTACTGCACCAGGGAGCAAAGGAGCAGGGGATAGGGGGGAGCACAGAACCACTGGAGGAGCAGGAAAACAGAGGGAATGTGTCTGTTACCCAGGGAGGATACCGGGGAAATCGCACTATAGAGAATTTAGAACTACTATAATGTCGCTAGATCTCTGAAGCTAAGCTGGCTCGGACCTGGAGACCGCACATTTCTTAGGGCCAATGTTGTGTTCTTGGGCAAAGCACTTCACCCAGTCTCTGTACACTGGTGTATGAATTAGAGTGTGTTTGTGAGAGTGAATGTGGAGCAACAGGTGGAAATGAGTCCATCCATGATGCCTTGCCTCTCTACAGATCTGACCTGTCATCTGAAACCCAGCAATAAATTCAGTCCACTAGTCCAAAGAAAATGTGTCCAAATGTGATTACCTGATTTCACCTACAGTAGTACTAGTTGTAGGTCACCCCCTGTACACACACACAGAGGTATTAATCTGCAGGTCTAATGTCCTGATGGGGGAGGGAGGAGGAGGGAGGAGGACAGAGAGGAGGAGGAGGGTGGAGAGGGGGAGGAGTAATCATGATTGCTGTTAAAGCCTTGCTTGTGCAGGGGGGTGATGTATTGATGTGTCAGTGCTACACAAATGAACACACCGCTGTAATCACCACAGTTTAATACAATGAGAGAGACGAAACAATGTCACCGGAGAACAGGGACCATGTCCAAATGTCATATATCACATAACAGAGATTGGTTCTTTTCATTTAAAGGTGCACTACGTAACTTTTCTGATGGAGGGTGTGCCACCTGTCTCCATGGAGATGTTATTGGTTTGTCTGTCATGGTATTAAAGCATCAACATTAACATATCTATCAAGCATGTTTTAATACGAGTGTTTTTATTGCTCGAAAACACCTTAAAAACAAGCCTTCCAGAGGCCTTTGCCTCACACCTGCTTGTCTCTGTGGGAAACAATAGTGGTTACTGATTGCCATACGCAAAGTATGTTTACACTTTTTATCACTTGTTCATTATTATAAATAAAATGTATAATAAAAAAGCTTCCTGATCATAAATGGGCCTATACATTATTCTATTATTTAAACCCATTTCTTAAAGGTAAATGTGGTCTGTGTCTTTGTCAGGCTCTGTTGTGATCTGTTATATTTCTAATAGTGCAGAGTGATGGCCTGTTCAGACCCTTACCACTCTATATCCACTCTGTCACTGCCTGTGCCCCATGAGGCCCCTGCACACCCTCTAATTGGTTTGGGAAGGATTTGGCATGCTTTGAACTAACGCAAGACGGAGTGAGGGATGGAGAGACAAAAGAGGAGATGAGAAAGTGATAGAATAACAGCTGAGAGGACTGGACAGTTTAGCTAAATGTTAGCGTAGCTGTGTAAACGTGCAGTGAGTGGGCGCTGGGCGCTCATGTGTGCCGTGCTGACATGCGCACTAACACACACTAACGCACACTGCATGTAAAGTACGCTCAAATTGGCCCGAGCTCAGCCAGTCAAATGCATTCACACAGGGCCCAAAATCTGTCAGACACACACCAAGTGTCAATTAAAAGTGATCCCTGAAGCCTGCCCTGCCCCAGCCTGAAACGAAAGGCTACAGCAGACATGTCCAACACCATGGACACATCTACATATGTCCTACAAGTCCTACACACAACTCATCTGTATGTCCTACACAGGACACATCTGTATGTCCTACAAGTCCAACACAGCAGTGGACACATCTATGTCCTACAAGTCTTACACAGGACTCATCTGTATGTCCTACACAGGACACATCTGTATGTCCTACAAGTCCTACTCAGGACTCATCTGTATGTCCTACACTGGACACATTTATGTCCTACATGTCCTACAAAGGACACATGTGATATTTGCTGCAGGACAAACCTTGTACAAGGCCTTTTTGGTCTATTTAACATAGTATGGTATGTGTGTATTTATAAAGGAATGATGTTAAAATCTATCTATGTTAAAAAATAGATTTTTATACCCACTTCCCATTAGAGCAAATGTGTCTTGCCCTGGTACAGATGTATTATATAAGCAGCTCTTGAGGTCAAAATAAGTCTATCGTGTGCTGTCTGCATCTAATGAGAAAGCATTTTGTTTTATTTTATTTTTTATTTTATTTTATTTTATTTTATTTTATTTTATTTTATTTTATTTTATTTTATTTTATTTTATTTTATTTTATTTTATTTTAAAGCATTTTTTATTATAAAGAAGTGTGCAGTTACCATGACAGTTGTTATTAACTTTACTGTCACAGCAAAACTCCACTCTAGTTTCTGAGAGTTGTGAAAAGTGCTTATAAACTGGTGAAAAGTCACCACTAAGATGACATTTATAAGCACATTTATACAACTCTCAGAGACCAGAGCGGAGTTTTGCTGTGACAGTCACCTGCACAGGACACATCTGGCTCCATCCTCATGTTGTGTGGGTTAGAGGTTCTGTTCTTTTGAGTATAGTTCATGTTAGTGGATTTAAACACTACATGTTTTGATACTACACTTTGTACATGGTGTTTTGATAGCATTGTCTACTGTTCCTAGTCCTTTTAGGCAGTTGTAGTGCAAACTCCATGTAGGTACATTTGCAGCCTTTAGACCTCCAGACCCTGCCCCTCCTCCCCCTCACTCTCCTCTTTCAGACCTCACTGTCTAGTTTAACAGCTCCTTTTTGCAATGTAGTTGTGAGAAGAGTTTAGGTTTAGTCCAACTTTAAAGGCCATGTACCTGGTTTTGAAACGTGAGTGAGGAACATAGTTCAGTTTGAAGATTGGCTTCACTCAGTTTCTTCTTTCTCTCCGTGCACTATGACAGAGAAACAAGTGGTTTCCATTGGTCCTTAGCCAAAACATGATGTGTAAATGAGACATTGTGCTCGGTTGTTATTTTGTACTTCTCATCCATTCAAATGTCAAAATGCCTGTGTCGCACAGTCTCTCTCTCACTCTGTTTATTTGTATTTATTTATTGTAAAGTGAAAGCTGCGCTTCATGGTGCAAAGTTTGTTTTCCTAAACTAGTAGAAATAAGTCGTGTGCAGGTCCTTTAACTGCTGCAGAAATCAATGCTTCAAAATGCTTTTGTGTGTGGCATTTATTTAATATTTCACTTACTTTTGTGATAAATAAATCCAGTCTCTTTGTGTTTCTCACAGTTATCTCTGCACACTGAACTCCTCTCACAGCCTGTAAAAGCACACATGCACAGACACCTCTTTGTTTTATGGGGCTGGGGTGATGGATGATGAAGCCCACCTGACCATATTGCCGCCTTAATAAAATCCCCACCCCCACCCCTCCCCTCTGCACCATCATTTTTAAGATCGAAAACTAGTTTATGTGTCAATAAGAATGATGCGGCGGCGCAGGGCTCACAGCTTTATTTACATCTCACCCTGCACTGGCCTGTATCACTCACATGGACTCTTTAAGAGTAAAGGGCCCCTGTCTGTGAGGCGCTCTGACCGGGGACATTTCAGTGTGTGGCATTCAACCAGTATCACTAAACATGATATAAAGTCAATTTATTTCAGATTTTCACCACTTAGGTCAAAAGAAATATAAAATACTACAATATAAAATATATATTAAAAAAACAACAACTAAAAGTGGTAATAGTGTTTCCTAAAACAAATATATATTATTGCACACATACCATATTTACTAAAATACAAATCATGTATGTAACCACAAAAAATTGGTTAGACCTCAGAAAGAAATTGTGGACATTAGTACTTTGATTTCACACAAAAAAAATAAATAAATAAATAAAATAAAAATACCAGTCTTGAAGTGTTTGTTGACAAAGTGAGTAGTAATTCTTTCTTTGTGTGTTTCTTGCGTTACCACACAAAATATCTGATACAGGACATTTTCTATCCTTTGAGCTGTAAATATGAAGAAAAACCAAGCTGCTCTGTCCTGGGAGGTCTTTAACATTCCCCAAACATTCACTACTTTAGTTGCCTGGAAAAATCCAGACTCATCGCTGTACCAGCGGCTGAGTCTGGTCACTGGTGGTCCAGCAAATTTTCCTGGGCGGGCAACAATGAGCAAACAGACAGCAAAATAAACCAATCAGAGAAGAACTAACGGGCAGCGAAGTGAACCAATCAGAAAAGGGCGGACGTGACGTCGGCAACGCGACACGAAAATCTACAGGGGGAAAGTAAATAAACAGTAGCAAAGAACGGGGAGCTAATTCAACATGGCTAGCGCTACAGAGATCGTTGTAAATGACGTGTGTCGCTGTTGCGGTAAAAACATGAGACGTGGTGTAACTGGAAACTTTTATAAGTCACGAAGCTCACCGTTGTTGCAACGCCTTGTGAACTTGGGTCTTGCATTAAGACTTGAGTTAAATAGATCGATTAGAGTGTGCAAGCCTTGTGTAAGGATTGTCGGGCGCTTGGAATGGAACCTAACCATTTTTCGCAAATGGCAACAAGACGTGGAAACTCTCACTACTGAAACAATAACAGAGGATTCATCTGGACCTGGTGACAAACGAAAACGCTCAACTCCTTCTAAAACTCCAAGAGCACTGAAGAAGATCCGGCGTAGTCCTCCGCAACAAGACGAAGCATCGCACAGGTAAGCGTGCTATTGCTAAACGCTTTACTGAGTGCTAAGTCTGTAGGCTATAACTAAGTAAACATTAGAGACATGGAAGAACCCAATTCACTAATGTGTTACTTCTTACGGATCAAGGCATTTGTCACTCTGTAGAATTAAAGTAATTAACCTATAAAACTACGTTGTGCTTTTTTAAATGCCCGTTCGTTTACAAGTTGACACATACATTGCTGTTAATCGATGTGTTATAACACATTCCCGATCTATTTGCACAGTAATAAAGAGAAAATTAGGATGATACGGGTATTGACTGAGTTGAAAGATGTATCTTCTCCCCCACCCCCCACAGCCTTGATGCATCAGTAGATGGTCTTTTTAACAAATGGTTATTAATTGTAAGTCACATCCTATATTCTTTAACATTTATGAACATTGTGTCTTCTATTTCACAGGTCATTACTGAGAACACAAGCAAAACTGTTGTCAAGGTTTCCTCTCCGTCTGAAGCTGGGATCATTAAGAACATAACTAATAAAAAGTTGAAAACTGCAGCCAACTTGATTTCAGCTCATAAAGAACTTTAAATAAAATAAAAGATTCACCTTATCATTAGTGAAGAAAGTGAGTGCCTCTCAAACCCAAACAAAAAATTTATGCTGTGGAAAACTACACCAGAGAATCTCCTTGTGGACCTTGAAAACATGTCTCATTTTTTGCTGTCCATTTTCCAATCAGTCAACAGCAAAAGTCTACCAGCTGCTTGCACTGCACTTTGTATAGCACTACGAGGGAGAGAGCCTCGGATGTCAGCCTTTGCTTATTATCTAAATAGTATACTGCAGCATGGAGGCACTAAAAAGGCTGCCTTTAAGAGGTTAAGCAAAATGGCCATCAAAACATCATACCAGCATGCAGTCGGCAAACAAAAGGAGTTAGTAGCCATGTGTGGAGAGAGACTACAGGAGCTCTAAGTCTCCACTGAACTTTACCTGACCTCTGGGGCAGGAGGGCTCTCTGAGGACATGCCCAGTGTGAATGAAGGTGAGATACTATTTCACTAAAATATGACAAAAAACTAAATAAACAAATACTACTTTATTGTTTGTATGTGAATGAATTTGTAATTTGCTTGATCATACTTTATTCTACAGATGACAATCGTCAAAGCAGACTCCTTCATCTTCAGCCCATTTGCTGTCTCGGAAGCTGCAGATGTGAATGTTCCACATGCTACCACACAGCTTCAGGCGCCATCCACATACTCCATGATATTTGATAATATGGACTTCTTCATGAAGGCACACCAGCAGTCCTCACTGATAAACAAGAAATCCCTTCACTGAATTCATATCGCCATAGAAGATCATATCCACCTCAGTAATGTAAGGCCACATGTGGACATTGGTATATATGATCTTGAGGTTTTCAAGCATCTTTCCAGGGTTGTGGTACATTACATTCCACATGAGTATTCTGAGTAAATGTTGCTACGCTCCACAGACATATGTACACATTTACCACACTGTTTTACAGCAGCAACATGTAATTCATGCATTGAATGTGTTGCAGTGACAATAATTATTTACTTTGATTACAGTACCTCCTTGGTGTGCTATTTAATAAAAATCTGTAAAAGGCATTTCTCAAAACACTGTTTATTTTTAGTGTCATACAAACAAATACAATTAGTTCAAAGCCAATCCTAGTACAAGGTGTTTTGCTGGTGTACAATTGTTATGTGTCCAAAACTAATGTGTTCTGAAATTGCTCCAAGAGGTTCTGTAAGAGCAACTTGTCTTCATATGTCACCTCTCTTCTGACAAGATGCGCAGAAACACCACTTTGAGGCAGTTCATACACTGGGGTGGTCTCCTGACAACCTTCTGGGTGACATTGGCATACTGTGTGACAGTAGGTGCAACACAGATGACCTGGTATAATTGCTGTGGTATACTCAAGTCAAAATGACTGTACAAAGCCGTTTTGTATTTAGCAGCTCCTTGACTACCTGATCTGCCTTTGTGTGCTGTTTGATGCGATAAAAAACTGCATGTGTTTACCATCTCTGCCTGCCCTACCCATCTCCTGCACAATGGCTTGCACATCCTCTGGAACACCGTACATAACAACATGAGATATGTTTGGAGATATGTCTTTGACTTCCTGTACTATCCAGTCCATACAGTCCAGCTGAGATCCTGATACAGGAATCTGTCCAAGTCTGATGTTGGTCCGGTTTGGGCTTTCAGTCACAGTGACCGCCTTTTCCAGATGAAGCTGCCTTATCACTCTGTCTCTTGACTGGACATCAGCAGAGGCAGTTAGGGCCATTATAGGGGTACCTGTGAGGCAACACAAACAAAAACATCAAAACAAAACATTATAGGTTCTGAAAGAGTAAAAAATGAATTGAATACCAACCTGCTTTGCCTGGAATTTGCCTACTCTTGCAAAGCACTCCCTGAAGGCACTTTTTCCTTTGTCAGCCAGTCCACTGGTAGGAAAAATGTAAAAAAAAAACATGAGTACAACAGATCTGCATAGTAAATGAATTGTAGCCAAGCATCAATACACTCTGCATAACTTTATTACATTACATAACTCATCAACTTGTAGCTTCTGCGCTCATGCGGTCCACGGAAAATGTTTTTTTCCTGAGTTGACAGCAGTGTGTTTACGTCACACAGTATATGGAGAATCATTTGTTTTTTATCTTAATCACTTTGACTAAACGCTACTACATTTAGGGGTTTAATGACAGTTACCCAATGCCCATATCATAAGAGCAACATGTGGCAGTGTGTTAGTGTGCCTGCCCTCCCCCCACGTTTGCCTGGAGCGCACCTGCTGGTGCACCTGGCTGGGCACTGATTGCGGGGAGGGACAGGTTATTTAGGTTAGGGCTGTGCACATTTGGGTTCTTTTCGTGTCCTGGTCTGGAGTTGTGCCTGTGCCAGTCCTTGGCGTGGCATTCAAGTGTGCATCACTGCGTCTTGGGTGAGTTTGATACAGTGGCGGCCGTATATATTTGTATTGTGCGCATTTGGCACTCACGCACGCTTTGCCTTTTCAGTGTGATTGTGGCATGTTGCCAATAAAACCTGGTCGGAGCAGTTTGTTTTAACTTTCCTAACATCGGATGTGTGGGTAAGCGGCATGCCTCCTCCCTCCTTTGACCCATCAGCTGCACTCCAATATTTTCTAATGCTGGCTTCCTTGTTTAGTCCTGGCACTTGTGTGTGCATTGACGTGCTGTTACGCGCGCGGTCTGCTGGGGGACTGGGAGTGCACCCCGTCGGGGTCTTGGGGACTGGTGCGTCTCTTATCGGTAAGTTGCCGTTATTTGTTTGTCGCTGCCCAAATTCTATAGTATTTTTCCCCTAATTTTGGTGTGTTGCACCATAGGGGACTGAGCTGCACCTCTCCGTGGCCACTGGGGGCTACAAACGGCCACTGCCAATCACAGCGCTGCCACTTCAGGCACAGCTCCTCCCTCTACGGCTGTTCTGATGAGGGTTAACTAACACAAACTTACCATTCAAGGAAGAAAAGGTTTGGATAATGGTTGAACTGTTTTTAATTGCACAGTGTACATATTGTATATTTTAACTGTAAATATTATTGGTGTTTTGTTTTTGTGTGAATTTATACATTTTCTTTGTTTGTTATTTTGTTTGTAGTTTGACTTGAGTTGTGTTTTTTTTGTGTTAATCCATTTTGCATATTTTTAAAACCAGACTGACCTTTTAAAAGAAACGGAACAACTAAATAAATAAATGTTATATTTGTAATACATCTGGTTTGTCTCTGCCCCATCACTGGGTAAAACGAACCTGTGTCTGCCTTCTGCAGGGTCCTAGGCCTATCCTAGGTGGCGTTGTTGGCAACTATAGTTAATTAAATCACTGCTTTCACATCTCCCTCATGCCACAAACAGATCTGTGCAAGACCCACACTACTGTATAAACATAATGAAGCTAATTACCGATATAGCTCTTTATGTTAAGTAGCTCACGTTAAAATAAATAACGTTTAGCTTTTGAAGAGGCTAACAACAATGCTGTATGCAGCTGTTAACGATATGTAGCTCATGTTTAAGTAAACAAATAAGGTTTAGCTTTTGAGGCTAACAACAAAACATACTGCCACATCTGGGGTTATTGTTGTATGTTAAGCACTCTGGTCAGCTGTGGGTGTTTTTAAATGTGCTACACAAATACATTAAGACACCCGGTGACGTCTAAATCCCGACTTTCTGAGATAAAAGCACGCGAATGCAAACGAGCCAGAAGCTAACCCAAACTTCTCATCTCGGAAACGCGAGCACCACATGAACGCAGTTAGTTACGCTGTATAACAAAGTAATACCTTACCTTTGTATGTGAGATGAACCTCATCCACCACAATTCCAACAAGCTCCTTGATGTTACACAGCAAGCGCCTCCATTTGTCATTTAACAGCCCAACAGTAACTCCGCTTTTCTGCTGAAAATCTCCACATCGCTACTGGCTCCAATCTGCGTGGCGATAACTCCGATCTTAGAGGACTCTGTTACCTGCTGCTCCATGAGTGCAGAGGAGACACGGCGACTACAACGGGATGTTCCAACAAATGGAGCCGTTTGATACATTAAGCTTTTCCCAAAGCCGGTAGGAAGCAATGCGAAAACATCTTTAAAAAAAAAAAAAAGAAAGAAAGGCCTCTAGAGCTGTCAGCTGCTGTGGTTTTAATGACTCTATGCGTTTTTGGTAATTTAAGACCATTTAAGATTTGAAAGCTGAATGGAAGAAACTTTCAGCTCTCCAGTGCGCCATCTTGATTCAAAACTGAGGGGAACTTCCGCCGCTTAAGAGTGACGTTGCCGGCAAAGGATGCGTCACTTCAATGAACGAATCAGATTGCACGACCATGTCGAACCGGGCATTTCAAACAGGGCGGAGGAGACGGGGACCAGACGGATATGGAGCTGTATTACAAATACAGAGAGATATCCTTCTGGATTTCCAGGCAACTACTTTAGACCCATCCTCCAACTCGTATAAAAACACTACACGACTTTGTAAAATGGTAAATGGTCACATTTTTATATAGCGCTTTTCCACCTTCAAAGCACTCAAAGAGCTTTACCACAAGGAACCACTCACTCAATCACACATACACTCACACACTAAGGGCGAGGTGGGTGAAATATCTTGCCCAAGGACACAACTACAGCATTCATCTGTGGGAACTGAAATCGCACCACCAACCTGTGGGTCAGTGTATCTGACCGCTCGACCAATGATGTTTATGTTGAGAGTGGGATTTAACCTGCCAACCTTCTGATCAGTGGACAAACGCTCTACCAACTGAACTATTGTCGCCCAGTTACTGTTTGTAACTTCACAAATTTTGCTCTGTGCTATCTGAATCAAAAACTGTTTTGATGAAGTTAAGCTATATACTAGGTACTGAATGTATGTTTCTACTACTATATATATCACCTTTGAACTTTAACTATGACTTTTACTGTCTTCAAAACTGTCTTAAAAAGAAAATAATAATAATATTCTGCAGTTAAGTTATGCATAAGCTTGGTAAATATTCACCACGATGAGTTTATAAGCACTTTTCACAACTCTCAGAGACCACAGTGGAGTTTTGTTGTGACAGTAAAGTTAACAACAACTAGCATGCTAACCACTCTCTTCTTTATCAGACAATAAAATACTGTTTTATTAGATGCAGACAGCACACAACAGACTTATTTTGACCTGAAGAGCTGCTTATATAATATATCTGCACAAAGGCAAGACACATTTGTGGGTATATTTATATAAAAATCTATTGTGAAAAATAAACCATTGCACTGTAACTTCTTCCATATAAGTACCCATGTTTTATGAGGAAATTTTCTAAGAAGAATTATTCAGCCACAGCTTCAGTTAAATGTGTCGGACATAAAAACAGCTGACCCTCAGGATTTATTAATGAATATGTTATGAATATGAATAAAGCACATTTCACATAGTTACATAAGAAGCACAGAGAACATAACAGGTGTTAAAATGTGCAGACTGCAAAAAACGTGTCATGTATAAAAATCTCATATATTTGGAATACAAAAATAGAAAAATGCTGCAGCCTGGTCAGTGGGGGGCAGTGTGGTCAGTTGTGGTCAGTAGACAGTGCAGTTAGCTGAGGACCTCTGAGTGCACATGAAGTCACTGGTCATCTCTCTGTACCCCCGAGCCTCTGTCAGACCACTCCCTGGAACACCAAAGAAATAAGGAGGTCACAGAGCAGTTAGAAAAGCTGAAATATAAATCACCTCTGTAATGTTAGGAGTTACAGACCTCTTCAGTGTAACAAGAACAGCATTAGTAATGACAATAATAATGCACTGGATTAGTAAGTGTTTTTCAGGAGACCCAAAGTGCTTTGCAGTACATTGACCCTCTCCGTGTAACAGTAGTGACAATGTGAGACCATCCCCAATAATAGAAATGACACCCCTGTAACTGTAACGTCAGTAGTTACAGACCAGCGCAACATGAAAAGCACTGACCACTCCATGTAACAGTAATGACAACAATTACAGATCATCCCCATAATCGTAATCGTCAATAGTTCCAAACTTCCCCATCTGTAAGAAGAACAACAGGATTATTACTGGAAGCGCAATGGCAAATATAAGTCCACTCCTAGTAACAGTAATGACACATGTTAGTCCACTTCCTGTAACAGTATTGACATATTAGTTAGACCACTCTATATAACAATAATAACAAATGTTATACAATTACAGCTCAATCCTGTAACTGTAACATCAGTAGTTACAGACCACTTCCCTGTAACATGAAAAGCATCAACCCACCCTCTGAAACATTAACGACACATGTTATAGCTCTATCTGTAACAGTACTGACAATGTGTAGTTACGTATCCTTCCCTGTAACTGCTAAAGCAACAGTACATACTGTAAAATCATTACAGCTGCATATAACACAAGCAGTGGGAGAGAAATGTTACCAGTCCCTGTAACATGAATGAAGAGGGTTAGTCAGCTCTGAGAGAGGCTATAGGCTCACCTTCCATCAAGTTGTACAGGTTACAGTAGTTGGTGCCGTGGTCTTCAATGGCGTACCACGTCTGAGAGATGGACATTGCCTGAAATTTAATTTAAAAATTGATTAACATGATTTTAGTCCCAAAATAGGATTCAAAGTATATATGTTGATACAGTTTGATGAAACTGTGGCAGAGTGGCAAACATTGTAAAAGCCATCTACCGAGATGTGGCAGCAGGTGAAGAAGTGGAAGGGCATCAGGCGTATGTGGATGTTGTCCACGTGTCTCTTGAAGGGTGTGGTGTGTTTAGCCTCGATGAAGTGCACAGAGGCAGACTGCAGCTGCAACCACAAAGCAACACACACAGTGTGATGATATGTAAGAAAAGTGCTTTAAAGTCTGGTTGACTTTCATTAACACGAGGAAATGAGTCACAGCATCAACATGAGGAACAGGTGCAGACTTCTGTGGAGGAACATACAGACAACAACAAGGACAACCAGAGGAGACCTAAAGTGATTCAGTGAGTGACAGGACTGCATTTACTAATGGGCTACTGTTGCAGTGGAGACAGTGAAGGAAATATTAATAAGCAGAATAAGAATAAAGCAGAGTCCAAACTATGGCCTGGGGGCCAAATTCAGCCCTCAGACCTATTTTTATTGGCCCTCAGCCCTTCTGGCCCAGTTGATCAATATCAGTACTTTTTACAGCAAAATTTGAATAAAGTATTTCTACAACTATAGCCTCAATAACATCATTGCATGGTGACACAGACTTAAAATGTGAGTTCCATATATAAAAATGTGACCATTTACCATTTCCAAGCCTTATTATTAAATGATGCCAGCTCTGTCAAAATGGTGTAATGCACCCATCTGAATAATGATCTGCTTCATGTTATGTTTCAAGTTTTGGCCCTTACTGAAAAAAAGTTTGGACATCCCTATAATATAGTATTAATAATAATGCTTTATCTTTATTTTCAGAGTACATCAGATTCTCAAATGTGATGATGTCATACTCCCAGATGTGTGCCAGAGCCTGTCCCGACTGATCACATTATTTTTTACCATAACATCTCCAAAAGGTAAATGCACAAATGTTGAACCTGATCATTTCTATTAGTGAGCCAAGAGCTCACTATATGACAACAGAATAGAAATACTCATTATTTGCTCAGGTTTGATAATGTCTGACACTAATGTGACCCACTGTATCTCAGGCTAAAGGGGCTGAGGTGTAGAAGGACACAGCTCCTCCTGCTCTGACCTGATTGACTGACACAAACCTTGTAGAGACAGCGCTGCCCCCCGGTGGTGCAGCTGGTCATGTCTCTCCAGGCCTTAATCTGAGACACCAGCACCTCATATACTTCTGTGCACCGGATCCCAAAGTACCTGCACACAACAGGGGAAGAGCCTAATATTAACATATTAGTTATATTATTCTTTGTTTATTATTAACAAATTCAAAAGATTATTACTTGTATGTACATTATTTTTTATTCATTTTTCCTATTTTCTAAAACATATTTTTATTTATTGTGTACATTTTTTTTTAATTGTAGCCCAAACACAAAATAGTTCCAACATTCTGAACACACTTTAAAACTACCTTCACAAGTGATTTTTTTTTTTTTTTTTTGGTCAAATTTACGTAAACGTTTGGTTTTAAAATTAAACTAAAACTAACTACGCTGTGTACATGGTGGTAGTGTTCCTCAGACAGTGGAGTCCATGGGCGTCTCTCTCTGATGCTCTTAACCTGATTACACTTGTGATCACATGAGGTTTAAACATGAACATGAGTCAATCATCAGAGCTCCTCATTCTGTCAGCACTGATCTGATCTGTGATGTACACAAGAGATTAGCTTTTAAACTGTCTATATTTCACCTTTTTACTGTTATTTCTGGATGTGGGAAAGCATCAGTGCATAATGGGTTCTATTGATACTTGGTATGCAAAGGTTAATGTTCAAAGTAAGTGTCCTACTTTCAGCTCTATTGTTAATATTATTGAGTAAACAAGGCACATGTTAGAATTGGGTGTGTCCAGTGCTTTGTAGTCTCTATGTTTTTGTCTGTGTGGGCCTATAGGATACTACTGTAACTGTCACTGGTACAAAAACTCAAGGAAATGATACTCAATACAGATTTTAATAACACAATGATGATTTCAATAATGAATTTATTTATTATTTATTCATTCAGTGATTCTACCATGTGGTCTTATTCTAATTCTGATTAAGATCAGAGCCATTGAAAAACTATTCAGCAAAGGCCCAACCTTATCCTGTTAGTGTGATGTTTCTTTTTTTTCTTTTTTCTTTTTTTTCGGTACTGATACCTGCTCAAATGATTATTAAGACGTATTTGTTTATTCATTTCAAACATGTTTCCGTTGGTTGCATTGTACCAGAAGGCTGTAATCAATCTGTGTGTGTGTGTGTTTTTAACAGCAATATAATATGCTATTTGCTCCCATTTAACTAACATGCTCTGATTCGTCATCTCACAATCATTTAGTTGTACACCTGACTGCCAACAGTAGGACAGAAAAAATCATCTTTAGACAATGGTCTTTTGAGTATTAAGCTACACAAAGTATCCTGCATCATAAAATCATGACAAATATCAACTTTTTTCCAATCATAACTCATACATACATAGCAGTTAGAAAGCAGACACAAGAGGATAACATACCATTCCACTTTACACTGGGCGTGCAGGGGTCCCGCTATGCCCAGCTCACACGAGAGGAGCTGGATTGAGAGCAGGAGCATAGCTCGGGGCCACAGAGCCATGCTGGGGCAGTAGAACCACGCTGTCCACTGAGAACCCACACACAGCACCCACACAGAGCTCCCACACAGACCACACCAAAAGAGGACGCCAGAGGACATGAACCAGGACAAAGGAGTGTCATGTGCGCTGAATCAAGAGGCACAGTTAATTAGATCAGAGGAGGTACAGAGGAGGCAGAGGAGCAGTGTGTGAGTAGAGAGCAACATCTGCTGGCCGCTCAGAGAACATCATTTCAGTCGTCCTATTTATTTACAAATTTATTTTGACATTTTATTCATTCTTCTATATTATTATTTTTCTTTATTATTAGGCCCGAGCACCAGAAACTGGCAAAGGGCCTATACTAATATTAGTTGGTAAGTACATTGACAGGAAGTGAAGGGCCCGTAGTGCAGGGACTCTCACCATTTTCAAAAATATTATTATAGATTATTATATTTGTAAAAAAATGAATATTGTTCTCACATCAGAATATTTTTCTCCTAACCAACCCACCCATTTTTCACCCAGTGAACTGTGGCAAATGCTCATGAATACTTGCCCAACCTTAAAACATGCACTTCTCTAACTTCTGGCTATTTCCAATTTCAAAAAATAAATAAAATGGCTTTTCAGTGCCCCCAAAAGAAGAAAAGAAAATATTGCATTAGGGTATAGGACAGATGGCAAAATAAATTTCCACTTAGAATCATGAAATTTGACACAGAAGTAGATCATGACAAGACAAGTAAAAAATATTATTACTCAAAAAACAAAACAAAAACAAAAAAAAAAAAAACGTCAAAATTGGGAATTTTTTTATTTTTACAAAATTCCCATTTGCACATACAAGGTCAAGTCAGGGAGACTTAGGGGTGGGTATTAGGGTTAGAGTTTAAAGTAGGGTTAGGGGTTAGGGTAGGGTTAGGGGTGGTACCTGGGCGCGAAGTCACAACAGGCTAGAGAGCTCAGAAGTAGACCTTACTGTTTCTGTGTCGTGTTGTTCTCCTGTGTTGCCAATGCATCTTTAGTTTAATTACAAATGTAAGTTATTGTTTATTTTTGCCAAATTATGTTGTCCATATACAGTATATTAATCCTAATTTAATTTACTGCCAAACATTATTTTGAATTATGAGCAATATTTAATTTTCATTCTATTTTCTTACCAGGTTCTCTATGGAAACATGAAAGAGGACAGGACAACATCAGTAAATCAGACAAGTCATCATCATGAGAAGGGGAATTAAAACATCTCCCTGTAATCAACTTTCCTCGTCTTTCGATCCAAACATACAAGAGAATACCAGTAGCAGTACAACAGTTACCTCTGATTATCATGTGCATGTTTGTGATGTATCAGAACGTGTATATGGTTCTGTTGCCTTCAGAAAATAAATGAACTAATGCAAGTCATCTTTGTTATGGCCAGATCTCACATAGCCCCAAAACCCCAACTGTCCATTTGCTGTTTTGAGTTATGTGCTGCTCTATCTGGTGCCCAACTTGCACACGTTCTGAGGACTGAACTGACCATCCCAATCCAATCGGTGACCCTATGGCACAAGGATATCTGCAAAACACTGACAGATACAAACAATAGGAGATATGTTGACTTAAAAAGATTGCTTCCCAGATGGATGTTGCTTTAAAAGCAAATAAGCAAATAACTACCAGTCCATCACAAATAATTAGAATGTCATGAAAAAGTTCAATATATATATATAATAAAACATATTTCATTTCAGAAACTCAAACCCATATATTATATAGAATCATTACACAAAGAGTGCAAATATTTCAGAAGTTTATTTCTTGAATTTTCATGATTGTGGCTTACAAATTATCAAAAACCTGTGCTGTGCTGCTGTGTCTCAGACAATTAGAATATTGTGAAAAGTTCAATATTGGAAAGTCATGGTGTCACACCTTAATCAGCTAAGTAGCTCAAAACATCTGCGAAGGTTTCCTGACCCTGTAAATGGTCTCTGAGTCTGGGTCAGTGGGCTACACAATCAATAATAATAACAACAATAATAATGCATCAGTTTTATATAGCGATTTTCTGGACACTCAAAGATGCTTTACATTATTATTCATTCACTCCACACTCGTTGATGGTAAACTACTATTGTAGCCACAGCTGCCCTGGGGCAGACACCACTTTCATTGTGGGTGAAGTGCCTTGCCTAAGGACACAACAACAGTTTTTTTCAACTGCCACTGTGGCACCTGATTTTCCCAGTGGTCTCCCATCCAAGTATTAATCAAGCCCGGCCTTGCTTAGCATCTGAGATCTGATAAGGCTTTGACAAGCCGGTATGGCCACAATCATGGGGAAGGCTGCTGACTGGACAGATGCCCAGAAGACAGTCACTGACACCCTCCACGAGGAAAAAGCCCCAAAAGGTCATTGCTAAACAAGCTGGTTGTTGAGTGCTGTATCCAAGCGTATGGAAAGAGCCACTACACACAGATGAAGCCTATATGGGACACAAGACAATGTCAGAAGAGTATTACCTGGGCTGTGGAAAAAAATAATTGGACTGTTGCTCAGTGGTCCAAAGTCCTCTTTTCAGATGAAAATACATTTTGCATATCTTTTGGCTTGGTATTACAATGTCCACCACCACGGCTTTGTTCTGTTGCTTATCCACCACCACTATGTCTGGTTGGTTCACCATCACCATTCTGTCAGTCTGTATCTGGAAGTCCCACAGGATCCTGGCTCGGTCATTGTCCGCAACCTTCGGAGGTGTTTCCCACCTTGAGCTTGGGGTCTCCAGCCCGTACTCTGCACAGATGTTTCTGTGCACTATGCCCGCCACTTGGTTGTGTCGCTCCATGTATGCTTTCCCTGCCAGCATCTTACACCCTCTAGTTATGTGCTGGACTGTCTCAGGAGCCTCTTTGCACAGCCTACACCTTGGGTCTTGTCTGGTGTGGTAGATCTGGGCCTCTATTTCTCAGGTGCTCAAGGCCTGCTCCTGTGCAGCCAAGATAAAGGCCTCTGTGCTGTCCTTCAGACAAGTCCTCTCAAGCCATTGGTAGGATTTCTTGATATCAGCCACTTCAGTTGTTTTGGTGGTATGCCCCATGTAGGGGCTTGTCCTGCCATGATGGTCCCTCCAGCACCTCTTCCTCTGAGCTCCACTGTCTGAGGCATTCCCTGAGCACATCATCTGTTGGGGCCTTGTCCTTGATGTACTTATGGATTTTGGATGTTTCATCCTGGACAGTGGTTCCCACACTCACTAGTCCTCAGCCTCCTTCCTTCCAGCTCGCATACAGTCTCGGGGTGCTGGATTTGGGATGGAACCCTCCATGCATGGTCAGGAGCTTTCGTGTCTTAACGTCTGTGGTCTGTATCTTCTCCTTTGGCCAGCTTATGATTCCTGCTGGGTATCTGATCACTGGCAGGGCATAGCTGTTTATTGCCTGTGCCTTGTTCTTGCCATTGAGCTGGCTTCTTAGGACTTGTCTTACTCGTTGCAGGTATTTGGCCGTAGCCGCTTTCCTTGTTGCCTCTTCAAGTTTACCATTTGCTTGTGGAATACCAAGGTACTTGTAACTGTCCTCAATGTCTGCTATTGTTCCTTCTGGGAGCGAGACCCCTCTGTGTGGACTGCCTTCCCTCTCTTTGTCACCATCCTACTACATTTCTCAAGCCCGAATGGCATTCCAATGTCTGTGCTGTAGATCCTGGTGGTGTGGATCAGTGAGTTGATGTCTCGCTCGCTCTTAGCGTACAGCTTGATGTCATCCATGTAGAGGAGGTGGCTGATGGTGGCCCCATTTCTGAGTCGGTATCCATAGCCAGTGCGGTCGATGATTTGGCTGAGGGGGGGACAGTGCATCTCCTTGGTATATGCCACATTTTATGGCCACTTGTGCAATTGGCTTGCCATTGGTTTCAAGGGTGGTTTTCCACAACCGCACTGAGTTTGCAATGAACGGCCTTAGAGTCCGATTGATATTGTACAACTCCAAGCACTCAGTGATCCATTTGTGCGGCATTAAGTCATAGGCTTTCTTGTAATCACTCAAGGCAGTGCAGTGGTCTGGCGGGTTCTGCAGTCACGGGCGACTGTTCGGTCAACCAGGAGTTGGTGCTTGGCTCCTCTGGTGTTTTTGCCGATGCCCTTCTGTGCTGTGCTCATGTACTGATCCATGTGCCCGCTTATCTTAGCCGCAATGATGCCTGACATGAGCTTCCATGTTGTGGAGAGACAGGTTATTGGCCGATAGTTGGATGGGACTGTACCCTTTGAGGGATCCTTTAGGATCAGGATCGTACGCCCTTGTGTTACCCATTCATGGTGAGTCCCATCCCTTAGCAGCTGGTTCATTTGTGCTGCCAGTCTCTCGTGGAGAGCAGTGAGCTTCTTTAGCCAGTATGCGTAGATCATGTCAGGGCCAGGTGCTGTCCAGTTTTTCATGCCTGAGACTCTTTCCTGAATGTCTGCCACTGTGATGGTGACTGGATCTTGTTCAGGGAGGTTGCTGTGGTCTTCCCTTAGAGCCACCAGCCACTGTGCATCGGTGTTATGTGATGCCTCCCTTTCCCATATGCCTTTCCAGTACCTTTCAGTCTCCAGCCTTAGGGAGTCTGCTCTGGTGTTATTCCCCTGCCATTGAGTGTACACTTTCGCAGGTTGTGTTGTGAAGAGGCGGTTTATTCGTCTGGCTTCATTTTCTTGCGTGTACCTCTTTAGGCGGCTGGCTAAGGCTTGCAGCCTTTGCTTGGCAGTTTCAAGTGCTTCAGGTATGGGCATCTGGCTGTACCTCTTGGGTACCTGCTTTTTCATCGCACCTTTCTTGGCCTCTGACAATTGGCTCACTTCTCTCCGCGCTTCCTTGATTTTGGCCTCTAACCGTCTTTTCCATGGTGGGTATTGTCTCTCACGGCTCCCATGGTTGCTCTTATAGCCCAGCACCTCTAGGATCACTGCTGCTGAAGTGTATTTCAGCTCATTGGTTTCAGTGATGGTTGTGGTAGGGATCGTTCTCAGTGCTGCATTCACATCTTCTAGGAGACTTTCAGATGATACTTCACTTAGCCTCTGTAACTGGCGTTGGGGTTGCCTTGTGTTCATTCGGGCCATGATCTTATCTTTCAGGTCAGTCGCTGCCTTGTTCAGCGTGATACTTATTGGGGCTTCGTACCCAGTCTCTGGTTGGGGAGTTGGTGTTAACTCCCCTCTGACCTGGCGTCCCGGCTTCCCCTTGCCGTAGCATTTGTGTTGTACTTCGTCAATCTCTAGTTGTGATAGCAGTTGCCGTTTGTGGATGTTGGAACACTGAGCTACTAGTTGTTTGGCCGTTAGCTTGGACTGTGGGTATCGAAGTAACCATTTCTCCCACATCCTGTTCATGTAACCCCTCTGACTAGGGTTACTGGAGTAGTAGCATTCCAACAGAGCCTTGTTATCGCATCTCGCCCATTTCCATAGCCCATGCTATGGGCAAGTTCTCTCTCTCTCTCTCTCTCTCTCTCTCTCTCTCTCTCTCTCTCTCTGAGAGAGAGTTGCAGCATATATATATATATATATATATATATATATATATATATATATATACATATACACACACACATATATATATATATATATATACACACACACACACACATATATATATATATATATATATATATATATATATATATATATATATATATATATATATATATATATATGCTGCAACTGCCGAGCTGATTGCCTCTGGTGATTCTCTTTTATGTAATAAATACACTAAAGCCACTTTCTTGACTGGAAAAACAAGGCACTCGCAAGTCAAGTATTTTTCTTCCGTTCGTCCACAGCATCCAAGACGTGCGGGGACATCTGAACTTAAATCAAAGGCGTCCAACTAGAGGCGTCCAGTGCATTTTTTTGAGGTTGTGGTCTGTAGGCTTTAGGCCTACAAAGAGCACCTTTAAAGCTACTGTTATTTGTTAATACATGTCCACTACAGTGTTATATTCTCTACTTTATGTTGAGTAAGTATACAGTGCCACAAAATATGTCACCCGGGTCAGCGCAATAGATATATCGAAGTTTTATCCATCTTTTTTAAAGGTTATGGAGTGATAAACATAACGGCTACCATCTGTTGTGAAACCACACCTGTCCCCTCACCTGTCCTGTCTCCCCTCACCTCGTACCTCCCCTCCCGTCCCCTGACCCCTCCTCCCTCCTCAACTTTGTGTTCTCTGGTTTTCTTCTGTCAGGCCAAAGCTGGACCACTGTCAGCAGTAACGTAGATCGTCTCTAGTGGTGATATGTGAATCAGACTGGCCAACAGTCACATGTTGGCCAGTCTAATTACAAATGTTCCACAGTATGTATCTTACTGCTGAAGGAAATGCATTGAAACACATGCATTCTAACTGGGGTTGCCTCAACACAGATCTGACTGATTACTTAATCTGCTGGTCGAGATAGATAAGTTTAGTGTCATACTGTGTAACATTTTAGACATGAAATAACATCTCCTTGGAGACAAGCATGGTGGTATATAGTTACATAATGCAAAGAAAGATTACTGTTACTTTAAAAATAATATTACTCAAGTACAAAATGAGAGAGAACTAGTCTTACAAGCCATTTCATAATACTACAACCTTTAGGATTTATTCATAACAAGGTCATAGTAACAGTACAGTGCCAAAAAAAACAGATAAATTGTGTCAAATTTCTAAAACATACAGTATTACAAAAGAACAGGCTCACCTCTCCACAGACCTGACCTGTAATTTTGACTTCTGGCACCACCTGCGTGTCTCCATGGAGACAGATAGATCTTAATAGTTACATCACTTCTGTTTTGTGCTGTGTGTCGTGCTAATTGTGGTCATTATCACCTCCTCACCCCTCTCACCCCCCTCCCCCTAATGCGGCATCCCTCTGCTCCACCTCCCCTCCCCCACCTCTTCTCTTACCCCCACGACAGGTGCCCTCCAGGGGGGGCAGCCCTCTTCGACCGCAGCCTGGCAACCGGTCACCATGCTTACCACGCTAACCACGCATTCAAGTGGCCCTAATCACGCCGGACAAGTGCTAATTCACGTAAATGTAGGAAGAGAGGGCGGGAGAGAGGAAGAGGGAGAGAGAAAGACAGAGAGACACAGAGAGAGAAACGAGGGAGGGAGAAAGAATGAAATACTGAGAAAGAGTCAAAGAGGAAGAGAAAGGGGAGAGATAAGAGAGGTAAAGAGAGTGAGAGAGAGAGACAGTGAGGTAGAGAGAGGAGAGAGAGAGACAATGAGGGACAGAGAGAGAGGTAGAGAGGGAGTGTGAGAGAGAGGTGAGAGAGACAGAGCCACACACAGAGAGAGGGGGGGTAGGCGGAGAGAGAGCAGTAGGAGGAGAGAAAGAGATTGTAAAAGAGAGAGAAAGAGGGAGGGAACGTCAAGTGTGCAGGCCACCATACGGAGGAGAGGAGACGAGGAGCTAGGAGACATGAGGAACAGTGAGGGGACTGGGACAGGCTGAGACAGTGAGACAGTGGACAGCGTGGGACCATGGCAGAGGAGACCACAAAGAAACAAGGCATTAAAAAGTGCCGCAGCGCCACCTTCAGTATAGACGGGTTCAGCTTCACCATTGGTAAGAACTCAAATCTCTCAGTTTTTATTATGTAACTACTGCTTACAGTGCAGGTGACAGGTTTTTATGTGTCTAATTCTGACTTGGCTTGGTGGATATTACCTGTGGTCAATATTTCTCATAGTTTTACATCAGTTAAGTGACAGTTTGTGGAGAAAAAAGAGAAAAGTACAAAAATAAAGGCATAGCGCTGAGTAAAACAGAATTCCTCTGCCTATGTCATCAACATAGAAAACTCCATCCAAAATGCAGAGACAATTAATGTATAAGAAAGGCATTTTCATTTCATTTAACAAAATAAACATGTTGTCGTCTATCTTATAATTATTATCTATTATATAATCATAACTATTTAGCCCTTGTTTACATTATGCTTGCCAGGTAACAATTATGGAATTACCTCTATGTATGTCACGTATGTCACTTCTGCTGCTCATGTCCAACCAAGAACCTATATTAAGCTTTAAGCCATGTTAGACAGTTTTATTATCAGTTTATTAACAGCTTACTTTTGCCTTTACTTCAGTTGAGACTGGCAATTCCAGGGCTGAAATGATCATTGTGTTGTTTTCAATGGCCCGTGCTCATTTCTTAAATACATCCATGGTATTACCACATGACATCACAAGGTGGAATATATATATATATATATATATATATATATATATATATATATATATATATATATATATATATATATATATATATATATATGGCACATTTTTGTTTCTTGAATCATCATTTTAATACTCATCAACAAAATAAAATAAAACTTTATCAACAAAAGTGGATAGGCGCTGCTTTGTGCAAATGTTTTTTTTTTATTTATTTTTTTTTTTATTACAAACCATAACAATTGTCAGTGAGACAACTTTGTGATCAATGTTCCACCCTCTGGCTACTTTCATGAAGTGCTCTGCTTCTCATCTGTCTTCATACGAGTCAAAGCGATTGTGTAGGTTCTATGTCCCGCACTCACACCTGAACAACCAAACCGGGCCACGGCCCGATGACGTCATCACAAGGCGCTCTTTGCTTACATGTCACGCAGCAAAGCTAATGCTTTTAACGGAGAAGATAAGTCCAGAGGCAGAAATATCTCTTAAATAGTGAAACAGATATGAGTCCTGCTGTGATACGCTCCTCCCTGAGTTTATGGATATAAAAACAGCTCGGAGCACTGAGGACAGGCGGAGACAAGGCTGCAAAACTTCTGTCTCTGTCCACAGTCCTTAAGCAGGGATTCTACGTATGTTTTAGAGTAAATTTTATTCACTGTTTTCCTCGTATGAGTAACATCTGCGCACACACAGGGCTTGTATAGTGAAGTCATGCGTGTGCGCAAACATGAGCAACCGTGCCGTGCTTTGGCCACCTGCGTGAAGTTGGCCTCCCATCAAACGCAAACCTACACAAAAACTGGGTCAGTCGTTTGTGTTTCATTTGTGCTGTTTTGTGCTGCAAAAAGTTAGCTTTGGAGATATTAAGGATTCTTTTATTGGTCAAATTGGGGTCAGCCAGCCCCCCAGGAAGCTTAAAAATGCTCTAAAATGGCTTAAAATGGTGTCAGTTGTTTGTGCTTCGTTTGTGCTGTTTTGTACTGCAAAAAGTTTCATTTGTGCAATTATGGTTCTTAAGATATTCAGTTTTATTTTCGGCTGATGACGTCATCCAGCCCCTCAAAATGTTAAATAGCCTCAAATCAGGCAGAAAATTATACGACACATTTGTATTTCGTTTGTGTTGTGACTGTTTTCATTTGTACTAGCATATTTCTAGAATTAGTAATTATTATTTTTGCGGAAATTATATAATGTCATTTCTGCTCAGCTAACGGCAGCATCTTTAGCAAAAAAAAATCTAATGAAGATAAACAATCTCAGGCTATAGAAAAGTATGTATCATTATGTAAAATATGAATCAAAAGCAAGTTTTTCTTTATATATATATACACACACACACACACACACACACACACACACACATATGTGTGTAATAACAAGGTAAGTATGAATGTGATCCATGTCTGAAACAGCGTTGCATTTGTGTGGACTAACACAGATGCAGTGATCCAGTCTCTTGTGTTTCCACTGTCCAAGGCCACAGTGTAAGAGCCCTCAGCTAAAGTTACATAACACTCATTGTACTACTCTTGTTCTACTCCTACTTCAGCTCCACAAGTACATGCTCTGCAAATACCCTCAGTACATGGGAGTACTGCACTACCCCTGTCCCATGTCTACAGCTCTATACAAACCAGTGTATGGAGGATGTGTCTGGTTACCATGACGACCGCTCAGCTCCATCAACAACACGGCCTTCAGTTTGTACTTTGTGATGTACTTTTACCCCGCAACACTTTGAAAATGGACATGACAGTATATAATCTCATTAGTGTACATGTCAGCCTCTCCTTCTTTGTAAGTGTTAGGGTTAGATGAACCTTGGATATGAATAAACCAGGGCTGTTTCACGCTATAAGCAGTTTTAGAGACCTCCACAGCCACAAGGGGGCCCCACAGCTGGATATTTAACCTCATGATGTCAATATGTAACTTTTGGGGTGCTGGTAGTGGTTGGGAGGAGGGTCCATCACCTGCTTGTCGTCATAGTGTTACTTTGCCTGTAATGTTAGGTCTTGCATCTTGCATTGAAAATCAGTTTAAATCATTACAATATACAGTTACATACTTTAAAAATATTCCACAGAAAAAAAATGTTCAGGGTGTCTTTGACTACATGTTTTGGTATAACATCACTGTTAATATTACTAACATGATGAGTGCATTTAGCACCATGGGGACAGCACCACACACACACACACACACACACACACACACACACCTACACACACACACACACACACACACACACACGCACGCACGCACGCACGCTCGCACATGCTCAAGAGGTACATTTCATTTTTGTGAATTGAAATGTGGAGATATTTCCTGGTTTGAAGTGACTAACATTTCCACTGTTTAAATCAGAATTACCTTTAGTCATTTCCAAGGGGGAATTCTTTTTTTTTTACAAACATGCAGCTGAGCAACAGAAGAAATACAGTACTATAACAGAAAACACTTCAAATATTTTCACACCCTAAATCTCATCTGGTTGAGGGTTAAATTCTCCTGGTTATTTAGCACAAATTGGGGCAGCAATGACAATGAGAGCAATTATCCTCAAACCTTAATATTGATGGTTCTATCCTTCCTCTGACCAGTGCATTCTACTGTGTGTGTGTTTGTGTAAGAGGATGTTTATCACAGTGTGGGGACTTTACACACACTCACACAGGTCCCCATGGTGTAAATCCTTTAGTACTAGATCAACGTCATTTTTTTTATTTTTTTTTTTAAGTTAACTGCGAATTTTAGCCTCAGTTGAACTTCTTTACCCTTAAATACCCTAGAACAACCTTAAATTATTGCTTTTATTTTTTTTATATATATATATTTTTATTTCACCTTTTGTGCACTTGAGATTATTAACTGTTAATATCTGCTGGTGCACCGAGGAGTTAAGCAGTTTCAATGAGGCTAAAACAATAGCTGTAACTTCAAAGTTTGGCAAATACAGGCCTGAAATAATCCAAATGATTCTAGTGAAGGTGTATGGAGTTTAAAAACACAGTGGAGCACTTCCTGTCCCATGACATCACCAAGTGGAGTGTTTGCTATTTGAGAGAAAAACTCAGCCTAAATTTGCAATATCCTTTAAGGTTAGAGGTTTTGGTCAAGGTTAGTTAAATAGGGACTATAAATAAACTTACTCAAAGTTCTATTTTGATTGATTCATACATGTTTGAATAATCCTGTACTGTCCTGCATTTGAGACTTGAGTGCGTAGAAAATTTCAACATTCACCTACCCCCTATCTCCGCCTACTGCTCTGTACTTGTGACTGTTCAAAAAAAATTCTGATTCTGAGTCAACAATAGTCACAGACATTTTTCAACAACAAGAATGAATACATGAAAATCTACTACAACTTTTGTGGTTTACAATGAACAAAATGTAAAATAATGAAAAATCAGACAATATGACATCCTGAAAGTCAGTGTGATGTCCCCAAGAAGCATGGTGTGTGTGTGTGTGTGTGTGTGTGTGTGTGTGTGTGTGTGTGTGTGTGTGTGTGTGTGTGTGTGTGTGTGTGTGTGTGTGTGTGTGTGAGAGAGAGAGGAGTGTTTACTGAGTGTTGCTATAGAAACGCGGTAATGTGCAGTGATGGTGCATCTGCTTCAGTAAGGCCGGAGCTCAGGGACTCATTAGCACTAATGCACTCAGCCCTTAAACGAGCAGGCGTGGTTTGAAGAACACGACTTTGGGATCTTTTTTTTATTAATTATGTGTAATCGTCTCATTTATCTTTTAGAACATAAATAATGACAACAGTTGTGGCATTTTTTTTTTTTTTTTTTTAACATAATAAGCCTTTACATTATAAACATGTTCAAATCAAATCAAATCTAACGTTTATTGATAACAATTGTAATACTAATTTATTTTTAATTACAAGAAAGTAATAATAATTGGACATGATGGACCAGTTGTTTATGTTGTAATTTTGAGATTTGGTTCAAGATGATTATCCTATCAGAAAGCAGAATGAGCCTCATATGACTCTCTCATTTGGGTTGCCAGTTTCAATGCTGAAATCCAGTTGGTTTAATCCTAAAAAGACACTGACTAGTTCTGAATACATCAAATCATAACTCCTAGCCTCTAACTCCTTTATCTTTGGAGCTACGTCACGCGATCAACCATAAGAGTCCTAGGCAGAGAGGAGAAAGAGTTTCAGCTTCGTTTGGAGAATCAAACCATCCTAACCAGCGGCGAGAATAACGTGACCCTACAGCTGTTTAATAAAAAAAAAAAACAACTACAACACCCACAAAACGGACTACAATAAGCACTCATCATTCTCCTCTACTGCTCTAGTTTTAATGAAGTTTTCAGCAATAAAAGTGCACATACATGACCTGAGTGTTTGATGATGCTACTGTTGAATAAGAAAGCTCTGCAATAAACCGCACAGACTGTACGATCTGTAAACATGAACCACCTCCAAAATCCCCATACGCAGACGAGAATAACCATCACCATCAGCTGCAGCCTCTGCTCTGTCCTCTGTCCCAGTAAAGCCTGTCTTTTAGCTATTAGCTATGTGGCTTTAAGTTTTGTTTCAGTAAAAGTAAACGATGTGTGCAGATTCTCCCTTATGTCATTATGCAGTCAACAGATAAAGCACATGAAGCTGTCATGGCCCTAAAAGCATTTATTTTAATTTTTATATAACGTTTATCCAGGTATTTGTACTGTGTCAGGTCTGAAGCAAAGAAACTTTGAATGCATTACAAACTCTTCATGCAGAGATCAGTCGGTGACCTGTCGATTTGAGCTACCAGAGGCACAGATGGGATAAATTTCCCCCCTGGATCATGTGTATATATTTTTTAAATAAATGTTGGTTATAATGTTTCTTCTGTCCCTTTTTTTGTCCTCATCCATCATGACTAAGAGACAAGTCCACTCTTATTGGCACTATATAAATACAATTGAATTGCTTGGAATTGTCCCATCTTCAATGTCCCCAGTATCACAAAGGTGAGGTAGTGGATGCATTATTTGGGAGAAGATGTAGTCAAGATTTGGTACCTCTACCCAAATTCATATAAATGAGTAAATAATGGTGATTCTACAGTGGGAGCATTATTTGATGGTCAATTGGCTTGTCAGAATGTGCTACCTTTAATGGGAGCCTTATCTTATTGAAGATATAGGCCTGTTGAAATCAGCTACTTTTACCCAAATTCATATAAATGAGTAAATATGATGATTCTACAGTGGGAGCATTATTCGATGAGAGCCCTATTTGATAGCATAATACGACTGTTGAAATGAACTACGCATATTCATATAAATGAGTTGAATTTTTAAATAACTAAGGTATAAAGTCTGATCACCATGTCCAAACAACATCAAACCCGCTGTCTCTAATCCAAAGAAATATGTATAATAAACTGGGGAAGTTCGCTTTATTGGATCTATACAACTGTAAACAGAAAAACGTAAGGTCGCTTATCTCGACGGAGCAGCGTGAATCGATAGACGTCACTGTCGATTTAGGCTGCTGGCAGCTCATTTCAATGGGCAGCCCATTTCGACAGAACACCGTGTTCGGAAACCTTCGGGAAAAATGAGCACTGGATTGTGGGATGCCTCATAGCTCCTTATGGCTTGTTAGGAAGCTCCCGAGGTTCCTATGCTAAAAGAGCTATGAAAGGAAGCATGCAGGCTCCTTTTCCAAACTCCTTCCTAACTCAGTGAACTTTCAGATAGTCCTTGGGTGTTTCTCAATCACCAGGATCCTCGGCCTCTGAACCACTTCGGACAGATCCACGTCATCAGAGCTCTGCCAAATGCTGTTCCAATTCCCCCAAAGCCCTCACGCCCTCTGCGCTCGACTCCTCCGTTTGGCTCCTTTACCAAGAATGCACGGGTGGATCCTTGGCCATCTTGGAGTGCTTGAAATTGCCCACAATCCACTGCAATTTCAATTTTTACAAACCTTATTTAAGCAGTGAAATGCATTTTAATACAATAAAACACATTCTACAATAAAAAAAAGTAAATCTAATGGTATTTTAGCCACATTGCTGCAAATAACTTTATTATCAGATGGAATGAATTAAAATCAGGACAAATGCAGCAAAATCTCTTAAAGAAGGGGACAGGGAATACAATTAGCCTATCATCCGAAAATGTTTTAGCCTGTGTATTTATTTCTGTAGCCTAATTATCAGCCCTAAATAACTCAATAACAGATGATTCACTCAGCCTTTATTATTCACATCTTTTAAAGCATGTGACACATAAAGACACCTCTGAACACTTTATATTTGTAGAAGTACTGACGTTTATTAAAACTCTGAGTTTTATCACGTTTGATTTGGGCTGCATCCGAAAATGACCAACAATACTTCCTTCCTTGTCCTTCCTTGTTCTTCCTTTTCCTTATCGCTGACCTCTGAGAGCTATGTCATAAGGTCAACTATAAGGACTAAGGAGGAGGAGGGAGCAGTGAGGAGAAGGAGCTGTAGCCGCTTTAGGTGGATCCGGATCCTCCTAACCAGCGGCGGGAACAGTCAAAACTCTAACTTTCAGAAAACGGACTACAACAAGCACACCATCCTCCACTACTGCGTCTTATGAGAATTATTTAAACGTTTCAGACTTTTCATTACAGCAGTAGCTGACATAAATAAAGTGACTGTACATGAGTGAAATAACTGCTGTTAAATAAAGAGCTGAACTAAACCTGGTATGATCTGCATATTACGATCTCTGAAAAGTTTAACATGAACCATCTCCAATGTGATATATGCACAGAACAGACTCACCATCAGCAGCACATCCCTGTCACAGAGAGAACACACATATTCCACTGAGTCGGCTCCTTTAGTCTGACAAGCTGACTGCATCAGGGCCCAAGGAGAGAGCGCTTATAGTTTATACAAATGAGCAATGTAAGTTTTGTTTCTGTAAAATGTAAACAAATGTGCCTAAATCTACCTAAACCCCAGCACCTGCAGCCAGTCATGAGTCAATGCTAGTCATAGACTGTATAAAAATGTGGGCAAAGGGCGTAGTGTTCAGCTCCACTCAAATGAAGCTCACAAGGCTAGCAGTTATAGGAGCGAATTTGGAGCCAAGCTCCACATTAGGAATAGGAATTTATTTACAGATTACAGAAAATAGAAAGAAAAATAAAAACACTAGGAGCATGCAGAGCAGGTTAATACAAACATTTTAAGACCAAAATGATGAGGCTCACAGCAGCAGTTACAGACAGAGGGATGACAATATTCCAATTTAAGGCAACTGGAAACAGAGTCAAAGGAGCTGGAAGCACCCTCATGCTCACTTCCTGCGGCTAGTCTCTGCAGCTCAGTGAGTGAATTCTGGAGGTTCTGAGCTTTCACATGAGGCATGACCTTTCCATATACTGAGAATGAGAAAATATATATTAGATATGTCCTCTATCTGCAGGTTAAGGTTCTAACTACCATCTGAAAACTTACCCACAATGCTTTGGGAGCAGCTGTCCACTAATGATAACCATAACCCATGTTTGTCTTGTTTTGTTTCGCAGTGGCCAATGAGACGAGGACAGGAAAGCCCCGCCCCCTGGCTCGCCTGGCACGTGAGTGTCCTCTCTTCTCTGGCTGCACCCTATTCCTTAACAATCCACCACCTCCTTTCCTGTGATCAAACTATTCTGAAGTGACTGTTGTTCAAAAGTAGTGCCCTCAATGAAAAGTAGTAGTAGTAGAAAAGTAGTGGAGAGGAATGGTCACTAGAGCTCAGTATAGAGTGGACTATTCAGGTTTTACATGAACACAGACCAAGGTGCACTGTGTAATTTTAATGCTGGTGAGTTCTCGCCTGTTTGTCTCCATGAAGATGTGATGTTCCAGGAATGTTCCACAGTATCATATAATCTGTGCATGTATGTATTCTATTTCTGTTTTTATTGGTGGCATATACGCCCATCATAAGTAACACAGTCCATCTTTAATCACGTAAAAAAACATATTACAGAGACTATCCTAAAGATGCCAGATTGATCCTTAGCCTGACAGATCAGATGAACAGAATTTGCATAGTGGATTTAATACTCCCTACATCTGAAGCATGGGGAAGCATGAATAGACAATACTACCACAGAGTGGTCACTGATGAGAAACACACTGCTCCTATAATACAGTATATGTATTGAGTACACAAACTGTATATATAAATGGATATAGTTAACCTGCCACCACATTTCAATTATCAAGTGAACATGGGCGTGCTTCCGACTCCACCGACTGGCCCTAATTCACTTTCTATTGAGAAACTGTTGCCCCTGTCTCTGTAACTGCTCCTGTCAGGCTCGTCAGTCTATGATTGAGCATCATTTTTATATCCCCTTGCCAACCAAATTATGTATAAAAATGGTGAATATATTGGAGGATCATTTTGTACATGCATGTGGAGTAAGAAGAAGTTGAGGTTTTCAGAGGAGATATCTGTATTCCATTGCCTGGGCATTGCAGTGTGTGTGTGTTGTGCAGGCTCGCGCTCCCAGAATGCCATGTGCTCTGGGGGATCTCCTGGGGCCTCTCTGAGGGCCCCTGACCTCCAGGCCTTAGTGCTGGACCAGCGCAGTGCAGCTGAGATCCTGGCAGAAGAACTCCCATCACCAGAAGCTCCTGATGCCATGGAGAGGACCGCTGTCAGGTTTGAACCAACACTACTCTGATGTTTAATTCTATACTAGAGTATTTGTCTAAATCTATGTAAATAATGGCCTTTAAAAATACATTAAAGTTCCTTGATTAGAGAACTTTGAGTTACAGAACTATAATGTCTTGAGCTCTCAAATGGAGCTGAGTGGGAAGACAACCAGATCAGAACTGTACCTGATTTTTACTGTCTGAAAAATGTGAAAACCAGAACTGGTTCATTTTTCAGTGGTCCAAAGTTCTTCCTCACTTACCTTATGCATTCTGAGCATCCTAACTATTCACCACAATGAATTTATAAGCGCCTTTCATAATTTTGAGAGACCAGAGCGTTTTGCCATGACAGTAAAACTAAAAAAACTAGCATGTTAACAGCATACTTTTTGATTATTGGACAATAACACACTGCAAACTTATTTTGACCTCAAGTGCTGCTTATAAAATATATCTGTAGTGGGGCAAGGCGCATTTTACTCAAATACATTGAAAGAAATTTCAACAAAATTGTAAAAGTAAAGAAAAGTAAAAAATATAACAAAAACACAAAACGTACTGGACCCAAAGTGGTCCAGTTCTCGACACTGGAGATTTTTGTTCTAACATCTCCGACTGTTTCTGTAGTTATATGTGTTAGTTACTGTGTTTATTAGTTGCTTAGTTAGATAGCTGGTTAGTTGGATAGTTAGGTAGTTAATCAATTAGTTCATTTGTTAATAAATTAGATTAGATTAGAAATCCAAATATTCCAAATAATTTCCCTTGTGGATCAATAAAATTTGTCTAAGTCTATGTCTAAGTCTAATTGTCATTTACATAAAAAACTAAATTGTGCTTCACAGCCACCACAAAACAGTGCAACAGAGATGCAGTAAAAGTAATATACAGTTGATCTTCAATTATTATATCATGAAAAAGTTCAATAGTTTTGTCAGAAAGTCAAATCTGTATATTATAAAGATTAATTACACATAGAGTGAAGCTTTCAAGCCTTTATACCTTGAAATTTTGATTATTATGGCTTACAGATAATGAAAACCCAAAATTCTGTGTCTCAGAAAATTAGAATAGATAGATAGATAGATGAATACATTAGTGATCCCCCGAAGGGGAAATTCAGGTATAGCAGCCTTATCTCAGGCGCACCTTTAAGAAAAAAAAAACACTACAGCATAACATGAGGAGAAGAGGAAAAAAAAAAAAAAAAAAAGAAACAACCCCCAGACCATGCTCCTGTGGGGGGTATCTCCGCGGCATAAGCACATAATCAAACACTGTACAACATGAAGACTCGACTTGCAACAGGGGAGGGGAGTGGGGGTGGAGTTACAGGGAAAACACAACACAATACAATACAAAAAACACAATACAACAACAAAGGCGTGTGAAGCAGTGTGGGCCTGGAGAGTCGCTCTGCCTGTCATCACAATCTTAACTGCCATGGAGACACCCTTGACCAGGTCCCAGACAGAGTCAACATCCACAGGTGTAAGTTTGAATGGGGGAAGGAATACAAGAGCGTCTCCCTGCCATATTCATTGGGGGGAGTTGTTTGTTCCAGCAGCAGCCTTGTATGAGGCCAGTGCTAGATGAGGGAGGCCAAAAGCAGATAAGATTCAGATTGTTTGGGTTTGAGGCGAATAGCCGCATTCCAATTCCCACGACTACTCTCTTTGTCATTATTTATCTCTGTGTGTGCAGGACTGTAAGCGTCTCCATGAGGTTATCCATATTTCACTTTAAAGTTTATAGCCGCAGTCCGAGTGCTAACAGCTCTGCCCACCATTTCAATCAAACCGGGCAGCCTAGTGGGGCTTTGAACAGCTGCCTCGGTATTCTGAGCTTTTCGAAAAATCAGGGCAATGCCTAATCCAATCAGCAAAAGGCCTAAAATCATGATTCCGAATAGGTAGATGTCTTCTATGTCCTACATGGAAAGAGCCGCCAGACACACATGTGCCACCTCTCCCAACCGTCTATTGTGTAGCCCGCTGCGTACGTCCCAGCAGGCCAGTTGGGTTTCCCTGAACCTAAGTTCCTTGTGTCAATTGCCTTGAGAGACCAACTGATCAAATCCATTATTAATTTTAGGTTTGGAAGAGCAGGGCGGAGAGAGTGTCTCAAAAGTATAAGACACTAGATTAGACGAGACAAGAGAAGTGAAGCAGGGAAGATAAGGGCAGGAGAGGAGAGAAAAATGCGACCATCTTCGTCGAGAGCCAGAGAGAAGAGAATATTACATAAGATAATTAAAAAAAGCGAGATTTTAAACAGAAATGTCAAGCTTCTGAAAAGTATGTTACTTTCTATGCACTCAATACTTGGGTGGGCCTCCTTTTGCATGAATTACTGCATCAATGCACCATGGCATGGAGGCGATCATCCTGTGGCACTGCTCAGGTATAATGGAAGCCCAGGTTGCTTTGATAGCAGCTTTCAGATTATCTGCACTGCTGGGTCTGATGTTTCTCATCTTTCTCTTGAGCCATCTTTTGATACCTTTGACTGTGTGGGCAGGTGGCAAGTCCTGCTGGAAAATGAAATCAGCATTTCCATAAAGCTTGTCAGCAGAAGAAAGAATGAAGTGCTGTAAAGTTCAAAGTTCAAAGTCAGCTTTATTGTCAAAAACCATACGTACAGGTTGCACACACAGGATTTGAAATTGCAGCGCTCCCTAGGCCCACAGTGAACATTTAACATCATATAGACATGACAATAAAACATGATGACAAAAACATAACATATGCACATAGCAACAAGTACGACAGGTGTGTATGTGTAGTGTGTTAAAGCTCAAATGGTGTCATTCAAGCAGCAGTGTCATTAGTTATAGTGCAAAACATAGTGTGCATTAAAAAATTTTAAATTTACTGTGGAGCAGTGGCAGAGGAACTCCACAGGAGTAAGGTAGGTTAGGTAGTTCACCAGACTGGGACACTTGCATCTAGGAACAACAGAAGAGGGAAGTGGTGAGTGTGGGGGTCCGAGGGGGAAGGGAGAGCAGGGCAGAGAGAGTTCAGCATCCTGACAGCTTGGTGGATGAAGCTGTCTTTCAGTCTGCTGGTCCTGGCCTGGAGGCTCCTCAGTCTCTTTCCTGATGGCAGCAGACTGAAGAGACTGTTGGATGGGTGGGTGGGATCACCTGCAATGCAGAGGGCCTTGCGGGTGAGGCGGGTGTGGTAGATGTCCTGCAGGGAGGAGAAAGAGACCCCCACGAACCTCTCAGCTGCTCTCACTTCTCGGTGTAGCTTTTTCCGGCAGGACACGGTACATGTCAATCAATCAATCAATCAATCTTTATTTATAAAGCGCTTTTCATACACACGTGCAACACAAAGTGCTTTACAAGTTAAAATCACAAAAAATTTCACACACACACACACACACACACGCACACGCACACACACACACACACACACACACACTATCGGTCCCAGCCCCCACCCGCAAGCACACCCACACAAGTAAACACAGCAGATACACGCATAAGGCTGGGCACAGATGCAAGTAAGTAAGGAAACGCCATCACAGAAGCCCTCCGCACCGGGGGCGGCACACCAGCTGCAGCCACCAGGCGATGGCGCCGGGCACCCAGCTGAGGCGCAACCAAAAAGTCAACCTCAATCCAGGCACCCAGAACCAAGCACCCAGCCAGCCACAGGCAACGCGCCACCCCCCGGCACAGAGGGCTCCCGCAGAGGAGCAGAGACATGTGCCATACCACACGGTGATGCAACTGGTGAGGATGCTCTCTATGGTGCCTTTGTAGAAGGTCCTCATGATGGGAGCTGGGGCTCTGGCTCTCTTCAGCTTGCGGAGGAAGTAGAGTCGCTGTTGGGCTTTTCTGGCCAATGATGCAGTGTTCTTTGACCAGGAGAGGTCCTCAGAGATATGCACACCCAGAAACTTAATGCTGCTTACTCTCTCCACAGCAGCTCCATTGATGGTGAGGGGGGCGTGCTGTGTGTGTCCTCTCCTGAAATCAATGATGATCTCCTTTGTCTTCTCCACATTCACGGAGAGGATGTTGTTACTGCACCACTTGACCAGGTGGCTCACCTCGCTCCTGTAGTGTGTCTCATCATCGTTGCTGATCTGACCCACCACAGTTGTATCATCCGCAAACTTGATGAAGAGGTTGGAGCTGTGTGATGGTGTGCAGTCGTGGGTCAGTAGAGGGAGCCCCCATGCTCAGTGTGATGGTGCTGGAGGTGTTGCCGCCGACCTGCACTGCCTGCGGTCTTCCTGTCAGGAAATCCAGCAGCCAGTTGCACATCGAGGTGTTGATCCCCAGCCTGTCTAGTTTGATTATGAGTTGCTGGGGGACGATTGTGTTGAATGCTGAACAGAAGTCAATGAAGAGCATTCTAACATATGAGTCTCTGGTGTCCAGGTGTGTAAGGGCTGAGTGGAGAGTTGTTGAGATAGCATCCTCGGTCGAGTGGTTAGATGCAAATTGAAATGGGTCCAGAGTGGAGGGGAGAGATGTCTTGATGTGTTGCATGACTAGCCATTCCAAGCACTTCATGACGATGGGGGTGAGCGCAACCGGACGGTAGGATGGAGACAACTTCTTCGGCACGTGAATGATGGTGGAGGTTTTGAGGCATGTGGGGACGACACCCTGGCTCAAAGATGTGTTGAAGATGTCTGTAAAGACATCTGTGAGTTCTGCAGCACAGTCTCTCAGTACACGACCAGGGATGTTGTCCGGTCCCGGAGCTTTGCGTGCGTTGATCCTGCTGAGGGATCTCCTCACGCTGTCCGGGGATAGTGTCAGCACCTGGTCACCTGGAGGGGGTGGCATCTTCTGTGCTGGGGTGCTGTTGTGTGTCTCAAAGCGAGCGAAGAACTCGTTCAGCTTGCTTTGATACAGGGAGGTGGAGCTGTCGACTGTCTGTGACATTGGCTTGTAGTCTGTTATGGTCTGTACCCCTGCCACAGACTCCTCTGTCGTTAAAGTGCTGTGCTATCTTCCTAGAGTATTGTCTCTTAGCCTCTCTGATGCCACGTGACAGGTTTGCCCTCGCTGACCTTAGGCCCACCTTGTCTCCAGCTCTGAAGGCAGCATTCCTTACCCTCAGCAGCCTGTAGACCTCCCTCGTGAGCCATGGCTTCTGGTTGGCTCGAGCAGTGATGGTCCTGGTGTCTGTGACATCATTGATGCACTTTGAGATGTAGGCAGTGACAGTCTCTGTGTATTCCTGTAGATCTATGGTGTTGTCGCGAGTGGCAGCCTGTTTGAATATCTCCCAGTCTGTGGTGGAGAAGCAGTCTTGCAGTGCCTCTGAAGACCCTTCTGGCCACACTAGTATCTGCTTCCGAACTGGTGACTTTGACAAGTGGCCTGTATGCTGGCATT
This sequence comes from Taenioides sp. WSHXM2023, assembly GCA_029959045.1. Taxonomy (NCBI): domain Eukaryota; kingdom Metazoa; phylum Chordata; class Actinopteri; order Gobiiformes; family Gobiidae; genus Taenioides; species Taenioides sp. WSHXM2023. The sequence continues at coordinate 24,897,443 of CM057105.1, forward strand.
AGCATAACAGTGATGTGGTCAGAGGCGCCAAGGTGGGGGAGGGCTTTGTAGTCTCCCCTCTGGGTGGTGTGAACATTGTCCAAGATCTTGTTTTCCCTTGTAGGAAAGTTGATGTGTTTCTGTAATTTGGGAAACACAGACTTTGGGTCTGCGTGGTTGAAATCGCCTACCAGAACGAGAAAGGCATCTGGATGGGCATTTTGCTGCTCACTGACGTGCTGGTACAGTTCGTTAAGTGCCTCGCTCCTGTTGTTGTTGTTGGAGCTAGGAGGGATATAAACAGCAACAAGTAGTATGGCTGTGAATTCCCTCGGCAGGTAGAACGGTCTGCACTTGGTGATCATAGTCTCTAGCAGTGGTGAACAGTGTTTACAGACCACGACAGCGTCCCGACACCAGGCATTGTTGATATAAACAGAGAGTCCCCCAACGCAAGTCTTACCCCCTTCGACGAGAGTTCTGTCTGCCCGATAGCATGTTAGCTGGTCGAGTTGTATGGCGCCGTTGGGGATGCTGTCGTTGAGCCATGTTTCCACAAACACAAGAACACACCTCTCTCTCACTGACTTTAGAGTGGCCCGAAGTAAGCATACATCATCCAGCTTGTTATCCAGCAAGCGTACATTAGACAGTACAATGGTGGGGATTGCCAGCTTGTGTGGGTTTGCAGCTAGCCTGTTCCGGATTCCTCCACGCTTACCCCTCTTCTGTTTCCTCTCGCACCGCTTGTGACGCTTCCACTGCGGGTGAGATCTAGGAGTCGGGGTCAGTGGTGGTAAGTGCTTCCGGAGCAGACCGCTGTGCCTTAGTGTGTCCCGTAGCCCCTTGATGTACGAGTTCCTTGTTGTGTTGTTTCTGCTAATGTTGAGCAGAAACTCCCGGCTGTATGTGTGCCTATGAGGAGGCTCACATGACAAAGACGACGACAAACAAAAACAATGTCGTTTGCACGACAAAACACACAAAAACACTGTAGAGTTGGGACGGAGAGCAGCCACTGCATGTGTCTGCCATCTCTCTGTTGGTACCAGTGTAAAATGTCTTGGTAGATGACTGCTTTGACTGTGGACTTCAGAAAACACAGGTTTGGTGGACCAACACCAGCAGATGACATGGCAGCCAAAATCATTAATGACTGGAAACTTCACACTGGACATCTGTCCAGTCAGCAGCATTCCCCATGATTATGTAGCCCACTGACCCAGACTGGGAGACCATTTAAAAGCTCAGGACACCTTTGCAGGTGTTTTCAGTTAATTAGCTCATTAGGGTGTGACATCATGACTTTCCAACATTCAAATGTTTTGAGAATTTTGGGTTTTCATGATCTATAAGCCATTATCATCAACATTTCAAGAACTAAAGGCTTGAAAGCTTCACTCTATGTGTCATGAGTCTACATACGGATTTGATTTTTTGAAACAAACTTTTTCATATTTTCTAATAGTTGGAGATAGACTGTAGAGGCCAGTCAGAGTCTGATGTAACAGCCTCACTGGACATGGATATGATGAAGAATCAAAGCTTTGCCCTAAAATAAATTGTGCTGAGGCCTCTCCAAAAGTTAGTTATGTAGGTAGGTAGGTTAGTTAGGTAGATAGGTAGCTAGTTAAGTAGTTAGTTAAGCTGAGGACACACTGCACAACTGAAGAAGCTGTGACTCCTTTCAGCTCTTGACGACTGGGAGTGACAAATGCCACTAAAAATCAGGAGTAGTGAAAAAGTCGTGTAGTGTAGTGTGTGTGACTTCCTGAGTGCTGGTCTACTGCGTTGCAGGTTACGGTGTCTGGTGAAGCAGCTGGAGAGAGGAGAAGCTTCTGTGGTGGACCTCAAGAAGAACCTGGTGTTTGCTGCCACTGTTCTGGAGTCTCTGTATGTGGAGGAGACCAGGCAAGAACACACACACTTATGATACAAAATGCATACAAGAACATACAATTATGATCAACATGTATATTATGTGTGCGTGCATGTCTGTGTTTGTGTATGTGTGCATGCATGTGTGTGTGTGCTTAGGCGTCTGATGGACCTGGAGGATGAGTTCAGAGATATACACTCAGACTGTGTGCCCTCGGAGGTGAGGGACTGGCTGGCCTCCACCTTCACCAGGCAGAGGACGCTCCCCAGACGCCCAGACGATAAGCCCAGATTCAGGGCCATCGTCCACGCCGTGCAGGCCGGCATCTTTGTGGAGAGGTATGTGTCTGTACAAGGGACCAGTGGGGGATAGTGAAGTTAAGCTGAGTTAATTTAACAGAGAATACTAGGAGTTTTCTAATACAGTGCTTGTTTGCAGAATGTACCGACGCACCTCCAACCAGGCTGGCCTTTGCTACCCCTCCACTGTCATCTCTGTACTCAAGGTACTGAATATAAAATAAATTAAAAAAAGAAAGAAGTGATTTAACTTTTTTTTTTTTTTTCCCCTTTACTACAGAATTCCATATATCTTATTTCATACACTAATATAATGTAATGAGTTTGAGATTGAACTTTTGATTGGTAGGGTACATTTGACCATGGTTTTCCTTTTGATGAACATAAGATATCTTGTAAGATATATCAGTCTATATTAATAATTATCAGCTGGTATAGTCCAGTGTCACATCAATGCAGATGTGCTGCACAGCTCCACCAGACAATCTTTCTGCGTCACAGAACCAGTGACACATCTGACAGCCAATCAGAAAGTGGCACTTCTGACGGCCAATCAGAAAGTGGCACTTCTGACGGCCAATCAGAAAGCTCTTGCTGTGCCCTGTAGACTGCTGTCATTGGTCGATCCACAAAGACTATGTGGACAACTGACTGAAAACAGTTTGGAGCTGCTAAACTTTGGCATGTGTGTGTATGAGCCTAGTGATTATTTATTAGTAAGTCAATAAATAAATGCAAATGAAATAGTTTGGATCACTGAGACACATCTGGACCTCCGACAGTTCAGGTCACCAGCTCTCAGCCGCACTGGACTTGACACTGGACTTGACACTGGACTGTAAAGCAAATATAGTTTGGTGAATTGTTTTGCCCATGTTGATCCATGTGAATGAGTAGACTTACACAAACACTGTTTCTCTGATTGATCGTGTTTGCGCAGAACATGGACATGTGGTCCTTCGATGTATTCGCTCTGAACGATGCCAGCGGAGACCACGCCCTCAAGTTTGTCTTCTATGAGCTGCTGTCCCGCTATGACCTCATCAACCGCTTTAAGGTACACACCAATGACCTCATCAACCGCTTTAAGGTACACACCAATGACCTCATCAACCGCTTTAAGGTACACACCAATGACCTCATCAACCGCTTTAAGGTACACACCAATGACCTCATCAACCGCTTTAAGGTATTAAAGATTTTGTAAGATTGTGATTTAAATCCCTTAAACATGACCAAGTTGTTAAAAAGAGGAGTGAGCCTCACATTTGGATTGCCAGTTTCAATGCTGAAATTCACTTGCTTTAAACCTAAAGGTCCTGTGTCCCCTATCTGTAGGTTAAGGCATTGGCAACCCAGTTCAGTAATGATAGTAGTACATACAGTAAAACAGTAAAAGTACAGGCCGCATACAGATCCTTTAAATACATAATTTTAAATAATAATCCAGAGCTATGTAAAATTTGACTTGAATAAAGGTGAATTACTACTGAGTGATGACACACTGGTTAACTCTCTCACCTCAACTTTGCTTGCTCTTCTTGTGAGTCAGAGGGTTTCCCATGGGTGCTTGTTTACACATGAAAAGTTTCCGATGGCTTTGACAGGAAAATATTGATACTTTGCAGCTGATGTCATCAATTTTCCCTGGGGGTGTGATGCTAACTGTAGGCATTGCTCTGTCTGAAGCTTTGTTAGACTTTAATCTCATCTTTATTTTAACACAATTTGACCAGAAAGAACTGATTTAGTTGTTTGTGCTGTTAAACAAGTCCTCTCACATAACCAGCAGGAATAAATACAAAGGTCACACACACAGCATCCAAAATGATCAGTTTGCTCATCAAGGACTTCTACCACTTTAACAACAAAGCTGTTCTCTCTGTTCTCTCTCTGTTCGGGCCAGTCTGAGTCCCTACTGACTGGCCCGGACAGTCAGCAGGGAAGAATGAGGAAGAATGTGGTCAGAAAGTGATCAGTCAGACATTCCACATACCTTTACCAGCTCTCTCCCCATGATTCTGGCCCAAAACATGACTACCCCACCTCCTTGCTTGCTGACGTCACAGCCTTGTTGGGACATGGTGTTGGGACATGCTGGCCGTCCACTAACCATCCACCACTCCATCCATCTGGACCATCCAGGGCTGCATGGCACTCATCAGTGAACAAGACTGTTTGAAAATGAGTCTTCATGTATTTCTGGGCCCACTGGAGCCGTTTCTGCTTGTGAGCTTTGTTTAAGGGTGGCTGAATAGAAAGTTTATGCATAACTGCAAACCTCTGGAGGATCCTACACCTTAATGTTCGCGGGACTCCAGAGGCACCAGCAGCTTTAATACCTGTTTGCTGCTTTATAATGGCATTGTATCAGCTGCTCTCTTAATCCGATGTATTTGTCTGGCAGAAACCTTCCTCATTGTGCCTTTATCTGCACAAATCATGTGTGTGACTCTGAATCAGCTACAAATCTCTTTTTGGCACTAGAGAGATCCTTTTTCTTTACCATATTGCTTGAAAATGGTGCTCTGTTTAATAATGTGGAACGTCCTTCTTAAGTCGTTTTTCCTTTAATTGGACGCACCGGGCAAACTCATTGGCACAGATGTGTGAGATTGATTTCACTGACCCAATGAGCCTGAGACACAAGACCATCCATGAGTTTCACTGGAAAACTAAACATTTTACCTTTATGACACTTGGCAAAAGGAGAAATTTAATTTGTCAACTGGACAGAGTTTATTTGGTCGAATACGTTTTGCAGCTCATCCAAGCTGCTTCTTCAGTTCTGGTCAGACGCTGGCGGACACTGCTTTATATCTGCCTGAAGGGAGGAGCTTAATTACAATGAAAATTACTCTGAGACAACACATATTATTTACAGTTTCTGTTAGTTAGGTGGGTCTATTCAATATGGAGTGAGAGTGGGGGTGTAGTTAGCAGAACCATTCAGGGCCATGATGGGTGTTTTCACACCGCTGGACATGTCCTGGCTAGTCCCATTGTTTTCTCTGTTTGTTTTGATTTAGGTTTGAGGATAGAGTTATAGATGGGAGACAAATGATGTCTGAGACCTCCATTTCTGTTCAAGGAAGGATGCTCTTTCTTGACAAAAATAGCCTCTTTAACTCCCCTCTCAAACCAGTTCTTTTCTCTGGCCAAGATCTGGACCTCACTGTCCTCAAAGGAGTGGCCCGTGGCTTTTAGGTGGAGATGTACGGCAGATTGCGGCCCACCCTGGTTTTCCCGTCTGTGTTGATACATCCTTTTGTGAAGTGGCTGTTTTGTTTCTCCAGTGTAGCGCTCACTGCAGTCTTCACTACACTGAATAGAGTAGACCACATTGCTTTGTTTGTGGCTCGGTGTTTTGTCCTTAGGATGGACCAGTTTTTGTCTTAAAGTGTTTGTGGGTTTGAAATAGACTGGGATTTCATGTTGTCTGAAGATCCTCTGTAGTTTTTCGGAAACGCCAGCCAGGTAAGGAATAGTTACACCATTTCTCCTGGGTTCTGGTTCTCTGTTGTCCTGTTTCTTGGCTCTCTTCATTTTATTGAAAGCCCATTTAGGATATCCACAAACGGAGAGGGTTTTCTCCACATGTTCTTTCTCCTTTCCCTCTGTGCTTGTAGGAACCACTTGGGCTCTATGTTGTAATGTCCGAATGACTCCAAGTTTGTGCTGCAGTGGGTGGTGTGAATCAAAAAGCAGATATTGGTCGGTGTGTGTGGGCTTCCTGAAGACCTCTACCTGGAGTCGCCGGTCTTCTCTTATCGTTACTGCACAATCTAAGAAGGCCAATGTGTTGTCCTTGGCATCTTCACGTGTGAATTTGATGTTCGGATCTACAGAATTGATGTGCAGTAAAAGGTTCCAAATCTTGAATTTTGATTTTTGAAAAATTATCATCAACAAAGCGATACCAATGTGTGGGTGGAGTGCCTGGATATGAGGCCAGGGCACTCTGTTCAAATTGTTCCATGTATAAGTTTGCAATGATCGGGGCGACCAGTGAGCCCATTGCACAGCCGTGGATTTGCCTGTAGAAGTTTCCTCTGAACTGGAAATAGGTGGTACTTAAACAAATTTCCAGCAGTTGGCAGATTTGGTCGGGTGAAAGTTTGGTTCTCTCTTCTAGCTTAGTATCCTCCAGTAGTCTCCTCCTTGCTGCCTCCACCGCTACCGATGTAGGGATACAAGTGAAAAGAGAGGTCACATCAAAGGATCAAAGGAAACCATTGCCTCATCCAGGTCAAACTGGAGATGCTTGACTTTGTTCACAAATTTGGCTGTGTTCTCAATATGGTGCACCGTGTTACCCACCAGCGGAGCCAAGATGGTTTTTAGGTGTTTGGCCACATTGTACGTGATGGAGTCTGTGCTACATACAATGGGTCTGAGTAGTACTCCTTGTTTGTGGCTCTTTGGGAGGCCATAGATGCAAGGGATGGAGTCACCAGGGTACAGTCTGTAATATAGCTGTCGATCAATGACTTCTTCCTTCTCCAGCTTCTGCGAGCAATCAATGATCTTCTTTTTGTACACATTGGTGGGGTCCCATTTTAGTAATTCGTAGGTTGTGGTGTCACTGAGTAGGCTGTTAACCTTAGCCTCATAATCAGCTGAGTTCAGGATCACAGTGCATCTCCCTTTGTCAGCTGGGAGGATGTTGATGCTGTGGTCCTTCTCCAGAGCAGCGATGGCCTTCCTTTCCTCTGGTGTTACATTGGAGGGTGGAGGTTTGGCATTGCTCAGTGCAGCTGTTAATTTCAGTCTAAGGTCTCCAGCTTCTGTCTCCGTGAGCTTGTTGTTCCTAATGGCGGTTTCTGCTGCTGTGATGTAATCCACCGTGGGAATGCGGTTAGGAGTCACCAAAAAATTCAGTCCTTTGGAAAGTACTTCTTTCTCTGCCTGAGTGAGCACCCGGTTGGAAAGATTTTTCACCCAGCATTCTTTGTGTAACGATTGGCTAGGTTTATCCTCCTTCCTTTTGTTACCCCGATCCTTGGGGTTTATGACACTTAAAAACAATTTGCATAATAATTTGGAACGTGGTGTATGAACGCTTGTATTGATCACAGGCTCCTGAAAATGTGTTTAAATCTTTTTTTTTTTTTTGCTTTATTGAGTAATAATAATAATAATAATAATAATAATAATAATAATAATAATAATGGAACACTTTTATATAGCGCTTTTCTGGACACTCAAAGACGCTTTAAGAGCATTATTCATTCACTCAACACCTGGTGGTGGTATGCTACTATTGTAGTGCCATCTACCCCTCCGACCACCACCATCACTCACGCACACACCACTTTCATACTAGGCAATGTGGGTGAAGTGCCTTGCCTAAGGACACAATGACATTTTTTGCGACTGGCGCTGCGCTGTGGCACCTGATTTTCTCAGCAGTCTCCCATCTCCAAGTACTAACAAGCCCCAGCCCTGCTTAGCTTCTGAGATCTGACGGGATCAGGTTTGACAGGCCGGTATAGCCACTTAAAACTTTTTGACAGTATTTGCTAAAATGTGCATGTGTCGCTAAACACTCCACCATAGAGATACATGTAGAACACCCCCAGAATGATGTCACAGCAAAGTATCAATAGTCCAGCCACCTTCACATTTTATTGTTGACAAGAGCATCAAGCTGATTTAGCAAATGTCCTTAATAAAACTTGAATGTAATTGTTTGAAATCCTTCAGCTTTGTGACTAGCTTTATTGTTCTTTCTCAGATTCCCATCTCGTCTCTGTTGTCCTTCTTGGACCTGCTGGAGGAGGGCTACAGTAAACACAAGAACCCCTACCACAACCTGATGCACGCTGCCGACGTCACACAGACCATCCACTACCTGCTGCTCCAGACCGGCGTGATGGTACGAGGAGACCAGAGGAGACAACGCTACCACAGATGACACAACTCAAGTCATACATTCAATCATCTACACATTTCACACTATTTACTACTACTTCAGTAATATAATGATGTAAGAACTTAATTAAAAGAACTGTACCTGTTTTTAACTGTCTTTAAATATGAAAAACAGAACTTATTCATTTTAAACATGTTGTGCAATGTCCGGTTATGTTATTCCTCACTTTCCTTATGCATTCCAAACATCCTAATTATTTACTGAGGTGAGTTTACAAGCAATTTTAACAACTCGGAAACCAGAGTTTTATTGTGATGGTAAAGCTACCAACAAATCGCATGCATTAGCAGGATGCACTTTGACACTGAAACAAAAAAAAAAAAAAAAAAAAAAAAAAAAGGAAAATTTATAAATTCATAAAACATCTTAATACTTTGTTTTTGGCAAATTGCATTTAGCAAACTATAAAAGGGTAATATGGTGATCTAAATATGCTATATGTTAGCAGACCCCATAAAAGTAAAATACCCCCTCTTAAAGTATGCATATAATTGAGAAGGAGCAAAGCATAATGGTCTTTGTAGTCCTCCATAATGCTGAGTAATGGTGTTCTTCACAGCACTGGCTGACTGAGTTGGAGACTTTTGCCATCATCTTCGCTGCAGCGATCCATGACTACGAGCACACGGGCACCACCAACAACTTCCACGTCCAAACCAGGTGAAGGATTACAGTACTTTGGATTTTAGTGGGGGTGTTTCTTATGGAAGCTCATTTCCACAAATAAATACAAAAATAAATACTTCAATAATAATAAATAAATACTTTCTATTTGCAAGTTTTAGTCTGCAAAATGGACTTTTCAGGGCTTTTAACCACGTTAGCTGTTTCCCCTCACCATTTCCTCATCTGAAGTTGTATTTGGTGTGATTCATGCATGTTTGAGTCATCTTTAATCACTTATTTTCAAGATGCCATATTGCCGATCAACCCGTTTTCACCACTGGTACCCGCCCACTGTGACGTACTTACCTCATTCTCCAATTTTATGTTCTGTTATGTTAATTGGTGATACATGTAGGATTCAGCAGCATCACATAGTAATTTTGGTAAAAGTAAAAAAAAACAACTGCTGTGCGCTAGTGTGATGTGTAGCTATCCATAGGAGGGGCCCACAGCATTCGGTGCTTTGTTGTTTGCTAATGCAGAAGTCATAGGACTTGTTTCTTTTTATTAAGTCATGTTAGATGAATATTGCAATTTAAACTGTGCAAATTGTAACATAATGATACACAGGGGTCATAGATTATAACTATATGGCAGACACATGCACAATATGTCTTCTTTAATAGTCATAATTAGGAGTTTTCAAAACAGAGTCTGTATCTGCCCATGCCACACGAGCACATGGGCTGCATTTCCTGGAGAAACTGTTTACACGTCCACAACAAGGAAAAATAATTCCCTATTTCAGTTCACTCTGTACCAAAATGATTTGCCATTAACCCATGTTTTCATCATTGACTGACCCTAAGTGCCCTGTGCAGTGCCCAGTGAAGCTCAGTGATTCCCAAGGTCAGAGGAGCAGGTGCACCACAGTACCAAAGCTGTGGAAGGAGAGGGGCTCTGGGCAGGTTGGATGCTGTGTGCGGTTTGTTTGCTGCTTGTAATTATGAGATTAGAACTCCTAATTATGAGCAATCCTTTCTGATTGGGATGAGCAATTAATCTGATTTTCTTGAACTGGCACTAACTGATTGGTTCATAGGTCAGACACTGCTATGCTCTACAATGACCGCGCAGTCCAGGAGAACCACCACATCAGCGCTGCATACCGCCTCCTGCAGGCCGAGGATGAGAACAACATCCTGTGCAACCTGTCCAAAGAAGACTGGAGGTCTGACACTTTTGACAGAACATACTGTTTAGTCTTTCATTTACTCCATATGTTTTACTTTTGAATTGAGTTCATTCCAGATCATTTGAGTTGCCTTAAGGTGCCTTAACATGTCTTCTGCAAACCATGAGTCAGGAACACAAACTTTTAGACCCTCTTACTTTGTCCTTTCTGTCGCTGCGATATTGCACCATGCCCCAGAAACAACTGTCTGCTTTTTGCTTTTTGGATGATAAAAGGTGAGCCTGTGGTTGTTCTTGGCTGTGCCTCTGAGTGTTTGGTGGTTGTAGGGAGCTGAGGTCCCTGGTGGTGGAGATGGTTCTGGCCACAGACATGTCCTGTCACTTCCAGCAGATCAAGACCATGAAGAGCCTCCTGCAGCAGCCTGATGTGTGAGTACTACCCTGGATTTACTGGTACTTCCAGGGCATACTGGGGCCAGTGAAGCATGTTGGAACCACCGGGACATACTGGGACCAGTGACTGAAAAGCACTATTCAGCACCAGGTGTCTGCAGAATCCAACTTATGATTAGGATGATAACTCAGATATACATTTATTTTTTTTAAAAAAGCAACAAAACAATAGTACCATCAAAAGATTAGTGAAATATTAGCTAACACCAGTATATTGATTTAGTAGTTTTGCGAAGACACTTAATTGTCAGTAAATTGTCTTTTTTAACCCTATTCTTGTGTATGATCATCATCCAGAATAGACAAGCCCAAGGCCCTGTCTCTCCTGCTGCACACAGCTGACATCAGTCATCCTGCCAAACGCTGGGACCTGCACCATCGCTGGACCTCCTCCCTGCTCGAGGAGTTCTTCAGACAGGTACGGCTCACCAGTCTGACCCTACAGTGTATAACAGCACTGTGGTGTGCAGTGGTTAAAAGTTGCTAATGTCCCCTGACTTATTAGACCAGTGGTACACAGAAGCTCACTGATCAGTCACCTGTAACCTTTAACTTTTGACCTGTACTTGTGTGTTTCAGGGTGACAAAGAGGCCGAGCTGGGGCTGCCCTTCTCTCCTCTGTGTGACCGCAAGTCCACCATGGTGGCACAGTCCCAGATTGGTAGCTACTGATAATCTCATATTATCAGTTATTTTACTACTGCATACTGAGTATACAGTGCTGTGAAAAAGTATTCATGATTTCTTCCTTTTTGCATGTGTGTCACACTTAAATGTTTCAGATCATCAAACAAATTTAAAATTAAACAAAGATAACCCAAGTAAACACAAAATGCAGTTTTTCTGTGATGATTTTATTTGTTAAGAGAAAAATAATATCCAAACCTTCATGATCCTGGATGAAAAAGTAATTTCCCTCCTTGTTAAATGATGAGGTAACTGTGATTTGTCATATTATTGTGTAAAGCTGTGTTCAATTTCATAGCCACACCCAGGCCTGATCGCTGCCAGATCTTTCAAATCAAGAGATCACTTAAATAGAACCTGTCTGACAAGGTGAAGTAGGCCATATTGAACCCAAGACATCATGCCACGATCCAAAGAAATTCAGGAGCAGATAAGAATAAAAGCAATATACACGCCTCCGTCTGGAAAAGGTTACAAAGCCATTTCTAAATCTCTGGGACTCCAGCTAACCATGGTGAGAGCCATTATCCACAAATGGCAAAAGCATGGTACAATGGTGAACCTTCCCAGGAGTGGCCTACAAAAATTACCCTAAGAACACAGCCACGACTGATCCAAGAGGTCACAAAGGAACCCAGAACAACATCTAAACACCTGCAGGCCTCACTTGCCTCAGTAAAGGTCAGTGTTCATTACTCAACCATAAGAAAGAGACTAGGCAAAAATGACATGCATGGCAGAGTTCCAAAGCAAAAGCCACTGCTGACCCAAAAGAACATAAAGGCTTGTCTCACTTTTGCCAAAAAACATCTTGATGATCCCCAAAGCTTTTGAGAAAATATTCTGTGTGATGAAACAAAAGTGGAACTTTTTGGAAGGAATGCATCCCGTTACATCTGGCGTAAAATGAACACTGCATTTGATAAAATGAACATCATGCCAACAGTGAAACATGGTGGTGGTGGTGGTGGTGGTAGTATCATGGTTTGGGGCTGCTTTGCTGCTTCAGGACCTGGACGACTTGCTGTGACTGAAGGAACCATGAACTCTGCTCTCTGCCAACAAATCCTGAAGGAGAATATCCGGCCATCATGGCAAAAAAAGGAGAAAATTTAATTTGTCAACTGGACATAGTTTATTTGGTTGAATACGTTTCGCAGCTCATCCAAGCTGCTTCCTCAGTTCTGGTCAGATGCTGGCGGACACTGCTTTATATCTGCCTGAAGGGAGGAGCTTAATTACAATGAAAATTACTCTGAGACAACACATATTTAAATACAGTTTCAGTTGGTCAGGTGATTCAATATGGAGTTGTTTACAGTTTCTGTTAGTCATGTGAGTCTATTCAATATGGAGTGGGAGTGGGGGAGTAGTTAGCATATCCATTCAGGGCCATGATGGGTGTTTTCACACCTCTGGACCTGACCTGGCTAGTCCCAGGTCAAACCTAAATCAAAACAAACTGGGAAAACAATGGGACTAGCCAGGTCAGGTCCAGAGGTGTGAAAACACCCATCATGGCCCTGAATGGATATGCTAACTACTCCCCCACTCCCACTCCATATTGAATAGACTCACATGACTAACAGAAACTGTTAACAACTCCATATTGAATCACCTGACCAACTGAAACTGTATTTAAATATGTGTTGTCTCAGAGTAATTTTCATTGTAATTAAGCTCCTCCCTTCAGGCAGATATAAAGCAGTGTCCGCCAGCATCTGACCAGAACTGAGGAAGCAGCTTGGATGAGCTGCGAAACGTACCAAATAAACTATGTCCAGCTGACAAATTAAATTTTCTCCTTTTTTTGCCATGGATTCTACCTGGACGACTGAGGGATTTTACATATATCCGGCCATCAGTTCGTGACCTCAAGCTGAAGCGCACTTGGGTTCTGCAGCAGGGCAGTGATCCAAAGCACACCTGCAAGTCCACTTCTGAATGGCTTAAAAAAACAAAATGAGAGTTTTGGAATGGCCTAGTCAAATCCAGATCTGAACCCAACTGAGATGCTGTGGCATGACCTTGAAAAGGCGGTTCATGCTCGGAAACCATCCAATGTGGCTGATTTAAAACAATTCTGCAAAGAAGAGTGGGCCAAAATTCCTCCACAGTGATGTGAAAGACTCATTGCCAGTTATCGCAAATGCTTGACTGCAGTTGTTGCTGCTAAGGTTGGTTCAACCGTTTATTAAGTTTAGGGGGCAATTACTTTTTCACAGGGGCCATGTAGGTTCAGATGACCTTTTATCCCTTAATGTTAAATGATCACATTTTTATACAGTGCCCTTCCACCTTCAAGGCACTTAAAGTGCTTTACAACAAGGAACCACTCACCCATTCACACACCAGTGTACACAGTCACAAGGGGTGAAGTGGGTTAAGTATCTTGGCCAAGGACACAATGACAGCATTCATCTGTGGGAGCAAAAATCGCACTGCCAACCTGTGGGTCAGTGGATCTGACCGCCAGGTTGCCAACCAATGCTGTTTTATGTTGAGAGCAGGATTCGAACCGCCAACCTTCGGATCAGTGGACAAACGCTATAACCAACTGAGCTACTGTTGAATTTATTCATTAAGTAAATACAATTTTATTGATTAAATAAATAAAATTACTTTTTTTTTTATTAAAATAAAAATACTTTTTCACAGCACTGTATGTTTCTTACTTAATTATGTTTCATCCTACAGTAACAATGTTGGTAGTTTGTGCATTCATTTAATTCATTCATTCATAATAAGATGTATAAGAGTCTGGTTAGTGAGATGAGGCTGCTGTGCTGTGTGTACAGGTTTTATTGACTTCATCGTGGAGCCCACCTTCACCGTGCTCACAGACATGATCGAGAAGATCGTCAGTCCTCTGATGGAGGAGACCACCCGCTCTGGGGCCAGCGGGCTGCGCCACTCCAGGTACCAACACATCACAGGTACCAGCCACAGGCACTAGCCATGGGTACCAGCCATGGGCAACACACGTTATAGGTACCACACATAACAGCTACCACACATGGATGGCTACAAGGGCATTAATTGTGCTCTATGCTTGTGTAGAGCAGCAGGGGGGAGCTCTTAAACATCATGATGCTAAATAAAACCTCCTCACCCATGTGATGTGTGTCAGTCTGAACAGTGTGACTGGCAGTGATGTGAAGAGCGTTCGCAGCACAGCGTCTGAGGGTTGTGTCCCTGTGGCCTCCGTGGACTTCAAGAGATTCAGGGTCGTGTGGAACCAGGAGATCACACACAACCGCGACACATGGAAGAACCAGGCTTCCATAGGTACTCCCCATACACACCCAGATATTCCAGCAAGTTTCTATCACTGAATCATTCACAAAAATCCTCTCATTTTAAACTAAATATCAGATACCTCAGATATAGAGGACAAGTCCAGGAAGAAGACCAAAGTGGAACCTGAGGATCTAGAAAACAGGGTGCTGAAGATCAAGCCTCCGAAGACAGAGGACACTGTAAAGAGGACAACGGAGACAGTGGACAAGACTGTGGCCCCACCCCCTGTTCAGAGACAGGAGTGGACAGCTGAAAGGTCACATGACTCCAACAGCCAACCAGAAAAGACCCCTCCAGCACATAATGGTGAGGAACAGGATGGAGATTTGGGTGAAATCGTTGCACATCTTTAGAAATAGTTACACTAGAAACACCTGTCTAGACTCAGTAATCAATAATGTAAGCTGCTCTTTTGAATGTCTTTGCAGGAGAATCCCACCCGCGGCCCATAGTCTACTACTACAAGCGTCCCAGTTACTGCGTGCGGGCCTACCAGGTGGTGCGCTCCAAGATGACCGACATGAGGCCCATCGATGCCAGAGGGAAGGCCCGGAGACTACAGAGGATCTCACTGCGCCGACGCAAATGACCAGCCCCTGCCCCCGACACCCACCCTGCCCCTTACCCCAATATACTGCCTCCACTGCCGCTGACAACAAGCCCCTTAGCTCAATACCCATCTCCTTACTCTGAGTTCCTTACCTCAGTATCCAGCCACCTTACCCAGACCCAGCTCCTTACCACCCCAGACCTGATACCCAGCCCTTACCCCAATACAGTATATCCAGTCCCCTGCCCTTAACGCCAAGCCCCTTACCCCAATATACACTTAGCTCGACACCCATCCACCTTACCCAGACCCAGCCCTTTACCCTGGCACCCAACATCCAGTCCCTTTATCTCGATACCAGTTCCTTACCCTAATTCCCAGGCCCCAGTGCCAGCTCCTGATCCCCCAGGCCTGATACACAATCCCTTGCCTTGATACCCAGTCCATTACCCTGATAACCAGCTTCTTACCCCAACACCCAGCCCCTTATCTCATTACCCCAATACAAGCCTCTTACCCCAATACTTAGCCCCCTACAGTATTACCCAGGGCATTGAAAACGTAAGTCCATAATGTTCAACTTTTTTATGCATTAGTCTAATATGCTGCAATATATTAATGCTATATTTTTATTTATTTAAGGCTTACTTTGCACAATAATTGTACATACATAACTTGCATTTATGCTACTCCTTTGAATAAAGCTTCATAAGCATGTTTTAATATTACGGCCATTTAAGGCTTTATTTGATATGAGTATACTAGGAACATGAGAAGAGAGTAGTGAAGACATTTGGCAAACTGCATATGCGTCGCTGCTCTACCATGAGCCGCACAGAATCATGTGTCCTTATGAGGTAATAAAATATGTCTGTATTTATTTTAACAAAGACTTATATGATTGTCTTCTCTCAGAGCACTGTGGACTTGTGTAAGATTAAGATAAACAGGGATCAGTTCCAGCTTTGTTTAACTTCTGGTATAGTATTAACATAAATAACATGACAAATTTACAAAAAACTAAAATCTACAGATGTAGCTCTCCCTAATCTTACAGAACAACACAGTATACTTATTCATAAATAATAACATATTTAATAGAAATGTGTGGAGAGAGTTATGAATTCTACCAGAAAAAAATGCTGTTTACTCTTTGCACTGGAGCTAGTTTTGCAACTTTGCCATTTTTGCACCTGTGGCATTTTAATGTAGTATGTTCCAATGTCTTTTCAAAGAAATAACAATAAATTACTAATAAATGACACAGTTGTGCAGAAATGCAATGTCTGTTTTGTTTTTTTTCAGGATTTTTCTCAGTATTGATACTTTGCAGTGGCATCGTGCAGGAGGTGTTCTACATGTGTCTGTACTGATGGAGACAGAATGCACACATTAGCAAACACAGACAAAAAATTTAAGATTGTCTGGAAATTCAAGAAATAAATTGGTTCAATCAACAGGAGCCTGTGATCAATACGAGCACCCATGGTCCTGTTTAGGAGTTTGATTTTCAACAAAAAGGTGAGCGTGAAAAACTGTTGGCTAATGCTAGCTACACTATATTGCCAAACGTTTTCACTCACCCATCCAAATAATCGAAATTAGTTGTTCCAATCACATCCATGGCCACAGGTGAATAAACTGAAGCACCTAGGCCTGCAGACTGTTTCTACAAACATTTGTGAAAGAATGGGTCACTCTCAGGAACTCAGTGAATTCCAGTAATGCTGAGGCGCATAGTGCGCAGAAGTCGCCAACTTTCTGCAGAGTTAATCACTACAGACCTCCAAACTTCATATGGCCTTCAGATTAGCTCAAGAACAGTGCATAGAGAGCCTCATGAAATAGGTTTCCACAGCCGAGCAGCTGCATCCAAGCCATACATCACCAAGTGCAATGCAAAGCGTCGGATGCAGTGGTGTAAACGGCGCCACTGGACTCTAGAGCAGTGAAGAAGCATTTTCTGGAGTGCCGACTCACGCTTCTCCATCTGGCAATCTAATGGACGAGTCTGGGTTTGGCGGTTGCCAGGAGAATGGTACTTGTCTGACTGCATTGTGCCAAGTGTAAAGTTTGGTGGAGGGGGGTTATGGTGTGGGGTTGTAGTTCAGGAGCTGGACTTGGCCCCTTAGTTCCAGTGAAAGGAACTCTGAATGCTTCAGCAAACCAAAAGATTTTGGACAATTCCATGCTCCCAACAAACTGGGAACAGTTTGGAGATGTTCCCTTCCTCTTCAACAACAACAAAGCAACGTCCATAAAGACCTGGATGAGAGAGTTTGGTATGGATGAACTTAATTGGCCTGCACACAGTCCTGACCTCAACCCAATAGAACACCTTTGGGATGAATTAGAGCGGAGACTGAGAGCCAGGCCTTCTCATCAACATCAGTGTATGGCTGCAAAGGGTGGACCGACGTCATATTAAACCCTATGGATTAAGAATGGGATGTTACTTAAGTTCATTTGCGAGTCAAGGCACGTGAGCGAATACTTTTGGTAATATAGTGTAGCTTGTGACTATAATTTTGTGTGTAAGAGATTTGTTCAAAAGCACAAAACAGCTCACCTGTTGTAATTCCAACCCGTCAGATTGTATAAAACTCAGATTAAAGTCTAACTTGAGTAAAAGAGCTTCAGACAGAGCAGTGTCTTGCGTTAGTGTCACACCCCCAGGGAATATTGATAAAAAGTATCAATTGGTATCTAAAGTCAAAAGTGTTAATGCAATGTTACATATCCATTTACTTGCTGGTATACCCTATACCAGCAAGTAAATGGATATTTAGTGTGCCATACAATTCTGTTTAGGTGGTAGGGCTCAGTGTACTAGTGCACATTGTCAACAATACTAAACATTATGTTCTAAAATACAGCTTAATCTCCCACATCCTTCTCCTGGTCCTCCATGTACACCGCTTTCTTCTCTTCTTTCATCTGACGCACTCCTGTAAAAAACAAAAAAAAAAAAAAACATATACTGCTGTTAGGACCATCAGAGCAGCAATGACGTATGAAAGAAACCATTCACGCTCACAATCCAACACTCATTTAAATACCAACGTGTACAGACAAGCAAGAGTGCAAGTGTCTAGCTCAAGGACACAACAATAACACCTCAAAAACATCTCTTCCAACAGAGGTTCATCCATAGTAATGCCCACAAAATCAAAACAGACATTGGGAATAGGCATAAACAAAAAATTTCTAAGCACTCAAGCCTCAAAAGCAGGACAATGCAGGATTAATCAAACATGCAGGAATCAATCAAAATACAATTCTTAGTAAGATCATGATGAAGGAACTCAGTTATCACACGGTTAAAAGCTCAGGATTTTACATAATATGTCCCCTTTAAACGCACTGACCAGTTATGGTGCTATGGGTCATTGTGTCCCTGATGTACAAGACAAATTTCTCCATTTGGAGACCAAAAATATTATAATATTGTATAAAATATTAGCTAATCTTAGGGAGAATGTTCTGATTAAATCAATGTCTGACTAAATCCTGAGATGCATTTATAAAAAGCACCAGCAGAGGGCAGTAGACATCTGTTGGCATTGTGCAGAAAAAGCACCTAACTAAAACTCCGGCACTGAAATGATCAGAACAAATCTAGGAAGCAACTGCAGAGGTACAGAGTACTCAAGTAAGTGCACTAAACAAATCAGTGAAACATGTATGAATGAAACCAAACTCCCGCTATGTTTTTGATGAGAATATGACTTATAATGTGGTCCTTTTTCACTGACCTGGTATGTGTGGTGGAGAGTTGAGCACAGGCGTGTCTTTCCTGCGAGGCTTCTTCAGACGGTCCTCGTGGTGCAGCTCCGCAGTGTGGCTCAGATGGTCCTCATGGTGCAGCTCCGCAGTAAGGCCCTCTGTGTCCTCTTCAGCCAGCCCCTGAACTTAAACCAATAGAAGAAAACAACTGTGAAGAATGTGATGTGTGGACACAGTTCTTATTGTACAAATATTTATGTACCAGTATGTGATGGGTAATAAACAGAAAATATACAGCTTAGAAATATAATTCTTAAAGGTGCACTATCTAACCTTTCCAGTGGAAAGCCCACCGTCTGTGTGTCTCCATGGTGATGTGATTGCTTTGCCTAGAAAGTTCCACATGTATAGCATCTGTTTACCTCTATGGATACAAGCAGCTGACTGCTCTAGACATGACAGATCAGATCTGTGGAGAGGGGTGTGCCCGCTCACAGTGAGAATGCATGTTTTTCTTTGTATTTCTTTTAGCAGTAAAAACATGTAACATGTAAATGATTAAATTATAGGTTTAAAGTCATACTGTGGAACATTCCAGACAAAGCAAATACTGGGAGCTGTGACTGGAAGTGTTGTTCAATACAGAGAGATAAAGTGAGAAAGGTAGAGAGGAAAGAGAGAGCAAGAATGAGGAAGTGGGGAAAAGAATCAGAGGAGAGAGTGAGAATAGAGGGAGACAGAATGAAGGAGAGAGAGAGAGATGAAGTGAGAGATGGACAAAGAGAGAGAGAGGCAGAGGTACTCACAGTTGTGCTCTGGCTCCAGGGTGGCCCCCACACAGCCTGTCGTCATGTCTCCTCTGGCCCTGCAGGATCACATATCACACACACACACGCGCGCACACACGCGCACGCACGCACACACGCGCGCACACACGCGCGCACACACGCGCGCACACACGCGCGCACACACGCGCGCACACACGCGCACACACACGCGCACACACACGCGCACACACACACACACACACACACACACACACACACACACACACACACACACACACACACACACACACACACACACACACACACACACACACAGTTTGAATTTCCATGCATTTTGGGGACATCACATTGACTTCCACTCATTTCCTGGAGATGGACTAACCTTTTTGTTCCCTTGATGTGAGTGTGTACAGATTTAGTCCTCACAATGTGATAAAGACCCACACACACGCAGACAGATGCATCTTTCATGAGAAGGACAAAGGATCCCTCTCTCACTCGCTCTCTCACTCTCACTCTCTCTCTCTCTCTCTCGCCTACTCTATCGCTCTCTCTTTCTCTTTCTGCTTTGATTTGGAAAAGAATGGATGATACACACTTTTTCTTTTCAACAACAGAAAGAATAAATGTTTTAATTCTATGAGGGCTAGAATTTCAGATTGTTTTTCAACTTAAAAGCATTCTGACACAGTAATTTGACTGTTCTTTTAATACCGGATGCCCTGGACGTGACTGGAATAGGTGTGCTTTGCTCAAGGACACAAAGACAGCATGCATTTACATTCCCTTCAATTCAGTGTGATATCCCAAATCTTTAGCAATTTGGTGTAATATAAAATGTGCAGTATTATATTTTACAACTTCCCTTAAAGGAGAATAATCTATCGATCTGTCTAGGTCCTGGTGTGAGCTTAGACTGAAAACGCCAACCAAAATGTAAGAAAATATGTGTAAAAGTAAGACATCATTTCAAAGTAATAAATAATAATTAATGAGGTTTCAGTCTTGATTTTGTGTTCAAATGCAGGTTAACATTTCACACAAACCAAGCCATGTCTTCACTGTCACATCTACAAACCACTCATCTAATTCAACTATAAACTACTCAAGCAAAGAAAAAGTGTTTCCAGATCTTACCTGAACCTCCGCTGTGTCCCAGTGGTCCAGTGCAGTGCGGAGCTGTGGTTATGAAGCAGAAGGGCGGCGCTTAGCTGTCACAGACCCTCCTCCAGACCCCCCCAACACACACACGCACACACGCACACACGCACACACGCACACACGCACACACGCACACACGCACACACGCACACACGCACACACGCACACACGCACACACGCACACACACACACACACACACACACACACACACACACACACACACACACACACACACACACACAGCAGGGTAAGCAGGACTGAAATGGTTTTAAAGCTTGGGTATATTTTAGACTTTAAAAGACACAAGACATACAAGGGTCTGTCAGCTGCTGGTCTTCATGATGTTATTGCTTTACTTGATATGTTCCACAATATGGCATTAAATGTATATGTATTTCACACTGCATGTTTTTCAAGGTATTTTTGAGAAACAGAAACTTGTACTTGAGTAAATGCAAGATCCCACACTATCTTGTCAATGTCCAGTCTCATGACAATAATAATAATATATTGAATTTATACAGCACCTTTCAAAACAAGCACATCTATAGCTGTGTAGCCACAGCCGTCCAAGGGCAGACTGACAGAAATCTGAAGACTGATGCAAATCTGCGCCATCGGCCCCTCCCACCACCAGCAAACATCACATTCCTACTAAGCCCCTCTGACCACCACCAACACTCACACACACACCATGTTCATTAGGCACAAATCAATGTGGGCGAACTGTGTCTTGCCTAATGACACTGCACTAGAGTCAGTGGTGACCTTCTGTGACTCCTGGTACTCCCAGTGGTCTCTCGTCCAAGTACTAACCAGGCTCAGCCCTGCTTAGCTTTAGAGACCTGATAAGATCAGGCTTTGACAGGAGGTTTGGCCTTGGAAGTTAAGCAGAGCCTGGTTAGAACTTGGATGAGAGACCGCTGAGAATACCAGGTGGCACAAAGGGGGCGCAATGACTAGTGCAGTGTCATTGTGTCCTTAAGCAACACTTTTTCCACATTGCCTATTGCCTAATGGATGTGTTGTATGAGTGTTCAGATTGACAGCCTCACTGTCAGTCTGCCCCAGGGCAGCTGTGGCAGCTATGACTACAATAATTCTTTGCCGCCATCTAATGTGTAGTGTATGAATAATGCACAAAATTGTAAAAGCGCTATGGGCCTATAAGACTAATGTATTATTATGATTATGAATGTATTATTTCTCCTTAAGTCCTGTGCAGATGAGCTGTGTGGAGTTATGGAGCATGTCTTCAACCTGAGCCTGAAGCTGAAGGTGGTGCCACAGCTCTGGAAGACCTCCTGTGTGGTACCTGTGCCCAAGACACCGCACGCCAAAGACCTCAACAGCTTCAGGCCAGTGGCTCTCACGTCTCATCTGATGAAGACTCTGGAGAGGCTTGTCCTGGGTCACCTCCGCTCTACGGTGAGCTCAGCGATGGACCCGCTGCAGTTCGCGTATCGGCCCGGCATCGGAGTGGAGGACGCCATCATCTCTCTGATGCACCGCTCACTGTCCCACCTGGAGAGGCCCGGCAGCACTGTGAGAATCTTGTTCTTTGACTTCTCCAGTGCTTTCAACACCATCCAGCCGCTGCTCCTGAGGGACAAGCTGGAGTGGGCAGGAGTGGACTGTGACCTGGCTGAGTGGATCCTGGACTACCTCACAAACCGGCCCCAGTTTGTGAGAGCCCAGGACTGCGTGTCTGACTTACTGACCTGCAGTGTGGGGGCGCCCCAGGGCACGGTCCTCGCGCCCTTCCTCTTCACCCTCTATACTGCAGACTTCAGACACAACACGGACAGCTGCGTCCTGCAGAAGTTCTCCGATGACTCCGCCATCATCGGTCTCATCACAGACGATGACGACGCGGAGTACAGAGGACTAACGCAGGACTTTGTGGACTGGTGTCACCGGAACCATCTTCTCATCAACGCGGGGAAGACCAAGGAGATGGTGGTGGACTTCCGCAGACGCCACTCTACTGCCCCCCCACCAGTGAACATCCAGGGAAGGGACATTGAGAGAGTGGACTCTTACAAGTACCTGGGTGTGCATCTGAACAATAAACTGGACTGGACTCATAACACAGATGCACTGTACAGGAAGGGCCAGAGTCGGCTCTATCTCCTGAGGAGACTGCGGTCCTTTGGAGTGAGAGGGCCACTCCTGAGGTCCTTCTATGACTCTGTGGTGGCATCAGCCATCCTGTATGGTGTGGTCTGCTGGAGCAGCAGCGTCACAGAGAGGGAGAAGAAGAAACTGGACAAGATCATCAAGAAGTCCAGCTCAGTCCTGGGCTGTCCTCTGGACTCGGTGCAGCAGGTGGGGGACAAGAGGGTCCTGGCTAAACTCATGTCTATGCTGGACCATGAGGGTCACCCCCTGCAGGACGCCCTGTCTGCTCTGGAGAGCAGCATCAGTGACAGACTGATTCACCCTCGCTGTGTTAAGGAGAGATTTCGCAGGTCTTTCCTTCCTGCTGCTGTCAGACTGTATAATGATCAATGCTAGTCATGTGTCATCCCCATAGCAACCATGTGTCATCTCCATAGTAATAATAACAATGTGCAATATTATTTAAAGTCACTGTACCTGCTATTATTTATTTACCCACCACTGTCCATCACTGCAATGTACACAATCATCTCAGAATCAAAACACTTATTGTGCAATGTTCCTGTGCCTTTAGCTTAGCTTACAGTGTTGTGTTTTTTAGTTGATTGTAAATACTTATTATTATTTATCTTGATTTTGATGCATGCTCTTATTTCCTACTGTTTCTGTAACTTGCGTTGTGACACTGCAATTTCCCCATTGTGGGACAAATAAAGGATTATCTTATCTTGATACAGAACTAAACAGGATCACACACTCTGGACTTGAACGCCTAATGAGCTGATTCTCAATAAGATGTAACCACAGCAACGCTTTATTTGTACTGTAAACACTACTCTATTGTAAACACTGACAATGCTTTCAGGACCCATAAGACGAGACACGGTAATTAAAAAAATATAAATATATAAATATATAAATATAAATATATAAATATATATATATAAATATAAATATATAAATATATATATATATATATATATATATATATATATATAAATATATAAATATATAAATATATAAATATATATATATATATATATATATATATATATATATATATATATATATATATATATATATATATATATATATATATATATATAAATATATATATATATATAAATAAATATATATATATATATAAATATATATAAATATATATTTATATATATATATATATATATATATATATAAATAAATATATATATATATATAAATATATATAAATATATATATATATATATATATATATATATATATATATATATATATATATATATATATATATATATATATATATATATATATATATATATATATATATATATATATATATATACAGTGTGTACAATAACTGTTTCAATAACTAGAGACCCATATCTGTTTTTATCTTGCTTTTCAAAAGTATTAGAAAAAGTAGTTTATAATAGTAGGTTATTTTTTCATATAAATAATAAATCAGTTCTTTATAAGTAATTCTTTATAAATAGTTCAATTTACCCCTATCTGTCATATTGTAATAATATCGTCTGGGCAAGCACTTTCCCAACTACTCTGACCAAAATATTATTGGTGCAAAAATGTTTTGTTCGAATTGCAACTCATTCCATGCCACTAACGTTGTCTGCTAATTAATTCATCAAACTTAACATTCTTAATAATTATTATATTAATATTTATCAAATTTGTATTTTTATGTATACAATTCTTTATAATACATCTACAATACCTAAACATTTCACATTTTACTTTAAAACCAACGCAGAGATTCATAGATACAATACTCATCAAAATTGTAATTTTCATGTTCCAAAATGTGTCACATTAAGAGCTCAGTTTTGCCTACGATACAGAGGCTGTAAATTCTGGAGTCAGTTTTCACATCTGGTTAGTGATGGCAGAAACATTGTCTAAAAAAGAGTTTGAGGAAATGTTTGATTTTTCATGATAATGTTTGATAATCATTCAATTCTGGGATGTGTCACTGTATTTTAATCCATGTTTGAATCAAATGTATTTAATCTAAGGTGTGTAAATTTAATTTAATTTTTTTGTAATGCACAGCTATAATGTTCAGTGTGTATGATATATATATATATATATATATATATATATATATATATATATATATATATATATATATATATATATATATATATATATATATATATATATATATATATATATATATATATATATATATATATATATATATATATATATATATATATCAGTGCTTTAAAACTGATATAGAAACTTTGTGCTTATTTTACATAAATACCCAAAGTAAATGCATCAGTAACATGCACTCTCTCTCCCCTGTCATATTTTCTGTTAATTCATCTACATACTTCAACCTTCCACCGCAGCAGCAGAGCCTCCTCAGCCTCTCATCTCTTCCTCTTCACCTCCAGTGTCTTGAGCCATAGGGAGATATCGCAGTACTCCCATTGTGTTGTATAGAGATAGTTATATATAAAAAAGTATATTCTTGTGTAATGTCTTGCACATCTGTGTCCATAGAAGTCCCATCAGCTCATCGTCCTTCAGTTGTTAATGTCGGATTGAATGTGTGAGCTAGAAGAAAAAAATAGCATAATGTATGTAAACAAGTACTTATTTAGATTAAAGTGCCTATGGCAGGTTACACTACTGTACTCACTTCACAAAGGGTCACATATTTATATTTAATACTTTAGTAAAAATCTTCAATTTTGGTGAAGTTTATATATTTTTTTTTTAATACAGGCAGCAGATATGACCTGTGGATGTCATTTCATCTACGGCTACCATCTGTAATTAGATTAAACGACCCGGCCCCCTTGTCTTTTCACATACAGAGGTTATCTAGAGGCTATCTACATAACTGCTGTGCGATAGTGGTCCAGCTTTGGCCTGACAGAAGAAGACCAGAGAGCACAACAAAGGCCAGGTAAGGGCAAGGGAAGGGGCCAGGTGAGGGGGGCCAGGTATGGGGAAGTGGGAAGGGGAAACATTTGACATCTACTGGTAAAAAACAATCAAACAAACTTCTGGATGGAAGCTTTAACCATTACCTGGCAATATAGTTGTTATTAGACTAAGTAAATGAAAACACCTCGTTATAATGAAAGTTTAATCTGTCAGAAAACTGCCTTCCTTGTGCATAAACAGTCTCTGCATTTGAGAAGGAGCACTCCAGCCTTGCCACAGTTATTATCCCACCAAACATAATTATAAAAAACAAATCAATTCATAATTAAAAAAAAAAAAAACATGAAAACTTGTCAACTGCACTTAAAGAGCCACTAAACACCAAAATCACTTAAAAAAAAAAAAAAAAAACTGATTAATTGCGTAAATCGGTCTAAAATAGAAGTGTATACCTATCCCTGGCCTTATTTTGGCATTTTAGTGCATATTTGTTAAAAATCTGACTTTCCCGTCAAAAGCCGTGTCTGTACCGGCCTCTTTAGAATCAATTACGGCCACGACATTTGAATTTCCGGGTTGGACTAATGAGTCAGATGCAGGTTATTACGTGACAAGCATAGCCACTCACGATCAGCTCATGGACTATGGTTGGTACCTAGCTGTGCTTCGTGGTGAAACTTGCGCCGTTGTCTCCATTGGCAGTATGCTATTGCTAGCTCTTACTGACCGGCACTGTCACCCGGCTGTCACTCATAGGTCAAGCCCCGCCCCACAACATCACCCCACCCTCGCAATCCATTCCCGCCAAGCACCACCCACTTTGTTGGATTTTTCAGATTTTGTGGGATGAGTTAACTCTAGCATAGGCTTTTAGTGGCTCTTTAAAAGTAACATGCATGCAGCATCTTCTCTCTGACATTATATCTCAGACTCACTCTGTGTAGAAATCCCACCAGGGCCAGTTTGTCACTTTTAGCAGGAGCACAGCCCAGGGCCGGGTGAGAGGGGGTCTGCTGTAGTGGGAGGGACCCAGGGGCCTCGCTGTAGGGTTGTGGGGGGCCATTTTGCAAACTGCACTGTGTGGCCACGGTCCTCCTGTGAGCCTCCTTGGGCCCCGAGGACGAGAGCTGCAGCTGGGAGCAGAGGTGAGACTGCTCATCCAGGAGCCGGAGCATGTTCTGCACACAGACGGGAGAAGGGCTGGATTTAAATCACTTTGACAATAATAATGCAATATGTGCTTTACATTTTAGTGTGGTTCTGTTTTAGTTACAGAGATAATGTTGAGAACTGAAAAACCTGCACTTGTGAGTGGCCATAATGAGTCAGCCATTTTCTATTTGTGAATAAATTTTAACTCTACACGACAGCAAATATCTGTTCTGTGACAAAGTTCTAGTCAGCATGCCAGTGGTCGTAGCCTTCTGGTCAAAATGTTTCTTTTGTACACTCTCCTGATGACAGCATGGATGCATAGCCAAAGACACGTGTTACACTAGTGGAACAATAAAGTTAATGTTGAATCTTGAAAAGAGGCATCTATCACACAGTGAGGAGAACACACAGTCTAACACACAGGTTTAATGTTAACTGACAGTACCAGAGTGAGGCTGTGGTCATCATGGTGCACCAGGTCACACAGCTGCTTCTCCAGCGCCACAGCCTCCTGCCTCACAGCCTGTCTGAGCCTCAGCAGCTCCGCCACACGCTCCCTGCAACACACAGTACACTACATCTACATCTATACATCTGTACTTGTGAGGTACAGGACTCAGGTCTGACGCAGTACCTATCCTGGTGGGAGAGGGCGCTGTAGACCACTGTCTGCTCCTCTGTCAGATGTTCCTCCACGAGGCCTAGCACAGAGCAGAATCTGTGCAGGTGTAGAAGCAGCTCCTCCAGCTCCCTTTGAGACAACTGACAGCACACAGTAAATGAGTGTGGATCACTCTGCAGCCTGGACACTTTAGCATGGGCCTTATGTAAAATGGTGTACTGTTTAGTGTTTGGGAAACTAGGACCGGCCTGAGGAGAGAGGTCGCACAAACCAGTGATTTTTATTAGATTCTTAATTTCATTGTGTGTACTTCATCTTTTTTTTTTTTTTTTTACAATTGAATACTTCCTTTCGTGAATGCTGTGTTCCAGTCGTGTTCCTGCGAGGGCAGATTTTTCAAGTGTGTAAATTTACACATCTCAGCTCACGATCTCAGAATCCCTGCTTGGAAACTCTGTTAATATTTCAGAA
This sequence comes from Taenioides sp. WSHXM2023, assembly GCA_029959045.1. Taxonomy (NCBI): domain Eukaryota; kingdom Metazoa; phylum Chordata; class Actinopteri; order Gobiiformes; family Gobiidae; genus Taenioides; species Taenioides sp. WSHXM2023. The sequence continues at coordinate 24,925,286 of CM057105.1, forward strand.
CCCCGAGCTGCTTAGTTAGAAAATTCAACATGGCTGTGCCCTGTGTTTGGATAAACTTTGATGTCCAACTGTTAGAATATTGATGGTATTTGTGTTATTTTGTTGCTTTAGTCGCTCTTCCTGTCCACCTGCTCCTACAGGTTTTCACACAGTAGTATTCTCTGAAATCCTCAGTGAGTTTGTGAACGGCACATGGGACCTATGAGCAGCTCTATTTTCTCAAAGCCGTGTAGAGGATATATGCAAATGACATATTGAGATGGAAATACTCTACCTAGAACTGTGGCTCTTGAGCACCTCTGACCCAGCTGTTGTAACCACGGTAACATGATAACACAAAAGTCTCCCCCACACTCCACTGTCTGAGTGTCACCTCGTGTTTGTGATCAGGGCCACAGCAGGCTAAATAAGGCTACTAACATTTACATAATATATTAGACCCACAATAGAAAAACCAGAGCACCATCCATTCAGAGGGACTAGATTCAGCCTGTTCACAGCTGACGTCATCAGAGCGTCGTGCTGAATATGCTCAGTGATGCAATAACATTAATAACTTGTCAATAAAATAAATAAATGTTAAAAACACACTCAGAGCCCCAACACACATCTTCATCAGAGGGAGCCAACATTGAATGAAGATGTTTCATATGAAGCAGAAAACTAGCACTTATTTAAGTGTAAACAAATCCAATCTCAGAATGCTATAGGAGCACTGAAATGATCAGAACTAGACTGGAGAAGGTGTGGGTACAGACAGAGGAGTTTCATGGAGCTTCACACAACTAAAAGCAGGTTGTTGTTACTAACTTAGTACTAAGTACTAAGTTGTTCACATGAACAAAACTTCAAGTGTGTGCTGTGTCTATGAGAAGAACTCTCAGTGAGGTATAAATAAATGTAGGAGGGGCAAATTATAATAGAAATGATTGCAAAAGCAAGGTCTTAATTAAATTAAAGTAATTATAATGGGAACCCTAGCTGTGTCTGTCCAGATCTGTTTTCACAGGTTTTATGAAAATTAATATTCACCTGAATAATACAGAACCTACTTGTGAGGCAGTGGTCTACATTAATGCAGACTCTGTATTTACATTATGTAGTAATAGCAGGATTTCTTTTCTTCACATTAGTATGGTTGATAGTGAGGACCAGTATTTGTATCTCATCAATATCCCAATCCTTGCCATTGGATTACTTGGTATCTGTTCAAAACAGTAATCACTGGACAGATATAAAATTTAACTCAAATGCAAAAAAATAAAATTAACAAATAAATGTAAATACATTTGCTATTGTGGTGGAAAATATGCTTTGTTATGATTAACTGTGAACCAAATGTCTTATGTAACATTGGAGCACAGATGTTTCCTTTAAGAGAGACACAGGACAAGGGATACGGGGGCCGTAATCAAGTATGGTTGATTCTGGGAATCCAGGGGAGCAACAACACTTCGGGAGTGACCTACAATGGGGAATGTGATTACGTGACTAGGGGATTGTCTTGATATGGGGATATAACTCCAAAGAGGAGGTTCTTCGTGGTCAATCGGTTGTTTGGTAGCTGGTGGCCCTTGTCTCCCTATCTCCGTGCGTCTCTCTCTAGATGCGTCTGTCCTTACCAAAGTGCATTTCTCACTCTCTATAAAGTTCTCGATAGTTTAACTAGAGCACAGTATACAGTACTTATAATACTTGTAATGGTAATTGTAACTGCATTATCTGAAATAAATATCACCTAAACTTTCTCTCGGCTTCGGTGGTTTCTCTGAAAACAACCACACAAAATCTTGGCGTCACGAATATCAGGAGGAAGAAGAGCCAGGAAGCTGAGCTGGTCGTCACTTCACGACCGACAAGGTGAGCCAAAATCTGTTGGGGGGTTCACACCGGTTCACAGTCTGGCTTTCCCAAAAGAAGGTTGTGCGGGGATAGACGCAGGAGAGAGGGCGACAAGTAAAAGCTGCATGTAAAATTGCTTGTAGTGTGGTATGGTAAAAACAAAATATAAATAAAAAGGAAAGGTTAGGGAGCAGTCTATTGACCACTTAAATTATTTTATGTAGCCCCGTGACTGAGGGTTCGGCCAACAGAGCAGAATTAGAGGGCTTTAGTGTAGGTCACGCCAGTCGCTGTTCTGGCCATAATTGTTAATTAAAGACTGCGAGAGGCGCCTCTTTCTGTCCACGCAGGCTGCGAGTATTGGGGCCCCAAGAGAGTTGACACGAGTCTGGTGAGGGTTGGAATTCTGTAAAAAAAATATATATAAGTGTAGCCAGAAGATGTCACACAAATGTCGCAGGGACAGGAATGGGAGAGCGCGACTCTGTACTGCGGTTCTGGCCCCAAAATGTGAAAATGTTTGGCTGAGTCAAATTGTGCATGTTTTCGCTGCAGAGTATAAAAGAGAATAAGGTTCGCCAACTGGCCAAGGCCGGGCAGGGTGCGGTCGACCTGTCTCGCCGTTTCTGTGTGAAACAAGCTTAGTTGAGTGATAAGTGAGAAATAGCTTTCAGAGAAGAAAGTGTGAAGAAAGAGTGGCCAAAAATCCTGCGTCAGCGCTGTTTGTAAAATATGTAAATATATTTTAAAGTCCGAACATAATAACATATAATATAATATAGGTTTGTGAGCAAATAATTAAACATTATATCGCTTTAGTGTGTTGAGCAGTTGTATGAAAATTAAGTGTGTGCATTGTTATTGCTTTTTTGGACTCTCTCACTTCCGTGCTGCGAATAGAGCAGCCCCCACCTTTGCTCTTTTGGAAGAGTCTATTTTTAGAACAGTGTGTGAGCTGGAGCAGTGCATTGTTTTGATTCAGTGGCTCTGCTGAAGGTTTAAGGTGTGAAAAATTGTAAAAATAAATGCGTGTTTTGGAAGCATGTCTGCAATGTTGGGGTTTTTATGTGCATTAAGAAAGTACAACAGCTGTGATTTGTGCTGAATGGTGATAACTGTATGGGATATTTTGGAAGGAAAAAAGGGTTAGAGTATAGTGAGGACTTGTGCCAATTACAAGATATTATAAAATAGGAACTTTTGGTAGATAAAACTAATAACACAATTAATGTGGGCAGTTAAGAGTTTGATTACATTTACAGTATTAAGAAAATATTTAAAACATTGTAGCGAAGTGTTGTTTGACACTAAAGTAGTTATGGAGTCAGGAGGGTTAAGTGCTGTACAAATGCTGGACAAAATTCATCCATTGCTTTCAAAAGAAATTAGCAAGAGTTCAGAAAAGTGGAGTAAGCGTACAGAAAATAATCAATCTCCTTGGCCCTTAGAGGGTACATTTGATTTGGATAAATGCGTGGAGATGGAGGTGTTAATCAGAAACCACAAACCTAAAGAGAAATCAGAAAAACGACAGAAAAAACAAGATCATGAATTGGCTATACTACAACTTTTCCAAGAACAAGGTAAAAAGTTAAAGGATGCTACAAAAGAACATGTTAGAGTGGAGCTTGAAAGGAGGGGACTCAGAGGGAAATCACCCCAAAAAACATCCAAAAGTGGTTTGTCATTACCACCTCCCTACATGCCACAGATGCCCAATGTTAAAACAAAATCCCTCTCTATTATTTTGCATGATTTTGTTAGCAGAATATGGGGCCTTGGGGCCTATTGTAAGTTGGCATAAAAAAACCTGAGTTCTCAGAGGTTCTAAAAACATGCAAACACCCACATATTCATGGGTGTCAGAATTATGAAAAATTAGAACCGCTGCAATAGTGATTATCTAATTAAAACAAAATATTACAGCTTTTGTGGGAGAATTATACTCATAACTGAATCTTACCATATGCTGTTGGCAGCTCTGTTTTCTGCAGTTACACTTGTGTTCACAGGTGCATGTCTGTCCTCTCCCCTGTCCTCCAGCCCTGTCCACCTCTTCGTCCTCGCACTCTGTCCACATGCCCGTAACCCTGGAAAACGCCCGTGACTCATCCTCCTTGGACGTCCTGTGGAGACAATCGTCCGACTGCCACTCATGAGCTCTCACTCGATGGGAAGGCCAATAAGTCTCAGAGGGCCTGTTCAGACTAGCCCCAGCGCTGGTGGACACCTGCCTGAACTTCATAACATTTGGTTTGCATTGTATGTGCAGATCCGTCCACGATTGCACCGCTCGAAAAGGGTCGGTGGTGTCCAGTTTGAATCTTCTTGGGAGGGAGGCATGTTTGGAGTTATCCACATAAGGAATGTCTTTTCTGTGGACAATGTGAGAAGAGGATGAGGACAGCTTCTGGACGGAGATAGAATGCTTGGATGATTTGTCCTCCAAGTCTGTGAGGGTCATTGAGGAGGACTTATCTTCAATGTTAGACTTGATGAACTCCATGGAATTCTTGACGGTCCTGTCATTTGGCAATGAAGATTTACAAGTTGACGGCAGAACATCAAGAGTGGACTCTTTAGCCAATTCAGAATGTTCTTCAGTGGTGTCTAGATCCTCCAAGCTTTCAGACAGAGGGCTTAAGTCTACAACCTGGACTGGTTCCGCCCAGTACACCTGTCCAAAAGAATCCATCTCCTCGAAGAATGTCTCAACATCTCCAGAGTCTACTTCGGAAGTGTCCACTGACGTTTCAAAGACATCATCCAAGCTCTCAACCTCGATTAGCTCTGACACTTTTGGACTCAATTTTTCAGGACCAAGAACATCTTCAACAACATTCTTTTCGCTTTCAGAATCCTTACAAAAAAATTTTTCTTCTCTTTCTACAATGACTATGTCTTGAAGTTCTTCCTGCCATTCAATGTCTGTCTCAAGGTAGACATCTTCTGAAGGCAATCTTGGACCTTCTGGATTACTTACAATTCTTTCTACTTCCAAGAAATTTTGCACAGGTCTTTCTTCATTCATAGTTAGGCTTTCAAATGAATCTTGCCGACTTAGAAAATGTGTCACCATAGGACTATTTGTCTTCTTCTGAGAATGGAAGTCTTCTTCAGTAGACTTTGAGGTTTGGTAATGTGGAATTTTGTTAAAATGAGTAGTATGGATGGAATTGCTATAGATTTCCCTTTTTGGAGAAGAAACAAAGTATGCATTTTTTTCTTCTAAATCTGATGTCTCATAGATATTGTCAATGTCGGAAGACCTAATTTTAGCTGCAGTCTCTTGTTGACCAATTACAAATGGTTCAGTTATAGGTGAAGAAATATCAGAAGGTAATAAGACATCATCATTGTCAAGTTCAATCCCTTGAAGAACCTGTTGGCTGGTCTGGAGCTTTGAAGGAGAACCAGAATCCGAGGTCAGTGTTGGGATCTGCAGTTGGTCTGAAACTTCCGGAGACCCAGGTCCAGGAAGAAGGTCAGACGTGTGGTCTGAGGCTGTGGGGGAGCAGAGGGAGATCTGAGTGGGCATGTCTCCAGGGTGACTGTCGGTGCTTCCTCCAGACAGGGCAGAGAGAGCCTGGAAGACACAAGTGGGTAGATGCTGGATATGAAGCATTTCATTTTGTCTAAGGCCACTGTTGCTATAGGATTGTTAAGTGTGAAGTCACTTCCAGGTCCAAGGCTCATCAGCTGATTGAAAACAATGGACACATTTGCAGTTTCCTCTTTTTTGTGACTGACTTGTGAATTTATGGTTACACATACACTTTTGAAAGGCAATTCTTGTGTTTGATGAATAGCACAATAGAATTTTGTTTTAAAAAACAAAGCAAAAGGAGAAATTTAATTTGTCAACTGGACATAGTTTATTTGGTTGAATACGTTTCGCAGCTCATCCAAGCTGCTTCTTCAGTTCTGGTCAGATGCTGGCGGACACTGCTTTATATCTGCTTGAAGGGAGGAGCTTAATTACAATGAAAATTACTCTGAGACAACACATATTTAAATACAGTTTCAGTTGGTCAGGTGATTCAATATGGAGTTATTTACAGTTTCTGTTAGTCATGTGAGTCTATTCATTATGGAGTGGGAGTGGGGTGTAGTTAGCATATCCATTCAGGGCCATAATGGGTGTTTTCACACCTCTGGACATGTCCTGGCTAGTCCCATTGTTTTCTCTGTTTGTTTTGATTTAGGTTTGAGGATAGAGTTATAGATGGGAGACAAATGATGTCTGAGACCTCCATTTCTGTTCAAGGAAGGATGCTCTTTAACTCCCCTCTCAAACCAGTTCTTTTCTCTGGCTAAGATCTGGACCTCGCTGTCCTCAAAGGAGTGGCCTGTGGCTTTTAGGTGGAGATGTACGGCAGATTGCGGCCCACCCTGGTTTTCCCGTCTGTGTTGATACATCCTTTTGTGAAGAAAAGCATCCTTTTCTTCACAAAAGGATGTATCAACACAGACTATTTTTGTCAAGAAAGAGAATCCTTCCTTGAACAGAAATGGGGGTCTCAGACATCATTTGTCTCCCATCTATAACTCTATCCTCAAACCTAAATCAAAACAAACTGGGAAAACAATGGGACTAGCCAGGTCAGGTCCAGAGGTGTGAAAACACCCATCATGGCCCTGAATGGATATGCTAACTACTCCCCCACTCCCACTCCATATTGAATAGACTCACATGACTAACAGAAACTGTAAACAACTCCATATTGGATAGACTCACCTGACCAACTGAAACTGTATTTAAATATGTGTTGTCTCAGAGTAATTTTCATTGTAATTAAGCTCCTCTCTTCAAGCAGATATAAAGCAGTGTCCACCAGCATCTGACCAGAACTGAAGAAGCAGCTTGGATGAGCTGCGAAACGTATTCAACCAAATAAACTCTGTCCAGTTGACAAATTAAATTTCTCCTTTTGCTATGGATTCTACCTGGACGACTGAGGGATTCTACACACATTTAAAAAACAAAGCTAGAAAGCTGTGAAGCTGTGACGTTGCCGGTTGGACCTGGATGGGACATCATCACTTAACAATCCCATAGGTGTGAAGTGGTCAGTTAGCAAAAGAGTTGCCACTTTATATTGAAATATGCACTGTATGTACTGACAAGACACCTATAGGAATGTGTGGTTTGACAAAGCAGTTCTCTGACCTTGAGCAAATCTGGTGCTGGGGAGGTGTCCTGGGGCAGGGCTGGGATCAGAGGGTCCTCCAGGAATCCACTGCTGTCCGACTGGCAGCTGTTGACCCGGATCAGACCCCTTGCTGTAGTCAGAAGTACAAATACATGTCTTACTGCATTACAATGTACTGACTTCTAGTGCAGTACATGTCTTACTGTATTATAGTAATAACTCATAGTACAACTGTCTATGCTAAACATGACCCACCAAAGTGTGTCCCTGCTGGGTCCTGTCCCACGGCGCTGCTGTCATCAAAGCTGCCCAGCTAAAGCATCACAACACACAGGGTTACACCACAGTTTATCTGCACAGTTCTGCTTCTGGTCGTGCCTCAACTCCTTTAGAATGTGTCAGGAGTTAAAGTGTTAGGGTTAGTGAAATGAAAAATGACCTGAAAGATTGTCCTGCTGGAAGATACATGACAGGAAAAAAACACTAGAGATAATATGAACAGCAGTTTTATTTTATTTTATTATTATTTTATTATTTTAATGGGCTAGGTGGGAGGGTGTATAAATAGGTCTTATTTTTTCACAATGACAATTGTTTGATTGCATAATAACCTACTCAGCATGGAAGAAAGTCAGGAGTAAACTTGGTTCATAATAATTCTTGATTTCATGATTATTAAAAACACAAAATCGAATTAATTTGATTAATTGCCTAGCCCTATTATCATGGCTCAGTCACACCTCTTTCACGACTCACTTGTGAATCTTTACATTACTTTTCATAAGTCTGCACTCCCTTATCTGGATTTGATCTTAGCATGTCATCTAATGGCAGTAGTGGCAATGCTAAACATGCAGTGTAATGAATGCAACCTGACTACAAAAATACTCTGAGCCTCCGGGACACTCCTTAGAAAATTGATTTCAGGGCTCAGAGAGAAAAAACCTTGTAAACGTCATGCATTAATGAAACAAATATGAAATAAGGTCAAATAGAACTACATAATACGTAATATGTGCCCTTAAATGGTGAAAATAACAATATTACCCACCTCTTCCATCTCAAAGGACTCCCTCATCTGCAAACTCCTCTTCCTCTGCAGAACTCTGTCCAAGAACCGCTCTCGGACTGTCCTGGGCTCTCCCTCTGGAGTGTACCCAGTGGCGGTGGTGTCTCCATGTGCCTCTGCCTCCGCCTCCTCTCCCTCCTCCTCCACAAAGGGACTCAGGCTCACTGTGTCCTGCAGTTTGACCCTTTTGAAGGGGACCTTCTTGTCTTCAGGGCTGGACATGGGCTCCAGGGCTTTGGGGAAGACATCGGGCATGGTCATAGTGGTAGCCACGGTTAGCTCCTGTGGGATGGGGCTGGAGAGCTGGCTGAGGGACTTTTTGGAGGCCCTCCGTAACAGCATGCCCATCCGCTTGCGCTTCTCCCGGGCCTCAGGGGACATGTCTCTGGAGTAGGGGCCTTTATGGGGCCCGGCCAGGGAGGAGAAGGCCACGGACACCTGCTGCAGAACCTCCACCTGCCTGAAGCGGTCTGACAGGACATATAGGAGGATAGGAGAGTTAGATTTTGGGTGGAAGAACAGGGAGAGCAGAGATTTTTTTTAGAAAGAGGGGGTATTATGCTTCTATGGGGTATTAATTTCTAACACATAACATACTTAGATCACCATGTTACCTTTCATTGTTCGCCCAAAACAACGTATTGACATGTTCCATACGTGTCACTTTCCTTTTTAACTTTCTGAGTCTCCTCTCCCTTTGCTCTCTGTGGTAAGTCACTCCCCTTTCAGGGTGCATGCAATGATTAAAAATGTATCTTGCATAATACCCACTCTTTAAATATAGAGCTTCTAAAAGAAAAAAACAAAGAAAATAAAAACAGTGCAGATATATTGTGTAAGCAGATCTTGAGGTCAAATTAAGTCTGCTGTGTACTTTCTGCCTCTAATTTATGCATTTTATTGTCCAATAATCAGGAAATGCATAAACATTATTTCTAATAGTAAATATATTTTACAGTTTTATCAGTCAAATGGCAGTTTGTGGAAAAAAGTATAAAAATACATAAAGTAGTGCTGGGTTCTAAAATGAAATACTTCTATTTATGTCATCAACATGGAAATGTCCATCCAAATTGCAGAGAAGGTTAAGTACTTACAGTACTTTGAAGTACAGTATCTGTGTCAGTATCAGGTGTTGTCCTTACTGCTGACGTCAGGGTTTTCCAAGTCGACGCGGCTCTTCTGGGCCTCTAAGAACACGTTGAGGTTGATTCCTCGGGCCTGAGACTGGTAGTTAATGAAGCGTGCAGGAATCCGACCAGAGAGATCCGGCTCATCACAGCCAAAGCCCAGCTCCAAGAGCAGCTCCTCAGGGTCATCGTGCCACAGGAGGTCCATCTTTGCTGCTGCTGCATGGAGACAGGGACAGGGACAGTGTTAATTTCATCTAAAATACATTCAGCTGTTCATCTTTTTATTGATATTTTTGTTGAATAATATATAAAGTAAACATAAATGTAAGGAGTGAGTGGAAACTAGATCCAAGTTCCACTTTTCAGTCACAGAGCCCCAAAGCAGAGCATAAACAAATATACAGATATAGATATACAACTAGAGGAACTTATTTGTGGTTTACAGCTTTTGGTATGATGAAGACTATCACCAAAGTGAAGTGTTTTGCCCAAGGATACAACAGCATGAGCAAGCAAGAGATGGTTTCAAAACGTCTCCTAATTATGATCAGAAGCACAAACTATAGGTTCATTATAAGAGTATTTGGTTTAGCAATGTGCATGCTTTAGGACCAAAGAGCCCACAGTTAACCAGTTGGAGGCAAGGTGGGGTTAAGTGCCTAAGGACATAACAACAGTATTCATCTGTGGCAGCTGGAATCGCACCTCACCTGTGCCAAACTGTGGGTCAGTGGACCCCTCTGACCTACCTACCTCCATATAATCGAAGCATCTGGGTCCACAGCAACTTACAGATGGAAAGTTCTTTGTCATTTGGCATTTTTATATTTACACTGTTTGCATGTGCCACTACACTGTAGCTCTGGTGTGATGAGTTTATGCTTACTCAACATATAAACAAATGTCAAGTATGGGAAGATGACTGTCCTATTTGTCCTCAGTTTAGAACTAGTCCTTGTTTACTCTGGGTTCTTTTTGTTTATGTTGCTGTGATTTTATTTGCTGTACTACATTGGAATGAAGGGCTAACTAAATCTGGAGGAGGAACAGACCAAAACTGAATCTAACTGAATCCCCTCCCATTCAATACTATTGGCTGTAGTTGGACCAGTGTTTTGTTAAAAGACAGACAGAGAGGACGAGCGGGGAGGAAGACCTGGGGCATGAAACAGGAAACGGAAAACGAAAATCAGCGAGAGGTGGAAATGGGACGCAGGTGATGGAAAATGGGAATGGACATGGCCAAGGACCAGGTAGAGGGACGCACCATCAAGGGCCAGTACATCGCTTTACAAGAGCTAAGTAAAGGAACGTGTTTCGTGAACCTTGTGGGTGTGAGTGAGGCGTGACTATGGCTGAGAGTTATGGGGTACTCTTTTTGTTTACAGCCGCCCAACTTCAGTGCGCCGACGGAGTCCGAAGGGGGGCAAGAATGGACCAGACGCAGGCGCACAGATGCGGCGACATGGATATAATGCCTGACAGAGTTATGTAAAGGAATGTAGCACGACTAACCCTTGAGTGTGTGTGTGTGTGTGTGTGTGTGAGTGTGTGTGTAAGGTTAAGCTGTGGTCTGAAGGGCCAATTGTGAGCGTGGCGTCGAGGACCCGTGGCGGATCAGACGCGGAGGCTCTGGAGACATAGTGGCACTGATTCAACACCTGGCACACCTGGCAAGCCTAGCTAAGTACAGGAACGTCACTCGACTGACCCTGGTGTGTGTGAGGCCAAAGTGGTGAATAGTTGAGGCGCTGATAAGGACTTCTCTTAATTCAAAGTCAAATACGAGGGGTTGCAGCGGCTGGACTTGGGGGACCGATCACACAAAGGATCCAAGCACAGACCTCTACCCTGCTCCAACTGCCGGAGCCTTCGTAGGCCAGAGAGTCGCCCGCCCGTATAACTGGGGGGGCTTGGGAGCGACTGCAGTACTCTATTTGTTCTTTCCCCCATTTTGGCCCAACTCTGGACATTCTTCTATTATTTTTTTAAATATTTTTTAAGGACACTTTTATGGACCTTCTATCTGGGTATTGTAAATATCAGGCTTATTTTATTTAAATGGTTAACCTACTGCATGGTCTTGGCCTCATTTCCAAACAGTTTGGTAGAATAAATTGACAAAGAAGCTGACACAAACAGTAAACAGTGATAGTAAAACACTTTCTCTGCTGCTGTTAGTATTAGCTTCATGCAAAACTGTGGGGCTGAATTTGCCTGGTAAATAAGTGCATGGGCTCACAAGGTCATACGTATCACAAACATGTTTAAGAGATATTCATTTGAACTGAGGGAAATTCAAAGTCAAATGGATAAATAAATATGATACCCCTCAACAGTTTAGTAACTAATAGAAACCTGGTCCTGGTTTGATTCCAGTGTAGTCCTGATGTAGACTTGGGATGGTCCTGGTTTAGTCCTGGTCTAGTTCAGGTTAAGTTTCAGGTGTTGTCCCAGTTTAGATACAGTGTGTGTGTGCAAGTGAAGACCGTCAAATCATTTATACATTTATCATTTATACCATAATGCATAAAGTCAAAATAAAATTCAATACTATTAACTGGACAAAAGTTTTTAAGACTGAATCCATTGGGCCGTTCATTCAAGAGGCTTCTTCAGTTCTGACAGAGTTCTGGTAAGACACTGCCTTATCTGTCTGAAAGGACGCACTATCTACACTGAAACTAACACACCCTAGTTTACAGTAAGGAGTCTCTGTTATTAGTCAAGTGCACTGAGCTCCCCTGAGTCATATTTTGCATGAAGGTTCCTGCCCCTAATGGGTGATCTCACATATTAGCATACTGGCTATCACTATGGTTTTCTTTAGCTCTTTACAAACATACACATTCAGACAGACTTCAGCCTGCTCAGACTGTTTGTACACAGTCACTCCATTTTCCCACCCAGAGGTGACGCTTCCAGCTGAGTGTGGGTCGGCTGTTTGTCCAGAGCAGAAGCTACTCTGGGTGCAGCCGCCTCTTGTGCCAGAGGAGGGTGCTGTGTTTAAAGCTCTGTGTGCTCCATTGCATGCTTGTAACAGTTCACCTGCTCTCACAGCTGAAAAGCTACAACGCAAATATTGAGGTCACGGGCGGATCCCTTTCTGATCAGCGGAGGTGAAATAACGAAAACCATAAACAGAGATGTCGGCAAATTGTCACTGGCTTTATTAGCAATGCCAGGCACAAACGAAAACCCAACCACAATAACCAAAAATTACCCCGCGCTCGAGCGCCACCCAATACACCCCAAAAATACGAACGTAAAATAGAAACTCACTGACAAAAACAGAAATACCTATTCACAGTTGCCCACCACCTTCACCACAGACACAGACCCCCTTTAACTTGTCCCGAAAGTTCCAAAAGTTTTGTTCCCACGCCGCGCAGCGAGCGTAAAAAATGAATGAGTGCTGCGCTACTCACGGCACCGGCGCTCCCCCGGTCTCTGTCCACCCAGTTCTTTTCTCACAGCCCAGCAGCTCCCGCAGAGAAAAAATACAATCCAACACCTCCGTGGCCACGCGATAATCCAACAAACGAATAATATCCACGGCAATAGCTCCACGGTGTTAGCTCCACGGATATGGCAGCTCCTGGCATGTGTCCCAGTGGCGTGTGACGTCACACTACCTGCGCCCCGCGCGCGCATCTCTTCTCCCCTTAAATCCCCAGTGACCCTGGAGAGGGCGCAACCCACAGCCTACCCCACACTACATCACAACAGTACATACATACAAAGGACCATGAACCATAATAGTTGAACAGATAAATTTCACCCCGGCTGAGCGAGACTGTAAGGACCCAAATGGTCTTTACATTCCCCCCCCCCCCAGCCGACGGCTTATCGGATCCGAAATAGGGTTTCATGTCTACCACATTTACGGTGTCCACCTTCAACTTATCTGTTAACCAGCGCACTTGGTAATTTACAGGCCCTAACTTCTTCTCTACCTTAGCAGGCCCTACCCATCTGGGCGCAAGTTTGGCAGAGAACTTGGCGGAAGCTTTGGACAGCGGGTGCGACCTAATCCAGACCAGACTACCGACTACAAAGTGTACATCCCTGCGCCGTGCGTTGTAGTATCTGGCTTGTCTAGCTTTGGACGCACCAACATGTTTCTCAACTTCCTCTCTTAGCCAAGTGTGTGTCTGAAGGGTTTGGTATGCTGATGTGTGGGGAGCTGGAGCTTTGTGCACAAGTCTTTCAAGGGGCCCTTGCAACTCTCTCCCAAGAGCCAGCATGGCAGGAGTCACGCCAGTGGTCTCGTGCACAGCAGTGTTGAGGGCCAACCGGAACTCAGGCAGCCACTTGTCCCAATCCTGATGGTGGTTCCCCACATAGGAGGGAATCATGGTCTTCAGGGTACGATTGACTCTCTGTCATGTTGGTTTGGGGGTGATAGGCTGTGGTGAGTTTTTGAGTCACGCCCCAGGTCTCACACATTTGGGACAACAGCTGACTTGTAAATTGGGGTCCCCGATCAGACACCATGTACTTGGGAACCCCCCAGCGAGTGAAAATCTCATTTTTCAAAATTTTGCAGACTTTTGGGGTTTTTGCATCCTTCAGAGCGAACAGTTCGACCCATCGGCTAAAATAGTCCACAACCACCATCAGCACTGAGTTCCGGTCTCTGCTTAGTGGAAAAGGGCCCATAAAATCTACTCCAATCATCTCTCCGGGGGTTTTGACCCCGGAGGTCTGGAGGAGACCTGCCGGCTTTTCATTGGAACTTTTGTACTGCTGGCACGTGCTGCAGGTGCGGACATGACCCCAAACATCTTTGCGGATTGTCGGCCACCATGCCACCTGAAGGATTTTTAACAATGTCTTCATCCTGCCCAGATGTCCTCCAAAAGGACTGTTGTGGAAGTACATGAGGAACTGTGGCACTAGCGCAGCAGGGACCACTAGTTGGTAGTTGTAGCCCCCGTGCTTAGATGGAACTCCTCTGTACCACACGCCCTGCTGGAGTTGGTAGTGGATGCGGCCAGGACCGGGATGGCTGATAGATGGTCCAAGCTCTTGACAGGTGGGATCCAACTTTTGGGCGTCTGCGATCTCTTGGATTGAGTTTGGAATATCAGACCAGTATGTTTTTGGAACAGCAAGACACATATCACCAATGGGTGGCTGAGGGGCACGAGAGAGGGCATCAGGTACAACGTTGCAACAGCCCTTTTTGTAGTGGACTCGGAAGGTGAAAGCTTGGAGCCGCAGAGTCCAGCGTGTGAGCCGTGATGATGTTTTGGGACAGTTGAATGCCCAGGCCAGAGCACTGTGATCTGTGTAAACGTCAAAGGTGGTGCCTTCGAGGAAATGCTTCCACTTTTCGACAGCCCACACGACAGCCAGACATTCTTTTTCGGCTGTGGAGTAGCGAACTTCAGCACCATGGAGAGCTCTGGAGGCAAAGGCAATGGGGCGCTCTTCACCGCCAACAGTCTGCATGAGGACAGCTCCCAGGCCCACATCGCTGGCGTCACAGTGAACTTGGAAACTGTGCTGTATTTGTGGCTGGGCCAGGACTGGTGGTGACTGAATCAGAGCTTTAAGTTTGTCGAAGGCGATTTGGCATTTGGAGGACCATTCCCACGGGACATCCTGCTTTTTTAGGCTGTTTAGGGGTGCAGCAATGTCGGCAAACCTTGGAATGAACTTGTGATACCAGCCGACCATGCCCAAGAATCGTTGGAGGCTTTTTAGGTCTGTGGGTGGAGGAAACTCTGCTATGGCTGAGACTTTTGCAGGGTCCACTTCCACCCCTTTGCCCGAAACCAGGTGACCAAGAAAGGTGAGCTGACGTTGAAACAGATGGCACTTTTTTACATTGAGTGTTAGATTCGCTTGGTGGAGTTTGGCAAACACAGCCCCGAGGTCACTGAGGTGCTGTTCCTGTGTTTTTGAGAAGACGATAATGTCGTCAATGTACACGAAACAGATCCTTCCCCTCAGCTCTCCCAAAACAAGCTCCATCAGTCGTTGAAATGTAGCCCCAGCATTGCGCAGACCGAAAGGCATAACTTTAAACTGAAAGAGGCCTAAATGGGTGGTCATAGCAGTCTTGAGTTTGCTCTCTTCGTCCATGGCCACCTGCCAGTATCCGCTCTTAAGATCCAGGGAGCTGAAATACTGAGCGCCTTCCAGAGACTCCAGGATCTCATGTATTAGGGGCATGGGATAGGCATCGTGCTGAGTTTTTGCATTCAAGCCCCTGTAGTCCACACAGAACCGTGGTGTTCCATCCTTTCTTGGAGTGAGGACGACTGGTGAGGACCATGGCGAAGTGGAGGGCTCAATGACATTATTCTCCAGCATTTTTTGAACCTGTTCCTCGATGACCGCTTGTTTTTGTATCGACACTCGGTAGGCTCTCCTTCGCACCGGCACCTCATCAGTTGTTATGATTTTGTGCTTGATCACTTGAGTGGCACCGGTGGTCTCAGTCCAAACAGTGGGCCACTTCTGCAGCAGCGGCCGCACCACTTCAGGCTGAGCTTCGAGGAGGGGAATGACAGGTCGGGTTGTCTCGGCCACATAGAAATTAACCGGTGGTGCCTTGTGACTCCACTGAAGCATCACTCGTGCCTTGGGGAGAAATGTATACTCCTTCCCACCAAGCATGGTGTACTTTCTGAGGTGTGGCTTTAGGATCATCTGGGACATAGTCATGAAGTCGAGCCCGAGGAGCAGGGGCATGCACAGGTTGTCGTCGGCCAGTACATGTACTCCAAGTGTGCCCTGGAAGTCGTGCAGGTTAAGGAGCAGAGTGGCCTTTCCGAGTGGTTTGTTTTCCTGCCTGTTGGCCATGACAAACTTTGGAATTTCACTTGGCACCAGCATTTCTCCTTCTTTTTTGACTGCTTTCCACAGCGAGAGGCTCATGAGAGAGTAGGTGCAACCGGAGTCGAGGACAGCGTCCCCCTTGGACCCACGGAGACGGATGGGGACCACGAGGAGGGACGGCTCCCCCATAGCAGAGGCTAGGTCAGCAGAACTCCGGCTTGAACAATGCTCTGTGTTCTTGCCAGCCCTTTTTGGAGGGTGGGACTGCTGGACCCGGCTCCAGTATTCCTTGGTGTTGCTCCAGTCCTTCTCAATGAGAGAGCCCACCTTCACCAGCTGCTCCACTGTGGTCACAGTGCCGCGGAGCCCACTGGCCAGCCTAGGATTACAGGCGCTGAGGATGCGGTGCACAATCTCTCCCTCCTTCATGTCCGGTCTCCACTTTAGACAGAGTGCACGATGGTCATATGCAAAGTCTCTCAAACACTGATTCGGGGCCTGGACATTGATTCTGAGCTGTTCCTCAATCTCTGATTGATAGTCCATGGGCAGGAAAGCTTCAAGGAATGACTTTTTGAACTGTGCCCAGTTGTTGATTTTGCTACGGGCTGCCAACCACCAACTGCGTGCAGGACCCTTTAAAACTGCATTGAGTGTCCCCAACAGCTCTGCGTCATTCAGCGGTCTGAGTGCTAGGAAGTTTTCGCACTGTTCAATAAAGTCTGTGACATCAGAGGAGCTCCTCGACTCTCCGAACTGAGGAAACTCCATTCTAATGGGCGGTCGGGCAGTGGCAGCAGGGACAGTAGGGAAGGTGACATCTCCGGTTGATTGTTGAGTAGATGGTATAGCAGCTGCAGGTGTAGAAAAACCAGCAGGTCTCCAGGCCAATCGGGTTCTTGACTGAGACCTTCTCAGTTCTTCTGCCCATCTCTGATCTCGGCGCTGGAGGCAGGCTGTAACGACTTCGTCGAAATGCTGCAGCTTAGCATCCACATATTCTTTCAGCTGCCCAGCCATCCTGTCCATTGCTGTTCTTAGTCCATCCTCCCTGCAGAGAGTACTGTCCACAGCTGCTTTAAGTTGGACTTCGAGTCCTCCGACCCTCTGCTTTAAAGAGTCCAGCTGCTCCATCACCATTTCTACATCTTCATCATTCCCCTCCTCGGCATTAGCAGCGTCCTGATCAGGCTCAGTGAGATACATGGACTCCAGTTGACTTGTGAGCTCTGATACAATGCTTAAGTTTTGTCTGGAGGTGACAGGGCGGTAGGGGTCATGACTTGGTGTGGGGTCTTCCAAACTTCCCTCTCCATCATCCTCACGCAGTAAACTTTGACTGGGGTCTTCCATGCTCCTTTTGAGTGTAAATACAGTTTAGTGTATATGACTAACACTAAACTGCACGTAGTAGTACTGCAACTATTTGTAATGCTGTGCTCGTACTTTACCGGGTGCGTGCTTTAGTGTGCGTGCGTGTGGGAGCGTGCGTAACGTGTGCGTAAAGTTACAGTGAATGAGGCTTGGTTTAAGTCTGAACAGAGTATGACTACACACAATGTAGGTCACCGCTATGGCGCAAAACGTACGTCTAAACCCCGCTAATAACAACGAGTAGCTTAGAAAGTCCGCTGATATAAATATGAATCTAATCCACGTTCCCCGTACGGGCCACCACTCTGTAACAGTTCACCTGCTCTCACAGCTGAAAAGCTACAACGCAAATATTGAGGTCACGGGCGGATCCCTTTCTGATCAGCGGAGGTGAAATAACGAAAACCATAAACAGAGATGTCGGCAAATTGTCACTGGCTTTATTAGCAATGCCAGGCACAAACGAAAACCCAACCACAATAACCAAAAATTACCCCGCGCTCGAGCGCCACCCAATACACCCCAAAAATACGAACGTAAAATAGAAACTCACTGACAAAAACAGAAATACCTATTCACAGTTGCCCACCACCTTCACCACAGACACAGACCCCCTTTAACTTGTCCCGAAAGTTCCAAAAGTTTTGTTCCCACGCCGCGCAGCGAGCGTAAAAAATGAATGAGTGCTGCGCTACTCACGGCACCGGCGCTCCCCCGGTCTCTGTCCACCCAGTTCTTTTCTCACAGCCCAGCAGCTCCCGCAGAGAAAAAATACAATCCAACACCTCCGTGGCCACGCGATAATCCAACAAACGAATAATATCCACGGCAATAGCTCCACGGTGTTAGCTCCACGGATATGGCAGCTCCTGGCATGTGTCCCAGTGGCGTGTGACGTCACACTACCTGCGCCCCGCGCGCGCATCTCTTCTCCCCTTAAATCCCCAGTGACCCTGGAGAGGGCGCAACCCACAGCCTACCCCACACTACATCACAACAGTACATACATACAAAGGACCATGAACCATAATAGTTGAACAGATAAATTTCACCCCGGCTGAGCGAGACTGTAAGGACCCAAATGGTCTTTACATGCTTTTGTTTCACTTTTCCTTTAGTATTTAAAGTTGCACTGTGTCCACTACCTGCTTGTTTCCATGGAGATGCTATTGCTTTCCCTGGAATGTTCGATGGTATGACATTAAAAGTATCCATCTAGCATTTATTCATTAGGTGTGTTTCTATTGCTCACAAATACAGCTATTCCTTGTGTGAATAGGGGTGACTCTTAACAGATCTGAATTGTAATGTAGCATAGTGTCGTATCCTGCTCGTCTCCCTCGCGATAGGTAAGTTTATTTATACTGTTGAACATTCTAGACAAGGCAACAACATTTCCATGGAAACAAGCAGGCAGCGGACCCTCCACCAAAAAAGTGACACAGTCCACTTTTAAGGGAGCCCAATTTGTCTTGGACCTCAGGCCTCTACTTTTTACTGAAAATGTAAGTATTTCTGTCACTACACCCTCAATAAATGCATTATGATTTTGAAATAACATTTATGCTTCAGTTTATCAGGTATACTGTGTTAAATATCCACCACTCTGTGACCCACCACTTTTAATATTTGGCAAAATGTGCTCCTCAGTGAAAAATTTATATAAACAGGATTGTCCAAACAGTCCCTGCATTTTGGATGGTGTTTTCTGTGTTGATGACATAGGTAGAGGGTTTCTGTCACTAAACTCATGTACACAGGTACTACAGTATATGAATGACTAATATGAGGCTGTCACAAATATTGACATAGTTATGTAATGTTCCAGTGATAATTGGAGCGGCGGTGGGCTCTGGCTGTCTTCATGTTCTGTTTGTGAACCTGAGCGTGGACACTGAAGGTCTGTGACGGCTCATGTTTACACAGGAGTACACAGTGTTTATTACAGCAGGTTACAAATGCATCATTATGATCTGGAGCTGAAGCTTTCTACCATATTATTTCGTTGTTCCCTCATTAAAAACATTCCTGAAGAGGTTTTAGATGTCATCCATGCATGTTTGGGTAATCTAGCGACCCCTCCACTATTTGAATCATAATCGTACAAAAACATGATACAAAACTGTACACAACAACCTGACAAACCTAATGAGATGGCCAGTAGTTTAATTAGCGGGATGCATGCTGAGGCGTTGTGATATGTGATGAAGGGGGAGTGACTTAGTGTGGAGAGGAAAGGGAGGTAAAACTCTCAGCGTCAAAAATGAAAGTGAAATTTATAAAACATGTTAATACATTGTTTTTGTGGAATATAGCATTTTAAAAGGTAATGATCTAAATATGTTATGTATGTTAATACAGTTAATGCTTCAGAAGCACAATGCAGAAGTTGTGCTTCTGTCATTTCATTTGTCATATTAAAAACTGAAAAGTACATAATTCCATGTGGGCATGCGTAGTTGAAATTACAGCTATGTTCCCTCCATCTGTGGTTGCATTATATTTCATTAATAGTAGTAGTAGTAGTAGTAGTAGTAGTAGTAGTAGCAGAAGAGTAGTCAAGCCTGCAAGACTAGGGGACTGGGAGCACCCTGTCTGATACTTTGGACAGTAATGTAGGAGATCCCCAGGGTACAGTTTTGTCTCCGTTTCTGTTCACTCTGCACACTTCTGATTTCTAGTACAGCTCTGGCTCCTGCCACCTGCAGAAGTTCTGTGATGACTCTGAGGTGGTGGGGTGTATCAGAGATGGACAGGAGCTGGAGTACAGGACACTGATTGCAAATTTTGTGGAGTGGTCCCAGGCAAACCATCTGCTCCTGAACGTTGACAAGACCAAGGAACTGGTGATTGACTTCAGGAGGAAGAGGATACCTGTGGAGCCCATTACCATCCAGGACCATGAGGTGGAAATAGTGGACTGCTACATGCACCTTGGCGTCCATGTCAACAACAGGCTGGACTGGAGGGACAACTGTAATGTTGTCTACAAGAAGAGCATGAGCAGACTCTACTTCCTGAGAAAGCGCAGGTCTTTCAATGTGTGCAGCAAGTTACTGGAGATCTTCTACCAGTCTGTGGAGGCCAGTGCCCTGGACTTCGCTGTGGTCTGCTGGGAGAGTGGCACCAGTAAAAGGGACATTGAACGGATTAACAAACTGATCCATAAAGCTGGTCACATGATCAGCTGTGAGCGGGAGACATTTGTCACAGTGAGGGACAGGAGGACACTGGACAAACTGCTCTCCATCATGGACACTGCTGCTCACCCACTGCATCAGACTATAGAGGGACAGATGAGCTCATACTATAACAGGCTCTGCTCAAACAGTGAGAGATACAGGACTACTACTACTACTACTACTACTACTACTACTACTACTACTACTACTACTACTCACCCTTATGTAACAGATAACCTGCCCTGTCAATCATTATTTCATCTTTGCACTGTTTCTCCTTATGACCTTTTGTATATAGCCAAGATATATTTTTATCACTATATTTCAATTTTTTTTATTTTTATTTTTGTCTATTGTCTCTGAACATACACAGTCGGGTGCTGAGCTGTGCTCCTGATCATGACTCAGATCTGGAGAAGGGTCCCTGTTGTGCTCCTGGGTGGGTCAAATGCAGAAAAATCATTTCTACACAAGGACAAACCCTCCACACAATTGAGCCTAATGACTATTGCCCAAAACCATACAGTTTCTAAAAGGTCACGCAGGAATTCAGACTCTAGAAAATCAGCCTCCAACCAGATCATTTCAATCACTAAAACACAGTGTATACATACATTTCATATTGTCATGAATATAAAGTAGGTATTTAGTTATAATCTGGTGCGGAACAAACATTTTTATGAGCTTAATGTTTCTGTACATTGTCAACTAAACTAAACTAATGCCATACTGTGGAAAATTTTAGCTGAAGGAACAATATTTCCATGGAAACAAGCAGGATGAGGCTCTCTTCCAGGCCAAATAAGAGTCAGGTTTGTGGAGATGCAAGCCCACTCACACAAATTCTGATTACACAATTATAATAAATTCTCTCATAATAGTTATAGTACTTTTCCTTCTATTCTTTCTTTCTACAAGTGTTCACACAGTAACTGGTAAAGCAGCATTTCAGCATATCTGCACTGACATCCAGGTATAAAAAGAACTGAAATTAAAAGAATGGTCCCAGTCGGTCACTTTAAAGTAATGCTGAAAGGTTTGGAAATGAGATCTATGGAATCTCAATGGGACTTTCCTGGTTAAATACAGGTTAAAGGTCCTATATTACGCAAATTGACTCTTGAGAGCTTTAAGCCATGTTAGAATGTTGTTATCTCATCAAAAAACATATCTGGACTTGTGTTTTGTTTCATTCACACATGTTTGAGTAAGCCTTTATTATTAGTCTATCTACATCTCCAAAGCTCCAAATGCTCTGTTCCACCTTGTGATGTCATCAAGTGGTAGTTTTCAAGTAAACAGCTCCTTATACCTTACTCAGTACAGATTGGCAATTCCAGAATTGAAATTATCCAAGTGATTTTAGTGAAGGTGTATGGAGTTTAAAAACACAGTGGAGCATTTTCTACGTTACCATTTAATGACATCACAAGGTGGAACAAAGTGTTTTGAGTTTGAGAAAAGCATGTGTCAATGAAACAAAATACAACTCCAGCTATGTTTTTGGTTATGAAACAACATTATAACATAGATCAGAAAATAACGTAATATAGACCCACTAAATAAAATAGGCCTAGCTCAAGACCTTCTAAAATTGACCAGAGCTCCAATTTTATTCTAGTTCTTCAGTGATACCTCAAATGAGGTACTGTCAACCCAAGAGATATGAGACGAAATGTTATTGGAGTCCATACCTTAGAAGATCTTGGACATCTTCACTCCATGAAGGTCACATCCATGTGGTGCTGAGAACGTGCATGTGTGGAGCCTGAGGAGCAGAGGAGCATGTGAGCAGACAGTGTGAGATGAGACCTGACCTGAGGCTGGTGGCACATGTCCACAAAGCTACACAGTCCTTCACATACACACAGGCCTATATTAGGAAACACAGCTCCCTCCTCCTCCTGCTGCTGCTGCTGCTGCTGTCCCACCACAGCCTGCTCTGAGCCTGGCAAAGTGTCAAGAACATGCTCTGCTTTGGCTCCACTTTTGTCAACTGGGAGAGTTTTTAAGTGACAAGGTTTTTTCTAATTATTCTGTTGTTTGGTGGACAAATACTAAAGAGGAGGTATTGTGCAAAATTGGGTTTCTACCATGTTATAACATTCCCTCATCAAAAACATGCCTGAAGAGGTTTTAGATGTCATCCATGCATGTTTGAGTAATCTAATGATCTCTCCCAGGCCCTATTCAAACGCTCCTAATGGTTAGCCATAAAAGCCTGTACATTCATTCATTTTATTTGTTTGAGCAAGGTACATTACAAACATAAGGATATATACATGTACATGTTTGGGAGCATTTCTGGTGCTCAAAAGGAGTAGGCTGAAGTTTAAAAAGACGTATTGTGTCCTGCTCCAATTGTTTTCCCTTAACACGTGGTTGACACTTGATAAAGAAGGTACAAAATGTATCTTTTATCATCATATCAAAATAAAAGGTAATGATAAAGAAAAGCATGTGTTTAGTTAATAGTTGTGGTTTACTTATGAAGACAATAAATCTAGTCTAGATTTGATTTTTATATTGTTTTTTTTTTTTTAAGGGCACCAAGTTAGTACAAGGTTTGATATGGTCATCTAAGACTATAAGTCTACTCCACGTCTGGTAACACACCTGCTTTTGAGAGTGGTTCGAGAGAATAGTTTTTTAAAATTAATTTGACCTCTCAGTTTGTATTTGAATTCATTTGTGCAAAACAGTTTTTGAATGTTATCTGGGAGCAGGTTGAGTTTCACTTTAAATAAGATTTGGCATGTTTTAAATTTTATCAGGTCCCCAAATTTCAGTATTTTTGATTGGCAAAAAAGTGCATTTGTATGTTCTGTATATCTGACTAAGTGAGCTATTCCTATTGCTTTTTTTAGTCATTTAAACAATAAGTCTGTGTTAGTTTTACAAGAATTTCCCCAGACCTCTACACAGTAACTTAAATGGGTAAGATAAGAGTACAGTAGACTGTATACAGGGCTTTTTTATTTAGGAGAAATTTAGATTTGTTCATCAAGACTATAACTTCTGCAATTTTGGTTTTAATTTTATCAATGTGGGGTTTCCAACAAAGTTTGTGATCAAGAGTTACACCAGGAAATGTGTGGTCAAGTACTCTTTCTATGGTTACA
Source organism: Taenioides sp. WSHXM2023 (assembly GCA_029959045.1). Lineage (NCBI taxonomy): Eukaryota > Metazoa > Chordata > Actinopteri > Gobiiformes > Gobiidae > Taenioides > Taenioides sp. WSHXM2023. Next base: position 24,948,953 of record CM057105.1, read on the forward strand.
TTATCAATTTAATTTGCGTTTGCAGATTTATTTCATGCTTTCCAGAGAACATTGCTTTTGTTTTCATGATATTTAGAGACAATTTGTTTTTTGGCAAACCACACTTGTAACTTTGCAATTTCCTTTGTAGTCTCAATCATTAATCTTTGAAGGTCTTCGCCTGAGTACAGAATTGTTGTACTGTCCACAAAGAGAACAAATTTAAGTTTTTCTTTTTCTATTAAGTAGAAGTCATTAATATATAAAATAAATAATTTTGGGCCTAGCACGGATCCCTGTGGGACACCACAAACAATGGTATCACACGTGGATTCGCGCTGTTCACATTGCACATACGGCTTTCGGTTTGTTAAATAAGACTCTATCCACTTTTGAGCTATTCCTCTGATCCCATATTTTTATATCTTTTGTAAGAGTATGCTAAGGTCCATCGTGTCAAACTCTTTCTTCTATGAATATCCAACTGAATACTTTTTCGCATCAATATTATTAGTTAGCCCTCTATAAGTTCAATTAGTGCTAATATTGTTGATCGTTTTTTTTTTTCCTGAAGCCATGTTGATTGTCATTTAGGATACTATATCTGTCTATAAATGTATCTAATCGGTTTGTATATAGCGTTTCTAAAAAAAAAAATAAATAAATAAATTGTGGCAATATTGAGATTGGTCAGTAATTTGAAAATTGATTTTTTTTCACCATCTTTATGGATTGGAATAACTTTTGCTACTTTCATGTGTTCTGGAAATATGCCAGTTTTAAAAGATAAGTTGAAAATGTAAGTTTGGCATCACTTTTATACTGACAACTCTTTTAATGATGGTAATATCTAGTTCATTACAGTCTGTGGATCTTTTGCCTTTTCATTTGTTGCACTGAGAAACATGGAATGTGGGTTTGTAGTCACATCATCACATGTAAGCCCTGCACAGGGTTGGACTGTTTTGGAGGCCAATTGAGGACTAATATTTATAAAATAATTGTTGAATTCATTAGCCATTTCTTTTAAATGATCTTTTTTTTTTGTCATTTGCAATAAAATTATCTTGTAAGGCTTCATCTCTTGGTACCTTTTGAATGATTTCATTGATTTCATTGAATGTACTAAAATATTGCTTTTTACAATTTCTTAATATGTTGGTTAGCTAGTTTGTGGTTTTATACTTGTAAGTTTTATACTTGTTTTCTGATACAGTTGTTCTTTCCTTTAAAAATGTTCTGTATAATGAATTCCTTTTTTTTACATGCATTTGCTAGACCTTTTGTTATCCATGGACTATTGACCTTTTCCCTCCGTTTAATTTCCCCTCTTTGGACTGTGTAAATCATAGAGAGTTGTTAACGTGCTCAGAAAGGCATCGTAAGCTGCATTTACTTCCGTTTCTTCCAAAAGAGCTTTCCAGTTTTCTTCTAGAGTTCCTTTAAATGCATTCAGTGACTCCTCATTAATTTGTCTAGTGAATTTAGTCTCTGTTTTTCCTTTATCTACATTTTTTATATTTTTTGGATTATAGAGCACAAAAGATCTCACTCTGCAGGTCTTCACTAAGAATGATGGTGAATATGTTATTGATTAATGAGGAACTATGTAGGGTAATTTGTGTAGGCTTTGTTTTTTCTGGATACAATAATAAACTGTATAGAGTATTTATGAAGTTTTCTGTTGGTTTTTGATCATTGCATTTCAGTAAGTCAATGTTAAAATCTCGACACAGGAACATGTCCTTTTGCTGATGTTTTGAGGAAAGTCTTTCTATACTGTCTACAAATGTGTCAATTTCTGATCCTGGTGTTCTGTAAATGCAACTTACAAGTACATTTTTTCTGTTTGCAAATGACAGCTCCACTGTAAGACACTCCATTATTTCATCTATAGTTACAGTCATATTTTCAACCATTTTTTCCCCCAGGTGATTTTTAATGAACATTGCTAAACCACCCCCATTTTTATGATTTCTGTTTTGTTTAAGCATTTCATATGCCTCTAGGGTAAAGTTATCAGGCCTGTCATCATTAATTCATGTTCCTGAAACCGCAATTATATCGAAAGGCATACCAGATTGATTAAGATATTCTTTGATACTGTCAAAATTCACATATAGGCTACGACTGTTGAAGTGAATTACTGACAGTGTGTCTATCTGGTTTGTTGCATAACCTGCTTGACAGTCTTGATAGTATTTACACTCATCATTAAAATGTTGATAGAAATTTGCATAAGGATCAATCTCACGTGCTATGATTCTGTTCAGGATAAATAGGAGTATAATGTTCAAGATTCATCAAGTCTAATGTCTTCACATGATGATGAATTATTAATATTTGTCATAATGGGGCTGTCATGTTGATAATGTATTTTAAATACTATAATTACAGTTGGTTGTCCATGTAGATAGTATTTTCTTTTGTTTTCTCAGGAGATGAGCCTCTCTTGCAAGTGCAGCATTCTTTTTTGTCAGAAGTTCATTTAAGAACACATCTGTTCCTCTCAGCATTTTGACTTGTTTGAGTAGCTCTATTGTATGCTTTCTGTTAGCAAATCGTATTATTATAGCAGGCTTAGCTTGCTTGTTTCTTTGTGGGAGAGGGTGACAAGCTTCAAGCCAGCTTTCTTTGCCGTGCAAGAAAGTTATCACCTGTTGCTCTACTGATTCTTCATCCTGTTCACTCATATTCATCTCCATTCAATGTAGTAACTGCCTTTGCGTAAGTCCTTGTCTTGGTTTTGAGTCCTGTGATTATGACATAATTTATTCTACTATATTGTTCTATACTTGTACTACATATTGTACTATATTTGGCCGTAGCGGCTTGTCAAAGTCTGATCCCGTCAGATCTCAGAAGCTCAGCAGGGCCAGGCCTGGTTAGTACTTGGATGGGAGACACTGGGAAAATCAGGTGCCACAGGGGGGCGCCATTTGCAAAAACTGTTGTTGTGTCCTTAAGCAAGGCACTTCACCCACATTGCCTAGTATGAAAGTGGTGTGTGTGTGAGTGATGGTGGTGGTTGGAGGGGCTGATGGACAGATTGACAGCCTCGCTTCCATCAGTCTGTGGCTACAATAGTAGCTCACCACCACTGAATGTGGAGTGAAAGAATAATGCCCAGAAAAGAGCTATATAAAACTGATGCATTATTATTATTATTATTATTATTATTATTATTATTATTATTATTATTATTAATAATAATAATAATAATAATAATAATAATAATAATTATTATTATTATTATTATTATTATATTATAATTATTATTAATTCATCGACTCACTTTCTAGCATCTTAATCTTTTTATCCTTCTCTTTGTTTAAGAGTTGCAAAGCTTTCACATCATCTCCTAGTCTCATTATTTCTTTTATTATTATTATTTATTATTATTATTATTATTATTATTATTATTATTATTATTATTATTATTATTATTATTATTATTATTCCTCTGAATCAAAGCACCAAATTATAACTTCTCCATCATGTCCAATGATTTTGTAATTAAGAATAAATCAGTATTACACTTGTTATCTGTAAAAGCTATATTTGATGTTTAACTCAAATAGGTCATGTTTACAGTCAAAATCTTACATACAGTTCCTTTAAAGGCCCTATATCATACTCTTGTGAGTTTAAAGCCATGTTAGAATGTTGTTACCTCCTCAAAAAAAGACCTGGAGTTGTGTTTTGTTTCATTCAGTAAGTTCATGAGTAACATCTTATTATTAGTCTGTCTACATCTCCAAAGCCCAACATGCTCGGTTCATGAAAGGGTAGTTAAAGTTAGTAGACATTGGCAATTCCTGGGCTGAAATTATCCAAATTATTCTAGTGAAGGTGTGTGGTATTTAAAACACAGTGGAGCACTTACCGCATGACATGTGAGTGTTTTCAGTTTGAGAAAAAAACTCAGTCTCAATGTGCTGGGTTTGTATGTTAATTGTTAATTTGTGTGTTAGTGTGAATGAAACAAAACACAACTCCAGGTGTGTTTGTGATGAGGAAACATTAGAACAGAGATCAGAAAATGCCCTAATATGGCCCCTTTAATGCTTCATATAGAGTTGATGAAAAGCATATTTCCTTTTTCCTGCTCTTAAAGATTATAATCAAAATCATAAACTATAAGGTTCAGTGTTTCTCTGTGAGCTTCTTCTAGTTTGATGTGAACTCCTCTTCAGCTTTAGTGTTTGTCCTCTGACCTTTGGTTTGGGGACCACTGCTCTAACCACTGAGCCACTGTCACCCTCTTTGATTTAGTTTGTATTTAACTACAGACAAGAATTTGACCTGCTAGTCATACTTTGCAGCTGATCACCATTCCCTGGAGATGTGATGCTAACTGTAAGCACTGCACTGTTTGAGGCTTGTTAGAGTTTAAATTGAGCTTTGTTTTAACACAATCTGACCAGAAAGAACTGATTTAGCTGGAACTACAACAGGTGAGCTGATTTGTGCTGTTCGCTCTCAAACAGCATTACAGTCACAAGCAAGCTAGTATTAGCCAACAGTTTTTTGTAGAAAATCAAACTCCTAAACAGGACCATGAACACTCGGACTGATCACAGGCTCCTGTGTTGTTTAAATCAGTTTTGTATGTTTTCAGTTTTGAGCTTTCAGACGATCTTAAAACTTTTTTGTCAGTGTTGGCTAATGTGTGCATTGTTTCGCCATGGTAACAGCTGAATATTCCATATAGTGATATATGTAGAACACCCCCAGCACACTGCAGAGTTTCAGTAGGCCTGACCTGGTTCAGATCTGGTACTGCTCAGAAGGTGGAATATTTTCTTTGGTGGTATTGTGTGAAACGTTTGTCCTGGTGGATCGATTTCTTAAACTGCTCCATCTTACACTGGGAGAGAAAGTGAGCACAAGTGTGACGGGGTTTTCCGAGTTGTGCGCGCTCCATTTGCATGCTGCTTTTCATGTTTAGGCCTGGCTCTGTCCTGCTCTGTCCCTTCTATGTCCTCTCTCTGTCCCTTCTCTGTCCCCTCTCTATCTTCTCTCTGTCCTGGAGCCTCAAATATAAAGACGTACTAAAAAAGGTCTGACCCTCTACAGCTGACCCACAGGCCTGACCCTCTACAGCTGACCCACACGTCTGACCCTCTACAGCTGACCCACAGGCCTGACCCTCTACAGCTGACCCACAAGCCTGACCCTCATCTACAGCTGACCCACACATCTGACCCTCTACACTTGACCCAAAAGCCTGACCCTCATCTACAGCTGACCCACACGTCTGACCCTCTACACTTGACCCAAAAGCCTGACCCTCTAGAGCTGACATCTGTGTGTGGCTACAGCGATGCCCAAACAAAACAAAATAATGTATCTTATTCCCCATGCCTCTTCTACATGCACTTGTAGCGTTAAAGGGGCGTGTCTTTTCAGTTTGTGGTGAAATGAAGGTGTTAAAGGGGCGTGACTTGAGGTGGGATCACGTTGTTCGTACAAACTCTTTCACACAGAGTCTTTTATAAACGGGGCCTCTGGTGTGTCCTGGCCCAGCATTATATAAACTCCTCATGACAACCTAGCCCCAAATGAATGTTATTACCTCAAATTTATGGTGATGGCTGTTGTGACACAAAGCAGCCCTACTCTACCAGAGAGGTGGGTAGAGAGAATATGAGAGTATGTAGGCTCACGGAGAACTTCAAAATGATGTTAGTCAAGTAGAAAGTGTGGTCCAAGGAATTACACAAGAGTAAAAAAAAGTTATAGGGGAAACTACAACTGAAGTAAACTTAGATTAACAGCCTGGGTGTGACATCTGATTTATATGAAGATAATCATTACATAATGCACAAAATCTGGTATTTTTAATGAACAGACACAAAAATGAGACAAACTAAATCAGATCTGAAGGAGGAGCAAGAAACACAAATGTTCAAATCATTTCAGATTGTCACATAAAGCTTTTGTCACTTTAAACTTATAGTGGGAAGAAAAACCACAACTTTTACGAGTAAGAGTACTGTTACACTGTACCATTTATTACTCAAGTAAGAGTATTGTTACACTGTACCATTTATTACTCAAGTAAGAGTATTGTTACACTGTACCATTTATTACTCAAGTAAGAGTACTGTTACACTGTACCATTTATTACTCAAGTAAGAGAATTGTTACAATGTACAATATATCAAGAGTACTGTTACACAATATATTACTCAAGTAAGCGTACTGTTATACAATATAGTACTCAAGTAGAAGAAAAGGTATGGTGTTCAAATATTACTCTGTTGTATTAAAATTACTTGAGTAAATGTAACGGAGTACTACTACTATGTGTTTAGAATCTAGAATCATTTTGTGTAAAATAGGACCTTTAATCCCTTTGATCCCTTATATATTATTTAGTATTTTTTCAAGTAAGTGTTGTTTGATAGAGTAAAGTAATAATAATAATAATAATAATAATAATAATAATAATAATAATAATAATAATAATAATAATAATAATTTAAAATAAAATCCAGTTGTACTGAGTAGACAGACTTGGGCAGTTATTGTTATAGCCAGTGGCGGAATGAAACACTAAATGATGACGTCTGCTTGTGGATAACAAAATGCATTTTTACTGCCTTTACTTATATTGACAATACACACAGTTCTGAATGACTGATCACATCCACCACAATTAGTGATGCACCGATCCAGCTTCTTCAATTGATACTGATACTGATACAACTATCGATACTATGACTGATATTGACTGATACCAGTGTGGGGGCGGGAAAATGGCACTTATTTCTTTAAAACACAATTAACTCACTACACAAGAGATCCAGCTGTGTTATGTAACTGTTACTTATCCTTCACATTACTATTACTAATCCTACTATATACTATTACTTTCAGTACTAACAGCTCTGTATGAATAAAAGTTCAAACATCATGAGACGTTCTATGGCAAAATCAGCCTGTAAGTAGTCTTATTAGATCCAATTAAAGGCCCCATCAGGATAACCGATATCATAGAACCGTGGATACCCGATTCAGTGAAATTTTAAGTATTTGCGCTGATATGCAATACAGGTATCAGTATCGGTGCATTCCTGAACACGATAATGACTTGGTGAACAAGCTTCTTCTAATACAGTTTATGTCAGTATGAATTAAAAAAAAAAACAGTACATAACACTTCAGGAAAAATATGAACTTCTTACCCAGTTCAAAAGCAGAATTCTGAATCACCAAACACATTCAACACAAAAATCACTTTTTGATCTAATATTTAAGGTACTAATACTACTTTACTAAAGGTAAAGTGACTCACCATGTGGTCTGAGAGCCTGTGCAGTCTGAGCTGGATTTGCATGAGCTGCTGTGGTGCTGTGCTGAAGGTGGGGCTCATGTGGAACAGGGCGAGTCCACAGGGTTTTTCTGTGGAGCTGAAGGGGCTGAGGTCTGACAGAAGAACGCTCACTGGACTGGGCTGTTTTCATCTGTGTTATAATGTTTCCTCCTCAAAAACATACCAGGGGCTGTGTTTTGTTTCATTCACACAAGGATGAGTAATCATTTATTATTAGTTTATCTATGTCTCATAAAATGAAAATGCTCTTTTCCACATTGTGATGTCGTCAAGTGGTAGTTTTCAAGTGAACAGCTCCTTTTACCTTTAGTTCAGCAGAGACTGACAATTCAAGGATGTAAAATTTTCATATGATTCTTGGGAAGGTGTATGGGGTTTAAAAGCATAGCAGATCAGACCAGTATTCCCTGATGACATCACAAGGTGGAACAAAGTGTTTTCTATTTGAGAGAAGAACTCAGCTTAAATCTGCAAGGTTTGTGTGTTAAACATTTGTGAATGAAACAAAACACAACTCCAGGTCTGTTTGTGATGAGGAAACTAAATTAGAACACAGAGTTATTTTCTCAAACAAAAAACAGTCTATTCCACCTTGTGATGTCATTCAGTGGTAACATAGGAAGCGCTCCACTATGTTTTTTAAACTCCACACACTTTCACTAGAATCATTTAGATCATTTCAACCCTGGAACTGCCAAACATTAAAGTTACAGCTATATTGTTTTAGCCTCATTTAAACTGCTTTGTAGACCTTCTGTAACAATTATCTCAAAAGAACAAGCATATTGAAAAAAATAAAAGCTACAACTTTAAGTCATTCTAAAATTTTGAAGAGCAAATCAGTTCAACTGAGACTAAAGGTAGCTGTCAACCTTAAAATGACCACTTCATGACATTAACAGTTTTTTGAGCTTTGGAGATGTAGACAGACTAATAATAAAGTGTTACTCAAACATGTGTGAATGAAACAAAACACAACTCCTGGTCTGTTTTTGAGGAGGTATAACATGGAATGCTTCAGTTCTAAACACATTTGAATGTAGTTAGCGCTTAAAAACTGTAAATGCTTGTTTTATTGTAGGCTCATATTGAACATCACTGACATTTGAATCTTCGCTGATATGCTGCTGTTTGACCTAATTTCAGAAAAAAAAAAAAATAATCAGTTTTCAGTGACATCGAATGCATTTAAAAGGTGTAAAATTGATAAAGTTATGCCTTCCAAGTCATCTCACGACGTCTGGGTCAGAGCTCCAGAGGGTTCTCACCCCACTTTGAGAAGCACTGCTGTGTTGAACCAAGCTTCTGATGTTTGTGATGACTTTGAGGATATTGGGACATTGCTCAGAACTTTTTGGCATTCCAGTGGGTCAAGATGGTGAAGTACAGTTTCTTACAGATTAAATACAAGCACATTTCATTTCATGTGTTTTACTGATGAAAAATTGGCATCCTTACTGTGAGCACCTCTCCACAGACCCGACTTGGCCAGGAAGTGGGGCCAGCTTGTTTCCATGAAGATGCTTCTGCTCTGGTTTAAGTCACTGTGTTCATAAACATAGACTTGAGTCTTGTTTTGCTGAGTGCTAGAGACATGTTTGGTATTGCCTTCATGTATATTTGTGTATCCAATAGATCCCATTGGTTTATTCAAATAAAATAGCCTGTTCTTTATTTTCCAGTAACTAAGCAACAGCACTGGATAAATAAAAGTGCAAACATTCTTGGCTGGCTCCTTGAGCACGTAAGAACAAAAGCAGGAGGCTGAGCAGAGAGTGCACAGTGAAAGAGGACTTTAAACAAATGATTCTTTAATGTATTCAATCATAAATGTACATTTTATAAAATAATAATTTAAAAACATATAAATATTCATTAGTTAAAAAATAAAGTAATTTAGCATAACATGTCAAATTACAATAGCTAATTATTAAGAGCTATGCAATATAAATGTAAAATGTAATGTGAAAATGAAAATTTCCCTGATTTCTGGCGTCATACAGGAAGTGACCAGCAGAGGACAGAGTGGCACTGATTAAAGGGCCTGTACCTGATTTAAATGTATTCTTGTTCAAATGAATGTTCTTTACATCATGCACTGTTTGGTAAAAGCTGTTAAATAAGAAAAAATTATAACCTAAAACATATAACCTATTAATTTTCCACATCATTTTCTCAGAAGCTACTGACAGGCTTAACTTTCTTCAGGCACATTGGTCGTTTCTCAATTCCCAGAGAATGGGCTTGAGGCGTTCACGAGCGCACGCACACGCACACGCACACGCACACGCACACGCACACGCACACGCACACACACACACACACACACACACACACACACACACACACACACACACACACACACACAGTCTGCTCTCTCAACTTTTGGGACAGGTGCACTTGATGACACCACAGGAAATAAAGCTCACGTGGGTGCTCATCTCTATGCTCTATTATCTATTATACTCACCATCAACTCTTCCTTTTTTAGACCAAATGTCTGAGCTATCGTCAGTTCTGTTTATTCTAGTCAGAGACTTCAGTTGATCCTGCGGCTCTGCTCGCTCCGTGCGGCCGCAGTTGCTTTAAGTGCATTGTGAAAAATATACTGGTCTAGTCTCCTCAGATGCATCCACTGTAAAACAGGAGGAGCAAGTTCTCATCCAGAGATTTCCAGTGGACTCACCGAGAAATAGACTTTGAATTGGAACAGCACTTGGGGCATGGAGCGTGATGTATTACAAAATCTGCACAAATACAGGGACTGATTGATTAAATGGCCATTGTTACTAAAAATCTTTGGAAGTCAACTGCCTGACACTATCCTGGACACATGGTGCAGTATCACAGAAATTACTTAGTTCAAACTTAAACATACTCATGGTTCAAAATCAGGTACAGGCTCTTAAAGTGGAACTAAACACTAAACCAACTCTCTATTTTTGCTACTAAACTGTGCATATTTTAAAAACATTGTCTACTGCTCCTAGTCATTCTGCCTCTAGAGGCCACAGCAATTTCAAGTACTACGTCAAATCACTCAGGACAGGGGAACACTCTCGCCTTTAGTCCTCCAGATCCCGCCCCTCCTCCCTCCTCACTCCCTCCTTTAGTCCTCCAGGTACTGCCCAGTTTAGCAGCTCGGTTTTGGTGTTTAGTCCCACTTGAATGTTTTGAATAGTGGAGTTTATTCTCATTTACTCGTTTACTGATCATTCCAAAAATATAAAAGACACGTACAATAAGATTAGATAAAATGGATTCTGAAAGAGTGCAGTAGTGTTGGTCAGGACATGCCGATGCCCACCAGCAGAGCCACCAAGAAGGCCAGGTTCCCCAGGACGAACAGCCCAGGAACCAGGAGGCCTCCCATTATCTGAACACAACATGTCTACTGTAGGGTCAATATGTCGGATTACACAACAATAATTATACTGATGTTGGTCCTTACCGCTTGTAGTAGATGAGAATCTGTAAAATAAAAAACAAATATATATATATTATAGCAGAGGTGTACTCAGTTACATGACTTTGAGAAATTGAGTCGTTTGATGACATCATACTTTTAATTCCTACTTGAGTAATATTTTGGTTGAAGTAACAGTAAAAGTAGGTTATTCTTATTGAGTAAAAGATCAGGTTCCTCTATGAGTAAGTCTACAAGTGACAAAAGCTTTATGTGGACTATATGAAATGATTCAAACATTTGTGCTTCTTGCAGTGCTCCTTCAAATATGATTTAGTTTTTTGCAATTTTAGGTCTATTCTAGGTCTAAATCATGTTGAGTTTGTCCAATTACAATAACTCACAAATCATTATTACCTTCTTGTGAGTTTCACACTTCCACAAAAAAGGAATAATCAAATCCTGCACCCCTCTAAGATGAGTCAACATCTTTTCTTTTCAAGACTACTGGATTATGGTCATGCTAGGCCACCTCCAGGTAAACATGAACAGACAGATAAAACTAAATCTTCTCTTGGAATTTTGCATCTTTTCATAATACTGCTTTTGGCTGGTGATGTAGAAGTAAACCCTGGGCCACAACCACTGCTAACTAGGCCACAGCAGATATCTGAGCTACTGCTATCTGGACTACAACCAGTGCTATCTGGGCTACCACCACAGCTAACCAAGCCACAGGCTGGGCTACCAACACAACTAACTGAGCCACAGGCTGGGCTACCAACACAGCTAACTGAGCCACAGGCTGGGCTACCAACACAGCTAATCAAGCTTCCACCATGGCTACCTGGGCTACCACCACAGCTACCTGGGTTACAGCATGGGCTACCGCCACAGCTACCTGGGCTACCACTGCAGGTAACCGGGCTACAGGCTGCTAACCACCACAGCTAACCGGACTACAAGCTGGGCTACCACCACAGCAAACCGAGCTTCCACCATGGCTACCTGGGCTACCACCACAGCTATCTGGGCTACAGCATGGGCTACCGCCACAGCTAACTGGGCTACAGCATGGGCTACTGCCACAGCTACCTGGGCTACCACTGCAGCCAACCGGGCTACAGGCTGGGCTACCACCACAGCTAACCGGACTACAAGCTGGGCTACCACCACAGCTACCTGGGCTACAGCATGGGCTACCACCACAGCTAACCGGGCTGCAGCATGGGCTATCACCACAGCTACCTGGGGTACAGTATGGGCTACCACCACAGCTACCTGGGCTACAGCATGGGCTACCACCACAACTAACCGGGCTGCAGCATGGGCTACCACCACAGCTAACCGGGCTGCAGCATGGGCTACCACCACAGCTACCCGGGCTTCCTCCATGGCTTCCTGGGCTACTGCTGCAGCTGCCTGGGCTACCACCACAGCTAACCGGGCTACAACCTGGGCTATCACCGCAGCTACCTGGGCTACAGTCTTGAGCTGTCATCACAGCTACCCAGGCTACCACCACAGCTATCAGGAATACCAGATCTTGGAACACCAAGGATCTGTCTTTCCCAGATCACCCATCAAATGGTACCTCCTACTTCTCATGTTGATAACAATAATACAAATGGTCACAAAATAAACCCAGTTATGAAGAGACATAGATCCTGTAAACTATTTCAAACTCTGAATCAAGCAAAAAGAATTTGGGATCCAGGCTTTAAAAAGAAAGGGTTACTTGGAGGTCATTTAAATGTACGGCGCCTAGCCTCCAAAAGGGAACAAATAGAGCACTTAATGGTAAATTCCAATATTGATTTGATTGATTGATTGATTGGTTATCCCCCTCATCATCCGAGGCTTTAGTTAACATGCCTGGCTATAATGTGTTTAGAAAGGACAGATTAGAGGGACGGGGTGGGGGGGTTCTTTTGTACATCAAAAGTCATCTACAATGTAGTGAATTTATTTTAATTTAGTGAAATACCTAAAGAGTTCTAAATGGAAGGTATAGGGGTGCACATCACGTTATCGACAAACATGATAATTACCGTCATTTGTATTTATCGAAAGCCAACAGCAAACAAAAATTTTTATACTTTTAAAGAGCTTCTTAGTTTGTGTAACCACAAAAAAGAGATCATTTTAATTGGTGATTTTAACATAAATTGGGACAAAAAAGGAAGGTCCTAAAAAACATAACAGATCATTTTAGCTTTACACAATTAATAGATAAGCCAACTCAAGTGACCAACCGCTCTAAAACAAAAATTGAATTATTATTTACAAATAGACCTGAACGAATCACACAGACACATAACTTTCTTACTGGACTGTCAGACCATAACGCAATTTTCTTTACTAGAAAATTATCTAAAAATCATTTTTCAAATATAAATCGAAATATGTCACAATGTACAAAAAAGATTATTCCACAGAATCAACAGAGTAATCTAAAAATGGCACTTAATCAAATTGACTGGAACAACATCATTTCCTCAGATGACCTACAATTCTGCAGTAACTACTTCCTAACAACACTTAGGTCAACAATAAATAGTTTCTCCACTAGGGGGAGACAAAAAAAAAAGAAAAAACAATCTCCCATGGTTAGATATTGAATGCAGAAAACTAATGAATATAAGGGATAATCTTCTAAAACAATCTCTGAAATCGGGTCTGACAGTAGACAAACAGAAATTTGCTGCGGCTAGGAATAAAGTAACGCAAACACTACGTAAAGCTAAAACAAACTCTTTTATAAATATTATTGAAAGTGCAAAAGGTAACAGCAAAAAATATGGAACAGTATTAATAAACTTACCGGTAAACAGAACAAAAAAGATAGTGACGAGTTAGATACAGATTAACAACAAATTAGTTAAAGACCCTTTTATTGTGGCCTCTGAATTAAATAATTTCTTTGTAAATTCTGTACAGGACATATCTAAACAGTTTAACCCACCAGAACATGAGTTTTATCCAATCAATTCTGAGTTGCCAATTTTTAATATAGATGAAATAACCCCAACAGAAGTAGATAAAATAATAGACTCATTAAATACATCCAAAGCTAAAGATGAGTTTGATCTTGATGCCAACTTCTTAAAAGAACACAAGGATTCGCTAATAGCACCAATTACACACATGGTAAACCTATCAATCAGACATTCTGTGGTCCCAACTGCATGGACAGTGGGGGTGGTCAGTCCTATTTTCAAAACAGGTGATAAAAAAGACAAAAGAGCAGCTTCAGTGACAGACTGATTCACCCTCGCTGTGGGAAGGAGAGGTTTCGCAGGTCTTTCCTTCCTGCTGCTGTCAGACTGTACAATGAACACTGTTAACACTGAACATGTGTCATTCAACTATATCTATGTGCAATACTGAAGACCTCTGGTACAATTCACTCATGTCACTTTACTGATATTTATCCTGTCTGTACATAAACATAGTCATATTATTGTAAATAACATAATATACTGAAGTCACTTTACTGAGATTTACTCTGTTCATATGCTGCACTGTTACTTTTATTGTACATAATAGTATTTTTTGGTATTTTATATTTTATATTTTGTATTTTATATTTTTGCTCCACCGGAACAAAATTAGAGTCTATCTTTAAGTCTATTTCTAAATTATTATTTTTTTAGCCATTATCTATTATCTTGTTTTATTGCATGTTCCATTTTCCTGCTGTTCTTGAACTGTGCGTTGCAACACTGGAATTTCCCCACTGTGAGACTAATAAAGGCATATCTTATCTTATCTTATCTTATCTTATCTTATCTTATCTTATCTTAAAAACAACTATAGGCCAATCAATATCCTGCCAGTAGTCTCAAAAATAATTGAGAAATGGATTGTCAAACTCCTAAGTGCACATCTGAACATCTGTCACACCCCTTTACACCCCATGCAGTTCGGATTCCGTGCCCATCATTCGTCAGAGTCTGCGATCACTGTTTTTATAGAAAAAACAAAGTCTTTCTTAGACAAGAGCAGTTGTGTCGGTGCAGTATTCATAGATCTAAAAAAGGCATTTGACACTGTTGACCACAAGATTCTTTTAGCCAAACGTACACACTTTAATTTCTCAAATCAAGCACTTAAATGGATAAAATCATACCTGAACAATAGACGGCAGTGTGTTGTGGTCAACAGTCTCAAATCGCCATACCTGGAGTGCCCTGTAGGGGTCCCGCAAGGATCCATACTAGGACCGGTTCTGTTCTCCCTGTACATAAATAATCTTCCTGATGCATGCAGAAACATTCATTTACAAATGTACGCCGATGATGCCGTAATATTCACACCTGCTTAAAATACACAAGAAGCCAGTCACATTCTTACATCTGCAATGACTCAAGTCCAAGACTGGCTCACAAAAACATGTCTACTCTTAAACACAAAAAAAAACTGTCTGTATGATGTTCTCAAAACAAACTCCTAAGCAGATTACAAGTTCAAATGTATTTTTGAGGGGAGAGGAGCTCGAGTTGGTTCAAGAATTCAAGTACCTCGGTGTTGTTCTTGACTCCTCCCTCACTTTCAAAAAGCATGTTAAAAAAATCTCCAAAACAATCAAATTCAATCTCCACAACTTCAGACATATCAGACAGTCATTGACATTAAAGGCAGCAAGAATGTTTCTGCACGCTTTGATCTTTTCACATATCGAATACTGCTTCACTAATTGGACCCTTACCAGCGACACCACACTCAGACAGATTGAATCACTGTATAAAAGAGGACTTAAAATCTTTGCTAAAAAACAATTTCATATCACCATTGTCAAATTCTTGAAGCCTATAATTTACTGAGCTTTGAACATTTCAAACACTTTAAGTTTGCTTGTACAATATACAAAACCCCCCATGGACTTGCACCACCACCACTACAAGAATTCATTAAACAAAAACCTACCACTGGCAGGAACACCAGAGTGACTACTAAAGGTGATTGTGAGGTCCCTTATAGACGTACCACCTTCGCACAGTCAGTCCTCTCAGTCGTAGACTGTAAAATTTGGAACAACATTCCTCACCCAATAAGAGAATCCTCTACGTATAACACCTTTAAAACTCACCTTAAAAAATGGCTCAAATCTAATCAACACTGCTCCCATTAGAGCTGTTCAGACCTCGTGTTACATGATACATACACGTATGTAGCATGTACCATGATTGTCTGAACAGACTCACATTTTGCGCTTGTTGTTGAGCGGTGCATGCCTACATATGTAGGCATGCACCGCATACATTTATACTGCAATCTATCTTATCATGTTACTGTTTCTACTGTTACTGCCATGTAAATATGTAAATATGTTTGTATGTTTTTGGACCCGAGGGCACTCCGTAAACTCCAGTGTCTTGGTCACCTCTGAGCGGCAGGAGACGTCCAACACATGTGGATATGAACTGGTTTTAAACTAAATTAACTTATTTGAAAACTACAGCACTTTAGAATCACGGTATGCACTTTAATCACATATGCACTTTAACAACATATGCACTTTTGACCCTGTGTGAATGTGATACTTGGATGCCTTATTGAAGTGTTGTGTTTGTTTAACTGTTGTGTTTGTCTTGTCCTGTCCTAAATGTCAAGGGACTACAAATGTAAATTAGCTGTACGCTAACTTCGGTACATTTACACTTGTATTTTATTTTTTACTGGTGTCTATCAATGTACATTGTCCCTTTTTAAGTAAATAAATACATTAATTAATCAGAGTTTAAATACCTTTTACATTCAAACTGTCAGACGCAGCCTATCACAGTTGTGTAATGAGTTCTGCTGGGTTTCACAGCACTCTTTTTCCTTTAATGTTAAACTGAGAAGGGGCGATGTAATACTGTATGTTAATGTGCATACTTTGTGATGTGGTATATCATGTGGACTGTCATTTTGAATATCTTTTGTAAAATGACCTCAAGAAATCATTTAAATTGAATGGCTTGAGTGTGATTGGCTGTTTAACGCACAAGTGGACAACCTTGGTGCATCACTGGTGTAGAGTGTTACCAGCACAATTACTTAACTTAAACCCAATTTTTCTATACTTACTCCATAGCATACAAACATGTGCACTTCCTTTGCTTTGATATAAAAATAGGAATTTCCATCCTTTATCTTTTATCATACCCAATACTAACTGATATAGTGCTCATTTTTGTTATAATGTAGTTTCCTCGTCACACACAGACCTGGAGTTGTGTTTTGTTTCATTCACACATGTTTAACACACAAACCTTCACTAGAATCATCTGAATAATGTGCAGTCCTAGCTTTTCTAGCTTTGAACCTACAGCTAATGTTTTAACCTTGTTGAAACTTCTTCTCTCCTCGGTGCACCAGAATATATTGTAGACTCTATGAAATCTCATCTGAAGAAAAGATATTTAAAACATATTTAAAACTGCAACTTAAGGTTATTCTAGTGTATTGTTGAGTAAAGCAGCTTGATTAAGGTTAAAATTGCTGTCAACTTAAACCACTACATGACATCGCAAGGTGGAACTGAGCATTTTGAGCCTTGGACTAATAATAAAGTGTTACTCAAACATGTGTGAATGAAACAAAACACAACTCCAGGACTGTTTCTGAAGAGATAACAACATTAGAACATGGCTTAAAGCTCACAAGAGTCCATTTTGAATGAATATCAAACATGTGCATCCCAAACCAAACCGTATTGTACCTTCACTTTTCTGGCTCCACTTTAAGTTCAGGTCAGACAGGAGGAAGTAGACCGCCTCCCACGCCACAAAGGCCCCCATCACCTTCGGCAGCCATTGGTTCACAGAGCTGTCAATCAGCTGGAGTCCGGTGAAAATGGCCGCCACTGCATAGAATGTGTGAGTTATTCAAATAAATATAGGAAGCAAGATTGACTGCAAAATAATGGGAATTGTGCAATGATTGGACTGTGCAATATTTTGGACTGTGCAATATTTTGGACTGTGTAGTGATGGGAACTGTGCAATGAACAGTGTGCAATAATGAGAACTGTGCAATAAATTGAGTGTGCAATAATGAGAACTGTGCAATAAATGGAGTGTGCAATAATGAGAACTGTGCAATAAATGGAGTGTGCAATAATGAGAACTGTGCAATAAATGGAGTGTGCAATAATGAGAACTGTGCAATAAATGGAGTGTGCAATAATGAGAACTGTGCAATAAATGGAGTGTGCAATAATGAGAACTGTGCAATAAATGGAGTGTGCAATAATGAGAACTGTGCAATAAATGGAGTGTGCAATGAATGGAGTGTGCAATAATGGGAACTGTGCAATGTATGGAGTGTGCAATGAACAGTGTGCAATAATGAGAACTGTGCCATAAATGGAGTGTGCAATAATAGGAACTGTGCAATGAGTGCAATGAGTGGAGAGTGCATCCGGTGTGTTTACATCCATGTTGTGTCATGTTTGCCTATTAACATGCTCTGTCCCAATCAAATAAATAAATAAATAAATAAATAAATAAATAAATTAGACATTTACTGAAAAAGTCTTACCTGCTAATCCTTTTATTGCCAGAGCATTCACAGCATGAGCCCAGTTAAAGAAGAAGCGCCTGCAAAATAGGATTCATTAACAGGTTGAGTTCACGTTCTAGAATGTGATGATGCCATAATTTCAGATGGAGGGCAGGGGCATATATAACTCTATGTAAGATTCACTGTTTTTGAAAAGTTATCCACAAATGTTGAACCTCATTATTATTATTTGGTCTGGATTAGGTCCACAAACCTTCAATATGAATCTCATGGTTTAAAGTCCTTTCAGCTGAAAACATGATAACAATTCACTTTGGTTTATTTATACTGACAGAAAAGGCGTTGAGTTTTGTGTCAGTTTTCATGTGGATAGGCCCAGTGTGACGTCACTTCCCAGTCCATCAGCTGATTGAAAACAATGGCCATGTTTACACTTTCCTCTTTGCAATGCAGTTGTTTAAAGCGAACAAGGTTGTAAGCATGCATATATGGTTATAACTGTGACAGGAAGTGCATGAGGGAGGCTGAGGTCATAGAAATCATAGAAGCAGCATAACGGCTGGTCAGATGTGACTTCTGCAACACCGACGGTTGTGGTTCCAAGATGGACGCCGCATTAGAGCGATTTAACTTACTTTATTTGGTCATTTAAATACCATAAGCATCAAAGCAGGAAAAATAGATCGTCCTATCCCAAGTAAAGTCCAGTTACAGTCATTTACGACTCCAAATGTGTTAAAGTTAAAACACAGTTAGGACAAAATAAACATTTATATTGGTAACAAAGATATTTAAACTAACAAAAGTAGCAGAAAACTGTTGTTACCATTGATTTCTGTCCTCTCCATTTTGACGAGTGACTTAATTGTTAAATGTGGTAAGCCTTAGTGACAGCTTCAGGGTGCACTACAGCGGCTCTATGTATTTACCATGGTGAAGCTTGTTGCTATAAAAATGATCTTAACATAAAAAATCCAAACCAATACTATTTTATAAAAGATATTTTTCTTTTTTTTTTTTTTTTTTTAATTTGACCTCTCTGAACCAGGATAGTTCTGCTGAATCTGTGGAAAAGTGAGAGAAACATGACTTTTTGGTCCTGGTGTATTACTTAGCGGTGACCAGCAGTTAGTGATGATAATAATAATAATAATGCATCAGTTTTATATAGCAATTTTCTGGACACTCCACACTCAGTGGTGGTGAGCTACTATTGTAGATACAGCTGCCCTGGGGCAGACTGACGGAAGCGAGGCTGCCAATCTGTGCCATCGGCCCCTCTGACCACCACCATCACTCACTCACACACCACTTTCATACTAGAGAATGTGGGTGAAGTGTCTTGCCTAAGGACACAATGGCAGTTTTTTGCGACTGGCGCCCCACTGTGGCACCTGATTTTCCCAGTGTCTCCCATCCAAGTACTGACCAGACCCGACCCTGCTGAGCTTCTGAGATCTGACAGGATCAGACTGACAAGCCGCTATGGCCAGGAAACCATACCGTAGTGAGATATACACATTGGGAATCCTATTATATTATAAATATAGATATTATAAATATAGAAAATCAAGCTAATAATATAGATAATATAGATATTATAGATAATATAGATATTATAAATATAAAAAATCGAGCTTTGCACTCACTTTGGATGGTGAGGCCCACATCGTGCCAGAGCCCCTATTGGCTGGAGGAAGGACAGGATCATGACCAGACAGCCCAATACCGGGTGCGCCCCCTGCAGGCACACAACAGCATTACACTCCTGCTTTAGCTGTACAGTTAATATAAGAGCTGAGGTGAGGAGAGAGACTGACCCCAGACCAGGTGCGTCCGCTCACGAAGGCCAGGACGAAGGCGGTGATGGTGGCTGCCACGGTAACGCACATCACCAACACGTGCACCTACACACACACACACACACACACACACACACACACACACACACACACACACACACACACAGTTATGTAGTGGCTTTAGCTGCATTGGTTTGTTGCTTGTACTATATTTTTTCCCATTTATATGGGCTAAATGTCTCTTGCCTCAGTACAAATGTCTGCATCTAATTATAAAGCATGTTTTTGTCACAGAATCAAGAAGTGCATGTTTGCATACTAGTTGTTATTAGCTTTCCTCTCACAGTAAAACTTAGCTCTGGTCTCTGAGAGTTGTGAAAAACACCAATAAACTCTTCTATGGTGAATAACTAGGATGCTCAGAAATTAAGTAAGGCAGAACTTTGGACCACGGCAAACCAATTAAATAGAACTAGTTCTGTTTTTCAGGTTTTTAAGACAGTAAAAAGAAGGGACAGCACCTTTAATTTAAGAATTGGGATTGCGAAATAGAGCATTGTCCTGACTATAGCTTTAGCTTCTTGTGCATTCAGCTGCTTTTTCACCTTATAGCGACCTGAGAGATGTAAAGACAGTGTAGTGTGCACACTCACCACAAACCACAGGTCCTTCCCACAGAGCCTGTGACCCTGAACCAGTTTCTTGTTGAACCTGGCCACCATCATACCCAGGGAGCCCATGAACATCCAGGCCACCAGCATCAAAGCACCTGATGAGAGAGAAGTTTATGGGTCTATGTGAATCAATGTAAATATAGGCAAGCATAAAGATTTCAGAAGAAACCATATCATAGTTGTGAATTTGAGCAGAAAGAAAGAGCAGGTATATAACTGCCATAAGGCCATATGTTTTTGGAGTAAAAGGTTCAGGTCTGTATATGGGAGGTGAGGGAACATGTTCTCTTGTGTCCCCCCTCTAACTATGAACAACTGAAAATATAAGGCTGCGCTGTTAATCACATTTGAATCAAGACTGAGATTCAGTCATTTCTGGGGTGTTTCTGTAGAGGTCTACAGCCAGTCCCCTGTCAGGAAAAGCATGTGGAGCGGAGCAGACTTTGAAGGAAGAAATGTTAAACTGCAGTGATTTAAAGTCTGTATTGTTTGTGTTTAAAGCCACAGTATGTAGCGTTACAGAAGGCAAGCTTGCATCTCCACAAACCTGACTGTTATTTGGCCTACTAGAGGGATGTTGTTGCTTTGGCTGTAATATTCCACAGTATGAAATAAAATATGGTTTTGACTTTGTATTGTATTGTATTTTTTTATATATATATATCACCCAGCTCTAACTGAACTGAACTGAAAAAATAATAATCTTTTGAATAATGGATTGAAGGATTCAGACTAAACATGAGCAGGCTGTACTTTCTGACTGATTGAAATAGAATCATGAAGATATTATTGATTTTAGATATTCACCGTGGGCTTTGATGATGAGAGGTGTCTGGGAGCTCTGCACCTGTCCTGGTTTGGTGACGTCCACCCTGTTCCTACTGACGAATGTCCCCGAGTGGACCTGGATCTGTCCTGTGCAAAGACATAAGCACACGCAGGATTTTTATGGGATGTCTGTCAGACATTTAAATGTTTATTAACTCATTAATATGTTTTTTAATAAAATTGACATAAAGTATACAAAATTGCACAGGCACTCAAATTGCTGCACACAGTATACCACACAGGAATAATAGCTGATTATTTTTGTTATTATTGCTGCTGTTTCTGCAATAATTAAATGCACTGTAGGTTCATATGATTCTTACTGTCCCAAAATATGATCTTAAGTTATTCCTCACACACAGGTCGAGGTGGTGGTGTTGCAGCCATTTCTCATTCTGGCTTGTTGCTTTGTCCTAAAACTAATAAAGCGTTTGACTCGTTTGAAAGCCTCAGTCTATCAATAACCTGCCATAATTGGAAAAACGAAAAAGGTGTTTTATTTATAATAATTTACCGACCTCCTGGTCCTTATTCAGAGTTTTTAACAGAGTTCTCGGATTTTGTGTCGGGTTTGGTTGTGGACTGGGACAAAATTATAATACTTGGAGATTTTAACATAAAAACGGACCTGACAGATGATTGTCTAAACAAAGCCTTTAGCGCTCTTTTGAATGACATCGGTTTTACTCAAAGTGTAAATCAGCCCACACACAGTCATAAGCACACATTGGATCTTGTTCTAACATATGGCATAGAGATCAGTGATCTAAAAGTCCTCCCACAAAATCCTATATTATCAGATCATTTTTTGATTACCTTTCAGTTTATTCTTAAAGATTTCTCTGTTCACCAGAATAAAATAATAACTAAAAGAACAATTTCTGAAAAAGCTGTTACTAATTTCATAGAAATAATTGGGCCAATATTTAATGATATGTCATGTGACCCAGCTGGGGATGGTTTAAATCCCATAAAAAGTGACCAATTTGTTGATAAGACCATGGATTCTTTGAAAACTGCCCTTGATGCAGTAGCTCCACTAAAACAGAAAGTTGTCAGGCCAAGGCGATCTGCTACATGGTATAATGAAAAACTGTGTGCACACAAACAAAAGGTTAGGAGAATCGAGAAAAGTTACCGCAAAGCACACTCAGAGCAGTCTTTAAAAGCATGGAAAACCTGCCTTCTGTCCTATAAGCAGGCGTTGCGTGCGGCCCAAACCAGTTACTATTCCAATCTAATAGAAGTAAACAAAAATAATCCTAGGTTCTTATTCAGCACTGTAGCCAGGCTGACAAACTGCCACAGTGCAGTAGAACCTTCAATCCCAATTACTCTCAGTTCTGAGGATTTCCTGACATTTTTTAATAATAAGATCATTACTATAAGAGATAAAATAAATGAAATTGCCCCTACTTTTAACTCTGAGCAAGTTCAAGCTGTAAGAGTAGGGTCTCAATTAAACTCATGTCCAGTTTTGGTGGGATCTGAATTATCCTCAGTTGGTCCAGTTTTTGAGAAGTTTGCTATTCTAAATCATGCAGAATTAACTTCAGCCTTTATGTCCTCTAAATCCTCAACTTGTATGTTAGACCCAATCCCAAGTAGACTTTTCAAAGAAATTCTCCCTCTAATTATAGATCCTATTCTTAATATAATAAATACTTCACTGGAAAGTGGTTATGTGCCTCAGTCTTTTAAATATGCAGTAATTAAGCCGCTCCTAAAAAGCCTAATCTTGATCCTGACCTCTTAGCCAATTACAGACCTATTTCAAATCTTCCGTTTATTTATAAAACTCTGGAGAGAATTGTAATTAAATAGCTTTGTCGTCATCTGCAGGAAAATAATTTATTTGAAAATTTTCAATCTGGATTCAGAACTCATCATAGCACTGAAACAGCCCTGGTTAAAGTAACAAATGATTTGTTATTGGCTGCTGACAATGGTCAGGTCTCAATACTGGTTCTGTTGGACCTCAGCGCAGCTTTTGACACAATCGACCACAACATTTTACTGCAGAGGTTGGAATGTGATGTGGGCATCAGAGGAACTGCCCTCAGCTGGTTTAAATCCTATTTATCTGATAGGTACCAATTTGTAAATGTTAACCAGAGCTCCTCACAGTGCTCTAAAGTAGCCTACGGTGTGCCACAGGGTTCAGTTCTGGGTCCAGTTCTGTTTACCCTTTACATGCTACCGTTAGGTAATATCATCCGAAAGCATGTTATCGATTTCCACTGTTATGCAGATGACATCCAGCTGTACCTATCAATGAAACCTGATCAGACTAATCAAATAGAAAGACTTAGTGCCTGTGTGAGGGACATAAAAACATGGATGACCTTTAATTATTTACTTCTTAACCCTGAAAAAACTGAAGTCATTCTATTAGGCCCTAAACACCTACGAGACTCTATTGTGGTTTTGTCCCGGCCTGCAGCTGGGCTCGATGTAAAGTTTGACTCTCTAACTGAGCAGATAATCACATTGGACAATGTCAGTGTAGCCTCCAGCTCCACTGTAAGAAACCTTGGAGTTCTATTTGATCAAGAGCTCTCATTTAAAGCACACATAAGCCATGCCTGTAAAACGGCTTATTTTCATTTACGCAATATAGCCAAAATTAGAAATGTACTGCCAAAAAATGATGCTGAAAAACTTGTCCATGCTTTTGTCACTTCGAGGTTAGACTACTGTAACTCCCTGCTTGCAGCTTGCCCTAAAAGCTCTATAAAAAGCCTTCAATTGGTTCAAAATGCAGCAGCAAGAATACTAACAGGTACTAAAAAACGAGAGCACATTACTCCAGTATTAAAAAATCTTCATTGGCTTCCGGTTGAGTTTAGAGTAAAATTTAAAATTCTTCTTCTAACCTATAAAGCTGTAAATGACATGGCCCCTTCCTACATTAAAGATGAAATTGTACCTTATCATCCTAACCGTTCACTCCGCTCTCAAAATGCTGCACTATTGGTGGTTCCTAGAGTCGCTAAAAGTACTTTAGGAGGTAGAGCTTTTAGGTACCAAGCACCCTTGTTGTGGAATCAGCTCATGTCAAAGAAGCTGACACAGTCTCTACATTTAAGATTAGGCTCAAAACGTTCCTCTTTGAATCAGCTTATGGTCAGGTCAGTTAGGAACAGAAACTTAACCCATAGGCCTAGTTAAGCTGCTCTAGGAGATATATTACTGGGGAAAGTATGGCAACTTGAGCAACTTTCTCCTACTTTTTCTCCTCCTACTGTTAAGAATATTCAATTACTAGTTCATTCGTAGTCTGTTCTTTGCTATTCACATGTTGTCCCTGTCCCACTCCCCTTTTGGGGAGTGTAACTGTTTCAGATGCTGCTGTTCCAGTTTGGACCGCTGCTGTCCCCTAGTGTCGAGGACCTGGACCCCTCCTCTCCTTCCCTGTCCTGGATTAACTGTCCTTGTCCTGCTAGATTAGTAGTTTCATCTGCCTGTCCGTCCATAGGAGTGGATCTCTCCTTCACTGTGGTTCTCCTCGAGGTTTCTCCGTTTTCCCATTGGGGTTTTCGGAGTTTTTCCTTGCCGAGAAGGAGGGTCTAAGGACAGGAGATGCTGGGACAATTATCCATTTGCCTGCTTGTTGTTGGACATTCTGTATTTTTGATTTATGAATGTTTCTTATTCTGCTTTATTAATCAACAATTTTGTGAAGTCCGCCGAGATAACTCTTGTTGTGATTTTGGGCTATACAAAAATAAATTGAATTGAATTGAATTGAACTTTCCTCGCAAAACATCCTTGCATCGTATATTGTAAAGCTAACAACAACGAGCATGCTACCAGCGCACTTCCTGGTTTTCAGATGATAAAAATGCTTTCTAACTAGATGCAGACAGCACACAGTACCACATTTGAACCCTCCCTTTACAACATATCTGTACTGGGACAAAACTACATTAACTTTTTGTTTCACATGAGAGATTAGCCTGAGGATTATAGTTTACTATGGGATGTTTATCACCACATTCTACATCTTTGACCACACATGCATAAGGCCTCCCCACAGCTGGTTCTCACCGTTGCTGCTGGGTCCATGTGCGTACAGGAGGTAGTAGGTGGGGCTGCTGCTGCTCCTCTGGGTGGAGATGCTGTTACTGGAGGTGAAGGAACATCTGATCACTCTGTCCTGCACTGACGTCTGTATGTCTGAAACGTCACCCTTGAAAACAACATCATCTCTTGTGTTATTCAAAGCCTCTATCTGTCTGAGTAACAATACTTAGTACAACTTTATACACTTTCATTATCATAAGTAAACCACGAAGAAAGATTCATAATGAACTATAGTTTATTAACGGGCCCATATTACATGATTTTCTGTTATAATGTTGTTTCCTCATCACAAATATGCCTGGAGTTGTGTTTTGTTTCATTCACATATGTTTGATACACAACCACTTTACATTTAGGCTGAGTTCTTCTCTCAAAAATGGAAAACACATCACCTTGTGGTGTAATGTGGTAATACAGGAAGTGCTCCACTCTGTTGTAAACTTCATACACTGTCATTTCCATGATTTTAGCCTTAGACTTGCCAATCTCTACTGAACAAAAGGTAAAAAAAAGGCGTTAACTTGACAACTACTGCTTCATGACATCGCAAGGTGGAACAGAGCCTTTTGAGCTTTTGGAAATGTACAGATTAATAATAATGCAGGGTTACTCAAACAGGCATGAATGAAACAAAACACAACTCTGGGTATGTTTTTGAGGAGGTAACAATATTATAACATGACTAAAAGCTCATAAGAGTCAATATTGCATAATATAGGACCTTTAATGAAGCTTGAAGAAAGACATCATTCATAGTGAAGATTTATTCAACATGATTCAGGCTTAGTAACTAACTAAGTCTTGGTTTATGCTTTATTAAGGCTAATTTAAGTGTGGTTATTAGTATAACGCAATCCACAATAGGTACATTGCTCACAGATTTAGAACAACACCACATTCTCAACTCTGAAATTAAAGTTTTACCAGAGAAACCGTCTGTGGTGTGGTGGTCCCGGTGGAGAAGGCGTGCTGTAGCTGCACCTGCCCACTGCTGCCCATAACACAAATGTATATGTCATCATTTCCCTGAAAAAAAAAAAAAAAAAGTCAATCAATTATAAATCTGTCCTTTTAGCATGTTTTCCAAGCAAGTAGGTTAACTGTAATTTAACTGGACGAAAAATAAATGTATAAATTAGACCAGTAAGTAGGGAGAGATGAAGGAAGAGAATGATGGATTTGTTGAAGAAAATATCTGCTACTGTAGGTGGTGAAGCAGAGGACATGGAAAGCCTGAGGAGGCTGATGGTTCTACTGCTGAGACAGTAAGATAAAAAGATAAGAGAACATTTAGGCTTGAGAGGTGACTGGTTAAGAGGCAAAGGTAACAGGCTGTGATTAGCTGACAGTGACACTTAACAGGACAGAGGACATTTTTTTATTTGTAGAACTTATGGAAAGAGTGAACTATAAAATGTGCAGAAGGATAGAGTATGCAAACACAGATCGCCCAATCTAATGTTCAATACGTTACCATCTCCTGGTCATCTGAGAAGCCAAAGGAGATGTAGCCGTCAGAGGGGCCGGACATCTGGTACCGGATGGCAGAGGACCCAGGGGACACCGGCATGGCCGACAGGAAGTAGCAGTTAGCAGGGCTCTGAGCTGGGTCACAGCCTGAAGGGTTCTGAAAGCATACCTTAGACTCTCCACAGCCCACCGATGAGATGTCCTGTGAGGGAGAGCACAGGGGACCACCATATCACTGCTCATTTCTACTACATGGAAATCTTAATTTAGGCCTAATGCTCCTTTCAGACTGCATCTAGTTTACATGTAAAGTCTATGTGTAGAATCCCTCAGTCGTCCAGGTCGAATCCATGGCAAAGGAGAAATTCAATTTGTCAACTGGACAAAGCTTATTTGGTCAAATACGTTTCGCAGCTCATCCAAGCTGCTTCTTCAGTTCTGGTCAGACAGATGATGTCTGAGGCCTCCATTTCTGTTCAAGGAAGGATTTTCAAGAATTCATGGCAGACTGAGGTCCACCTCCTCAACTAAAAGCCATGGGCCACTCCTTTGAGGACAGTGAGGTCCAGATCTTGGCCAGAGAATAGAACTGGTTTGAGAGGGGAGTTAAAGAAGCTATTTTTGTCAAGAAAGAGAATCCTTCCTTGAACAGAAGGACATCATCTGTCTCCCATTTATAACTCTATCCTCAAACCTAAATCAAAACAAACAAAGAAAACAGTAGGGCTACCCAGGTCAGGTCCAGAGGTGTGAAAACACCATCATGGCCCTGAATGGTTCCACTCCCACTCCATATTGAATAGGCCCATCTAACTAACAGAGTAATTTCTTCAACCAAATAAACTTTTGTCCAGTTGACAACTTGAATTTGTCTTTGCCAAGTATGTCTATGTTTGCATTATGTCTTCACTGAGACCTTTGACTGAGACACAAAGGCCACTGAGATGCGCAGTGTAAATGTTGCAGCAAAACTACAACAGTTTGCTGCAGCAAAACTTAAATTTCCCTCTGGATCAGTCTCTCTCTTTCAGACAAATGCTCAGTTTCAAGTCTCTACATAAGCATCTGGAACCAGGAGGTTCCTGTATGCTTTGAAGGTCCACACACCTACATCATGTATTTGTCAATGTGTCTTTTGCAACTAATCACTTCCTCATGGCATCAGACACCCAATTCAAGTCAAAGTGACATGATGTAGATAGAACATGTGTTACATATGAGAAAAGCAAGGAACTAAAACAGGACACAGGTCAGTCTATGTTGAAGTTTGTTTTTTAGGTTGTTTGTTTTGTTGTATTTTATGGTTTCTGACCAGTATAAAAACAGGGGTGAAAAATGCATGTATCCAGCATGAGCCCATGGTTTGTTTGTTTTTTTGTTTGTTTTTTTTGTTTTTTGTATTTTAATTAACTTTAACTTAACACCAACTAAGAAGTGCAGCATTCGTAATTGAAGTTAAGGACTATTGAATTGTGTGATTTTAGCAGTTTGATTTTTCTGTATCCATGGCAACCCTGCTTGAAGATAGCTATGCTAACCACTTAGCTCTGAGATGCAACAGACTTTTTACAACAATGCAACAGTTGTGTGCCTAAAGTTCATCCAGCTTCCTCTGGAGGACGCCGTTGTGTTGCTGCAGGACACAAAGGAAGGACACTTTTGGCCTGAGGGCTGTTACTAATAATAATAATAATGATGCATCAGGTTTTTTTATAGCGCTTTTCTGGACACTCAAAGACGCTTTACAGGGCATTATTCACTCATTCCACACTATCATGCTATCATACTGTTACTATCATC
This sequence comes from Taenioides sp. WSHXM2023, assembly GCA_029959045.1. Classification (NCBI taxonomy): domain Eukaryota; kingdom Metazoa; phylum Chordata; class Actinopteri; order Gobiiformes; family Gobiidae; genus Taenioides; species Taenioides sp. WSHXM2023. Next base: position 24,977,852 of record CM057105.1, read on the forward strand.
AAACTGCTCTGACACTGGATCTCGAAAACAAATACAAATAGTCCGTTTGTGTATTGTGTTTTATATTTTGTTCATCCAGCCCGCTAGTTGATTGATTGAATCCGTTACCAGACTATTCCATTGTGTTGCCACCATAGACTGTATATATACATGAACATAGCTAACATGCTATCCGCCGTGTTCCACATAGGAAGGATCTTCCAGCTCCTTCTGACCCTGGCTCCCATTGACTTACATTGGAATATTGTGGCCCCTCTCTCTGTAACTGCTGTGAGCCTCGTCATTTTGGTCTTAAAATGTTCATATTGACCCGCTTTACATTATCCTGGGGTTTTTTTTGTTTGTTTTTTTCGTTACTTTGTCTGTCAAAAAAATCCTATTTGTAATACAGAGCCTGGCTCCAAATGTCACACTCGCTTAGTCCACTTTTTTATACAGTCTATGCTTGCCATAATAGGTGTCCAAAAGTTTTGAAAGACTAACACATCCTCTTTAAATGCAACTTTCCTCCAAAGAATGGCACAAAGACAAGCCACACTGGATTAATTTGGTTTAATACACACAGAGTACTACAGAGAATACTACAGAGCGAGTCAGTCCACACAATCCATAATAAATAAGGCACAGGAGCACACATGTCTAAGCATGATATATTAATGGGTATTCCATAGCTGGGATCAGTTTTGCATTTACACTCTTGGTTAGACAAAACACAATTAGCCACTAGGCCTATAAAGCACATTTTCCACTAGTAGGCAGTAAGTATCAATACTGAAAAAAACATTTGACCTTAAACAGTTTTAGAGTAATCTTGAACTTTAAGAAAACACTATTATTCTGTTGTTTATGTTTTTTTTTTTTTGTTTGTTTGTTTGTTTTTTTTATCATTGTGGTATTGAAATAAATATAGAGTATTGAGCCTTTTCCTTTTAGTATCGTGACAACACTGCTTTACTCTTTCTAGAAAGAGGTGAGGTCATCATACATACAGTATTATTACAGTTATGTTCTTAATTATTTAAAGGTGCACTGTGTCATTTTTCTGGTGGACGGTCCATCACCTGCTTGGCCCCATGGAGATGTTATTTGACAGAAACTTTACACAGTAGGGCCTTTAAAACTGTCTTTTTCCATGGAAACGACAAGATGACGCTACCAGGCCATATCACAGGTCAGATCCGTGGAGTATTTTTGAGATCAGTTTGATGATATAATAATATGTTGTGTTTTATCACCTCCAAAAATATAACTGAAGAAGGCTGCAGGTTGCTAAAAGACAAAGCAAGTGAATAGTTGAAATGCAAGCTGAGTGTGGTCTGAGCAACATCTAATATGTGTACAGTGTTATACAACTGAGTTACAAGCATAGACTGTATAAAGAAGTGGACTGAGGGAGTGTGACGTCACCCATAGCGTCGGCTCCAGTCAAATGAAGCTCATGAGGCTAGCAGTTATAGGAGCAAATTTGGAGCCGAGTTCCATATTAGGAATAGGAAATGATTACGGACAAAATAGCAAAATAAAAACATCAGGATCATGTAGAGCAGGTTAATAAGAAAATTTAAAGACCAAAATGAGGAGCCTGACCACAGCAGTTACAGAGAGAGGTGACGTTTTTTCAATACAAAATGAGTTGGAGTTGGAGTCGATGCACGCCCATGCTCACTTTCTTGTTTGAACAGTTAGCAGATTAGGTATGTCCATTTAAACATACAGTCTATGGTTATAGTGGTAAATGATGACACTGTAATGCTATGGCTAGCTCTCAGTTCCATGGAAAAGCCTCCTGGTGGAACGAAGGCGCAGCTCACACAGAGGGGGTGATAGGGCAGAGGAGACGTCACAGGGCCCAGTACCAGAGGAGCAGGAGCAGGCTCTGGGACAGACAGACAGTTACACATAGGCTCATGAGAAGAAAATGACTCCCAAACACTTAACAACACTGATTAGTTGATTTCTAATAAATGCACATGTTTTTAGTACATCTTCATTTGTTGTAGAAGTTGTGTAAATCTATGATAATGTAGTATATTCCGAATTCCATATTTTCATGTCCAAATTAAAAGATTCTATATTATGCTAAATCAAACTTTTGCTTTTAAATTTACCTAAAAAAAAAAAACAACATACCTGGAGTGTTTGTGTCATTGACACATTTGATGTAAAAAAAAAAAGGCTTGATTCCACCTTGTGATGTCATAAGTGGTAATCCAGGAAGTGCTCAGCTGAGATGTGTATGTGTCTCAGCCTGAGGTTAGCACCTCTTAGTAGGCTTTTGTATCTCTTCAGTACTTGCTCCTCTGGTGGCAAACATGTTACTGTACAAAACCTAATGTTATATTTGAATGAGCTGAGCTGTTCTAAAGCCAGAATAAAGTGTCCTTCACCTGCCTTGGTCCTGCTGAGGACAATGCTAACCTGGAGTCATATATTAGAGCTGTAACAGGCTAATGTGCCACAGAGGTAACCCCACTGCTTTATGTCCAAACATTAGGACATCTGTGTGGAACAGTTGGCATCCGTGGTTGTAATGCTTTAATATTTATTTAAAACATCTGAACTTCAGAGCTACATGAGACTCACCAGACCAGTAGCAGGCAAACTGGTGGGCTGGGCTGTGGAGGAATCTGAATCTGAATCTGAAATGCTGCTGGACCCTCCCGTGAACTGGACTTTAGGACTGGCCACAGCCACCCAGTATGTTTTGGTACTCTTCACGAAGGTGGCGCTAGAGAGATGTTTTTCATTATTGCCATTAGTTTCTGGTTATAGACAGTAGAGTGAAATAGACGACTTACTAGAACTGCACAGCCCGGTTACTCGCGGGTCTCCACTTCACCTGGATAGACGTCTTACCAGCACCTGAAGAGTGGGCCAGAGCCGAATTCTGAAACAGAAAAGCCTCACATGAATCTCTCATTTGGGTTTCAGTTCTGAAATCCAGTTGGTTTAACCTAAAGGATTCTCTGTGAGTTGTCATAACTGAGAATGAGAAAACCTTGGATGTGTGTCTATCTGCAGGTTAAGACTCTGGAGACACAAATTCAGTTGTGATTGTAGTTACTTTTTCAAAACTGTAAGAGTACAGACTACATACAGTACCTTTATTTTCTGGTTGAAATGAGACATGTAACAGCGACCTCTGTAGGCTGCAGGCCTAAGTATTTGTACAGTCTGGAGTGCAGGGGCAGACGGAGGTCAAGATTTACAAGTATGGGACAGTGATTCAGCATTTTGGCCGACTCTCACTGGACTGTCTTCGTGCTCAGTTATGGAAATGTGAAAGTATACACAAAACAATGGCCTGCTCCAGCCCTGTAAATGGCCGTGTGTGTGATGGAAAACAATTCTATGTTTCTCTTGATAACAAACAAGATGATTATGTTGTTATCTTATTCCATGATTAACTTGATTCCATGAGTGGAGAGTGGAAATCAGATTTACAGGGCATTGCACTGCTGAAAGCTCATTGGTCTAACTCAAGGAAACAAGTTTCTGAAACTCGTCTTTGCTCATTAAATTAGAGATTAGAATCCCAGAAATACTAATGATACAGTCAGGTAATTGTGGCTTTTACGCTGTTAGTGGTAATATGTTTAAAGGTGCACTGCGGAACTTTTCTAGAAGAAGGTACGCCACCTAATTCTCTCCATGGAGTTATTAATGCTTTGGCTTGAATGTCGAATAGTATGGGATTAAATCAGGTCAAGTCACAGGTCAGATCTGTGGAAAGATGACCCCAATCACAGTACAGTTGTGATGCTGAATTATTCTTAATTCCAAAAACATTGGGCATGATGGTCAAACCCCAGCACCTGCAGCCAATCAGTAACCAGTGCTAGTGCAGCCTCTGCAGTTCAGTGAGTGGATTCTGGAGGCTCTGAGCTTGACATGGAGAATGAGGAAAACAGGTTCAGTTGTGATTGTACCTTTATTAAAACTCTAAGAGCGCAAGCTACATGCAGTTAATACATCAGACTTATGTAGTGCTTACATAAACAAAAAGATTATGCATTTTAGCAGTTAGCGCAGGCATTAGCATACATGCTAATGTCCATGTAAAAAGGAACTTAGCAGTTTGCTCCACTCTGATTCGACTGGCTTTGTTTATGATGAGCTAACATTCCTTTAAACTATACAAGGACACCATTGGCATTGTGCTCCACACACTGGAGCACCTGGAGCATGAGAACACCTATGCACCCCTCTTTGTGGGTTACACCATTCGGCCATACAAACTCTGGTCCAAACTACACCATTTTGGACTAAACACCACTCTTTTGATCAATACCAGGGTCCCCCAAGGGAGTGTACTGAGCCCCCTGCTCTACACTCTGTTCACACATGGCTGCTTTGCCTATTCCTCTTCCAATCTCATTGTCATATTCACAGATGACACTACAGAGCTTAGACACATCACAACGACAATGACTACAAGAACCAGGTGCAACACTAGCATCATGGTGTCACAACAATAACGTGGTCTTGATCATCAAGATGACTGTGGAGATCATTGCAACCACTTACCTCTCTCTATGGCCACTGAGATGGTAGAGGTGGCAGAAAGGGTGACCAACTTTAAATTCCTGGGCTGACCGTGACTGAGGACCTGTCCTGGGGCAGGTCCTTAGCTGCCTTAGCTGTGGGGGAGGCCTAACAGTGCCTCTACTACCAGAAGAACCTGAGGAGCACCAACATCCCCAGGGGAGGGAGGGTGAAAAAACATCGAAAAAACTTGAAGATGGTAGCTTTAAATACAGTGCATAACAGTCTCATGTGATGGATCGTGCTGGAACACAGGTGACATCAGTGCACTCATGTTTCACCCTCTGTTTACTCCTAACCTGTGCTTATCTGCACGTCACCTGAGAGCCACCAAAACAAAACACTTAAAAACACTTTAGTAACTCAGTAAGACCTGCTCTGAGGATGGGTTGGGGATGCAATTGTCTGATTTCAATACAACCTTTTACCTCCTGATGTCCTTTTTGTTAACCAGCCACACTATGACTAGATGGTAAGCAATATGGGTGTGGTCTTGCCCATACAAAAACAACAGTTCCTGGAAGGCTCCATACAAAATATGAATCATCATTTACCAATGAAATTATTAGCCAAAGTAGAGATACATATAAAATCCAGAAAGTTGCAATTCCACCCTGTTCCTCCCTCCTGTCACTCTCACCTCAAACCATTCATATAAAAGCACTATATATATATATATATATATATATATATATATATATATATATATATATATATATATATATATATATATATATATATATATAGATATATATATATATATATATATATATATAGATATATATATATCTTCTTAGGTTCTGCTTGAAATATCTGCATGTGATGCAGTGGTGTGACACTGACCAATCACAGGGCAGCACTATGGTTCAGGCTGGGCCAAAGCTAAATGAATGAAAACAAACATGGCGATGCTGACAAACATACTCAAACATACTCTGGCTAATTTTTGTGAGAATATAGTCTGTTTTGTGTTTTTTATGTGCAGAGGGAAGAGCTGGATTTAACTCAAGTTTGATTTTTTGCCTGCTGCGATACTTCGACTAATCCAAAATGATTCCAGTGAAGGTGTATGGAGTTTAAAAACACAGTGGAGCACTTACTGTATTGTAAGTGCTCCTTATGACATCATAAGGTAGAACAGAGAGTGTTTTCTGTTGGAGAGAAGAACTCAACCTTCACTAGACTCATTCGGATCATTTTTTCAGCTTTAGAATTGCTAATCCCTACTGAACAGAAGGTAAAAGGAGCTGTTAACTCGGTTAGTACATGACATTTTCAAACATGTGTGAATGAAACAAAACACAACTCCAGGTCTGTTTGTGAAGAGGAAACAACATTATAACACCAGAAAATAGGCTAATATGGGCTCTTGAAGTGTAAAGTGAGGTGTCAGGACTCACCGCTTTTCCCCCACAGGAGAGGGTGTGAGTCCCAGAGGGGGCAGACAGGAAGGAGCCCACAGGCGCACCACTGGCCATCTCCCGAGCCTGCAGCAGGAAGCCCTCGAACGCAGTGGAAGAAGTGGCAGTGAGGGTCACTGTAACAGAACAGAGAGGGACACTGTAACACACAGGGAGGACATTCAAGTAAGCACACAGGGAGGGCATCCCAGCAAACACACAAGGAGAGTATATGAGGAAACATACAGGGAGGGCATCTGAGGAAATTAGAGGGAGGAGGGCAATATCAGAGTGCTGACATGGAAACAAGACAAGACAGAACACACCTTTATAACAGCGGAACCTAAAGATGATTTATAATATTACAACTAACTAACTAACTATTTTCATGCATTCGTGGTTTTTAGTTTCCTGTCAGGGAGACATTTTGAGGACTTTTCCCTATTCACAAAATATAATATTTTGTTTAAAATTTTCCATCTTCATCTTTTCGGCTTCCAAGGTTGTTTCTCAAAATGTTTGATTTTTTTAATTATTATTAAAAAATAAACATTATTTAATCAATTACCGTAATTTCTGGACTATAAGCCACTATTTTTTTCACACACTTTGAACTCTGCGGCTTATACAACAATGCAGCTAATTTATAGACGGGTTATTTGTTTATGGACACAGCAGATGCGCGCACAAACTGAGTGCTGAAAGCACCGCTGCCTGTGCGGTTCACATGAAGCTGCAACGCTAGCTAGCACTGTTGTCAGTGCACTAAAACAGTTTATCACCGTGTGATAAAATAAATTATGATGCTAAATTATTATTAGTGAGTGGGATATGTCTTAATGACTTATCATATGTATTAAATGCAGGTGAGTGCGTAAATGAGGAGAAGAAACGTCTCAAACTTCAGTAGCCGGACATCCACTCATACCTGATTGACCCACCTAGCCCCGCCCCCCAGAACATCCACTCATACCTGATTGACACACCTAGCCCCGCCCCCGTGAGAGCCTGAAATCTGCTGAAATCTTAAAAAACACTGACATGATCCCAGACAGGACAGCGGCTCTTTCTGCAGGAGACATGTGCAGCAGAGCGTGAAGTGACGGCGGTGCAAGAGCGAAACAGACAGGTGGAAGAGATGATGCGCCGGTGAAGATGCTAGTTTGATTGTGTTTTAACACAATGAACAGTTATTTTGCACTTCATGCACACACCCTCCTCATGGAAAACACATGAAGAAATGCATATGATGCAGCTTTGAAGTTAAAGGCAATTGATCTGGCTGTCGAAGAAGGAAACAGAGGAGCTGCACGAGTTGATGCAATGAGTTGATGGTGAGGCGATGGCGACGGCGTTGGCGACGGCAGCATGACGAACTGACTGAATTCAAAAAGACTACTTGACATCAGTGTGAATTGTGCATTTAAAGTGGCACTCTAAGCTGAGTGGGAGGCTTGGATGAATAGCAGCAAGAAATCATTTACCAAAACTGGCCGCATGCGAAGAGCAACTTTTGCTCAAGTCTCCCAGTGGATCCTTACAGCGTGAAGCCATGTGAAAAAAATCCACGATCACCAACAAGTTTCGACAGGCTGTACTGATGCGTGATGAAGAGGACAGCACAACCTCAAGGGTGAAATTGCCTCAAGACTAAAGTGACATTGAGAGTGACAACAAAAGAGAGACTGAGAAAGTGTGTGACAAAGTCATTCTGAGGCTGTTCAATTCTGACACTGAAGACGACGACTTCAGTGGTTTCAATGCACAGGAAGATGAAGATAGCGATCAGTGACTTTTCTGGTAGGTGAAAATATCTCAAGTTACAACATGGACACCTGCAGCTTATAGACAAGTGTGGCCTATATATGCACAATTTTTCTTTTAAAATTTAGTTGATGTGGCTTATATTCAGGTGCGCTCAATAGTCCGGAAATTACGGTATAAATCAGATATTGAGATCATAATGTCTTTGTCACAGAGGTGTAAGTTGTAAGTGTCTACTGCTCACATCACATGAGCAGTAGACACTTACAACAGAACAATCAGACACTACAGGCAAACTCTTTTTTTTCTATTTGTAGTTTTTGGGTCAAATTGGTCTCTTACAAGCAACAAAACTGTCTCTGCAATGAGGCAAATTCAATACCTGCACATCTTTTTTCACATACTGTAGAAAAAAGGAGTGTAGTTCTTTTTTTTTTTTTTTTTTTTTTTTTAAAGAACATGTTTTACTCATTCTCAGTATATGGACAGGACATTCCTCATGTGAAGCTCAGAACCTCCAGAATTCCCTCCCTGAGCTGCAGAGGCTGCACTAACACTGATTCATGACTGGTGCAGGTGCTGGGGTTTAGGTAGTGACCGTTCAGATCAAAGAGAGGCATTTTAGGTTTAAACACACTGGATTTCAACATTGAAACTGGCAACCCAAATGAGAGACTCATTTGAAGCTCATTCTACTTTCTGATTGGATAATCATCTTAATCATGTCTCGTGATTTTGTAATCAAGAATAAATCAGCATCTTAACTGCTATCAGTGAGCTTTATTTTTAACTTCATCCACCCATTTTCTTCCTCTTATCTGGGGCTGGGTCACACGGGCAGTAGTCTAATATTTAATTTCTGTTTATCTTGTAGTGAAACTCGACCCAACATCATATTTCATTCTGAAACGTGAGCAAACAATCCAAACATAAAGGGTGGAGGTATGCAGTGTTTACTCACCGGTGTCATTTGGGGTGTTTTCATCTTTTAGGCAAATCAATCACCCTCCATACTCTACTTAGTCATATACAAACTTTTCCAGCACTATTACAGTTTTACTGATGATTTTACAGAGATGCTCTCATGTGCACAGACTCTGATGGTCTTTACAGGTGATTTGAATGTACATGTGGATAATGTGTGTAACACAAATGCTAAAGAGCTCAGTGCTGTCGTTGAAACTTTTGGTCTGACTCAGCATGTCAGCGACCCACCAGAAGAGGGCACACTTTAGCCCTGCTCATTACAAAAGCCCACCAGCAGACGGTACACTCGGGGCCTGCTCATTACAAAGGGGCTAAATATTTCAAATGTCAGTGTGGTCGATGTTGCTCTGTTGGATCATTTCTGTGTCCTTTGACCTGTCTGTTAGGGGCTAGGGTCCTGCAATTGCTCAGAGGAGACACATAAATGCAGGTGCACCGTTCATGCAAATCTGTCTATCTATCTATCTATCTATCTATCTATCTATCTATCTATCTATCTATCTATCTATCGATGTCTGTCTATCTGTCTATAAGAAGAAAGCTCATTGGAGGAAGGATGGCATGGTAAGGACAGAGAAAAGGGAGTGCCTGAGGTCAGAGCAGAAATGGCGTAAAGTCAAAGCTCCAGGTTTATTATGAGATTAGAACTAATTTCTACATCTAAGTCTGAGTTTGCACCACTCTTAAATGAATTGTTCAGTTCCACAACGCAAATACTAACCCTGCAACCGCAGAGAAACATAGAGCTAAGTCACTTTACACCTGTAACTCACAGAACTGTGCTAGAGACCAGTCAGAGTTCATCTACACCAGAAATGTCCAAACTATGGCCCGGGGCCCTCAGACCAGTGTTTTTTGGCCCTCAATCTTGAAATCAACCTTAATAAAGCTGATATCAAATATTTTCTGTGTCCTATTGAGGATCAAAGCTGGAGTAAAGGTCTTCTAACTTGTTTTGAAGTGCACATATTTGAGTTATTCACTGTATCGATCGGCCTTCAGCTTTGTCTGTGTGTAGACCTCTGGCCCTTGATGTAAAAAGTTTGGACACCCCTGATATACATGCTGCCTCCATGTGCTACCTACTAGATTTCTGTTCATAGACTGTTCATAGTTACCATATGACTTCAATCTGGAACATTTCCAAGAGTGCTGAAAGAAGAGCAGTTCTGACGTACCCCCTTCCCCAACCCACAGCACTGAACAATTACCGACCCATTTCAAAGCTGGCGTTTTTAGGCAAAGTCTTTGAAAAAGCTGTTTACCAGCAGCTTACTAGCTTTCTCCAAATGAACATCTCTTTTGATGAGACTAGACGACTGGTGGGAATCACTGGTACTGCGCTAAACTGGTTTAAGTCCTATCTAAGAAGACAGGAAGTACTTTGTTGAAATTGGAAACTGTGTTTCAGATCACATGGCCCTAACCTGTGGGGTGCCCCAATAAAGTATCTCTCTCTCTCTCAGTCATGTTGGCCATAGTAATCTAACTATTATCATTTCTTCATATCTGAAGTTAAACACGAGGGCCCCACCCCTCTTTGTCAATATCATGTTGGTAAATCACATCTGTGGGAAGGAAATTAAGCTAATCGCAAGTTTATAAGACCTCATAAAAACTGTAAACACATAATGAACAAGAGCCCAGAACACATATGGAGTAGTTATACCCTGTCTCTGCCCAGTTTGAATGTACACGTTTACAGTGACATCACGCTGGGAGGGTTCTACATGTATCTCTATGGTAGAACATTCAGCTTCTATCATTCTTATCATTAGATAGATTTGACTTTGAAGTCATACTGTGTAACATTTCACTGAGATGAGAAAGTATCAGATCCTCCAAAAGTTACGTTTTAAAGAAATTGTACTTATCAGAATACTTTTTTAACAGCATACCTTAACTCCTACTTGAGCAATATTTTTATTGAAGTAACAGGAATCTTACTAAAGTGAAAAAATGTTGACTCTTCCCACTCTGAGTAACTCTGCAAGTGACAAAAGCTTTAGGTTGACAATATGAAATGATTTGAACATTTGCGTTTTTTGCAGCGCTCTTTCACATGTGATGTAGTTTTTGTGCAGTAATTATTTTGTCTTTCAAATTACATTAACTTCAAATAAATCAGATGTTACTGATGTTACTCTTTAAATTACTCTCACTTGAGTAGTAGTTTTCACAAATACTTTACTTTTAAATAGCCCACATGCCTACAGTATTAATTTGGAGTAATGTAATTCTTACCAGAGTATACTTTTTAGCTACTACCCACCCCTCTACACCTTTAAGTGGAGGTCACTCTTCTAAACTGTATTTTGAGAAAACAACCTTGGAAGTCCTATATTACACAACATTTAAGCCATGTTATAATGTTGTTACCTCCTCAAAAACAGAACTGGAGTTGTGTTTTGTTTCATCCAAACATGTTTGAGTAATCTTTTATTATTCATGTAGTGGTAGTTTTCAAGTTACCAGCTCCTTTCTCCTTCAGTTTAGTAGAGACTGGCAATTCCAGGACTATAATTATCCAAGTGATTCTTGTGAAGGTGTGTAGAGTTTAAAAACACCTTCACTGTGGTGCACTTCCTGTGTTACCACATGACATCACAAAATGGAACAGAGTGTTTTCTGTTTGAGAGAAGAACGAATATGCAAGGTTTGTGTGAATGAAACAAAACACAACTCTAGGTCTGTTTGTGATGATTAAACGTACTGATGAAAATTGCTTCAACAAAATTATGAAATATCGTTACAAGAGTCTTACCAGTGACGTCCTGTCCAGCGGTGTAGTTGGTCTGCTCTATGTGCACGCTGAAAGGGGGCTGTGAGGTCTGAGCGGTGGTTTCATGGTGAGGTTCCATACTGTCACAGCTGTCACTCACCTGCCCATCTGGGTAACCCTTTACTCCCAACCCACAACCTAACAGCAGCACCTGAAGCAGCAGCAGTCCCCTGCCCTCCATGGCTCCACACTGACCGCTCCTGCCCCAAACCTTCTCTCAAATACCCCTTGTGTGACCGCATTCAGCGCGGGACAGAGCCAGGCCCTCCCACACACAGAAGGAGGGGTTACATCACACCTGAGCCCCACCCTGTCTGAGACAGCTGACAATGCTGTGGAACCAGAGATTAAACGCTCACAGGCAGGTAAGCTTTACAAGAAAGTGTGCTTAAAGGTGTAGTGTGACATTTTCCTGGTAGGGTTTACTTGTCTCCATGGTGATGCTACTAATATGCCTGAAATGTTCCACAGTGAGGCATTAAACTTATCTCTCTTCCAAGCTGATGTTTTTATTGAACAGGTGCTCTTGAGCATCCCCTCCTCTGCTCTAGTGCTGTCATGATACTAACATTTCAAACTTGATTATGATACTAAGGATAGACTTGATTCTCAATACCCATTCCAATACAATGATGATAATAAAATACACTCTTTATTCGACAATAGAATGAGCTTTTCAATATTAAATCATAGTGTTAGAAGATGGTGACAACAAACAACAACAGACAACAAAGCTGTAATCGTGTGGTGGTGTTACCGTAACTCCACCACATGACTGTATGTTTATAGATCAAGATTTCCTGAAATGACGCTATTACAACATCCACACACAAACTCATTATTCTGCTGCTGTGACGCACAATATGAGTTTCATAAAACCTTAGCACATAATAAACATAAAACTGCTACTGCCCAGTTTTATATCATGCCCCACAGAGCACATCTCACTCATGGCTGGGAGCACAGCAGAAGTTGGAGAACAGGTTGGCGGGGTTTGAGACTACACTAGAATCATTTGGATTGGCAGGGACTCCACACACACTTCTTCCAGCTCCTCCAGGCAATCCGTGAGGGTCCGTCAAGTGCTTTTCTCCATGGAGATGTTATTGCTTTGTCTGGAATGTTTCACAGTATGGTATTAAACCTTTCTATCTTCCTGGAGACCAAACCAGACCAAGTTACAGGTCAGCTCTGAGAAGAGGCAACCCCACTCACAGGCAGAATGCTTGTTTTTTTTAGGAATCTTTAAGCTATAAAACCACCTGTAATTGAACAAATATAAGGTAGAACTGTTTAATGTCACACTGTGCAACACTCCAGGCAGAGCAATGACATCTCCGTATAAACAAGCAGGTGACGGACCCCCAACCAAAAAGTTGCATAGTGCATCTTTAACTTAAATGCTTAACTTTAACCTAAACCCTAACTTTTACCTAAACCATAACCGCTTTCCTAACTTTAAAAAAAAGTTCTTAACCTTCACTTACTTCGAATGACCAGTTGCAGCAGATCATCCCTCCCGACCTGACATTCTAGCATTAACCATGTAAAATAAAAATGCCAGATTTTGAATGAAGTTGTTTACTGTGTTTAAGTGAAAATAGTCATAACCTGCCACATTTGTCTGTGTTTTTGAGTTGAAAAGCTTTGATGCAGAGGGGGAGGAGGCTTCAGGCTCCCATGGGTGCACAGGTGTCAGGTGAGGGCAGGGTGGGGGAGGAGGTAGCAGGAGGAGAGAATGTGAAGGTGATCGGGTGTCATGTTTCTGCTGCAGGGGCATGACTCGGCAGAATGTGTGAGTCTTTTTCATATAAAACTGGTGACATGAAAGTTCCAAAAAGTGTACGCAAGTAAGAGTACAGATACGTCAAAATATCTATTAAAGTTGTACAGTATATTACTCAAATAAGAGTACTGTAACATTGTACAATATATTACTCAAGTACGAGTACTGTTACTGTGATGGAAATTTATATTGTGGAAAGTTTTCTCTCAGTCTGTTTTTGTGTAAATGGTCTGAGGCCCAGACCAGTAACATGTGTAAAGGCTCAGCACACACAACTGTCTCCACCCTCAGGAAGTCCTTTGTACTACTTGTCCTCAAATGTAAGTTCAGCTGATTAGCACAAGTCCTTGAAACAAAAGTCACTCTGCTTTTATATGTATGTACCTTGTATTTCTGTATAAACACTCAGAGCTCAGATGGTCTAAAAGGAGTGACTTGGAGAGGTGACTCAGGAGAGACGCTGAAAGGCTGTTGGTCTGTGGCCAGGTCAGACCTAGGCCCCGTCCATATTTGTTGTAAAAAAGAATAACCATTTGTCTGTATTCTCGAAACTCACTGAACTTCACAAATGGATTATTATTTATCATCAATTTATCATCAATTATTCCACAGCAGTTACCCTGTACAATATTTTACTCAAGTAAGAGTACTGTTGCGCTGTACAGTGTATCTCTTGTGCCTTGTTGAAAATGTGTGTACATTAGGAGTGTTTCGTACAAATTGTATATTCATTTTTTAAACTGCCATAAAATCGTCAAACACTAATATTTTTCAAAGAATTTATTTATTTATTTATTTATTCGTAAGGGTTCTCTTCAAAATGGCATATTGCGATTATAAATTACAATTATTTGCAACATACCACCTACTGTCAATTTGAAAAAAAAAAAAAAAAGTGATAATTCCATTATTTTATTTTATTTATTTTTTTTATGACCAGTGTGACTGTCCTATCAGTGTGGATGTTCAGTGTGAATGTGGACTTTGGGCTCTTTTTTGTTTTTGAGAAACATCAAGTTGGAAAAAAAAAAAAAAAAAAAAAAAAAAAAAGCCACACTGGAAGTCTTTTGTACAAATTGTGTATTTCAGTTTTTAAACTGCCATAAAATCGTCAATTAATATTTTTTCAAAAAATACATTTCCATAAATAATTAACCCTTTAAATGCCAGTTTGTGCTCAATACCACATACAGCAAATTCAGAGTATATCTGGCTATTATCAGTGTGGATAGTTGGTAAGAAGATCATTGTTTTTGCATAAAGCCAGTTTGTTGCATTGTGCTCCTATGGAGCATTATAAAATGCCTATTTTGACAACCCCCTTTAATTAAAAGCCTAAAAATGTTTTTGCCTTTTATTTATTTTTTTATTTTTTATTTTTATTTTTTTTAAACTGTGTACAATTATATAAAATGTAAGATTTTTTTTTTTCTTCACTAAATTACCACATTCTCCATGAGCCCTTAAATCCATATCTCTATTATTGCTATATTGGGATATACCATAACTCCATAAATGAAAAGAAATATGACTTTTCCTGATATCCTTGTGACTAGCTCGTCCATATGAACAATCAGTCAGAGGACTGAGTTTGTGGCATTTTTTGTTTTGGTTTACTGACAGTATGAACAAAAGGTTTTGCCCATGCTGAGTTCTGATTTGCCCATGCTGATTTCTACATTGTAAATGCAGTTTTATCTCGCCAATAACTTATGGAGATTTTTTTTTTTTTTTTTTCAATGTACATTTTCTAGCAGCAATAATCTCAAATTTAGTGAAATTAGAGAGATTTTCAAAATTGCACTAAATTAAGATCTTTTTTTTCCCCAGCTTTAAAACTGCCCCTAAATGCATGTTTGTTTGTTTTTTATCAACAGCCCATTTTCACATATATTTCTTGTACTCCATACACCTCTACCACACACCCCCAGACCAGGTCATTTTGGACTGAACATGCAGCCCATAGTCCAAACTGTGCATTTGATCACAAATTTCACCTAGTCTCTTAAATTTCTTGTCACTGTGGCCTGAAATCTTTTTTTTTTTATTTTATTTTATTTTTTTTTTTTAGGGAATTTCCAAAGTTCTTTTTCACAAGGCATGTTTGCTTCCCTCTGTTACACTATATCAGGCTATGCAAATCAACATGATGTGGGTTAAAACATTTGAAGCCTTAGCTTTAAAATGAATGCTTATCTTCATGATTTTTGGGAAATGTTCTTGTTATTTTTAAGGAACCTCCAAATTTTTTGTTTCTATTGCTTTGTTTACAGATGGGCTGTTTTTACATAGGGATAGAGCACTTCAGATTTGAATAGCCACAGAAACACTCCACACTCCAAATACTCATTCAGATTCAAAAAGATATTCACTACCAACACATCCAATCCATTTTTGGTGACTTTCTCTGTTTTCATCTGGTTTTGCAGGCACAAACTGTCTAAATGTGACTATGTTTTGTATCGGGTGAGAGTGGAGTTCATGGGGGGAGGGGCTAAAAGTAGGCACATTTTTGAAAAACATATTTTTTTTTCTAGCTTAGTGCAGAGAAATGAAAAAAAAGGTCAAAATTATTTTCATCTTGATTTTATAGTGGAAATCAATGGATACACAAATTTCCAAAACACGCTCAGTATATACAAAATTTCTCATGTCACCAAAATTGATCCAATTGGGATGGAACTCACATGTCTAAAAACCTACAAAAATACACATCTATGTGAATTTTCATGGCAATTGAACAACCACAGCCAAAGGGGGGGTTAGGGTTAGCTAACTATAATTTAAATATAATTTTTACTAAAATGAATTGGGTTTGTTCCAGAAAAATTAAAACTTGCACCTAAAATTATTTTCACCCAGATTTTTAGAGTTTGGGTCAAAGAATGGAAGTCAGTGCATACACAAATTCCTGAAACACGTTCAGTGTCTACAAAACTTCTCACTTTGCCAAAATTGGTCTGATCAGGATGAAACTCATGTATGCCTGAAAATGCTGTAAAAACACAAAATCTAGACAAAATCTGGACAAAATCTGTCCAGATCTTCATGGCAATCGAACAACTATAGCCAGAGTTGTCATGATAAATGCACCTTCAGATACACAAATTTCCCTAAAGAGTACTATTACACTGTACAGTATATTACTCAATTGAGAGTACTGTTACACTGTGCAATATAGATTATTCTGCTAGGATAAAAATGTGGTGCCTGAAAACTACTGCAAGAGCAACAGTTCTGTTAAAAAGGTACTCAAGTAACTGTTCTTCAATAAATGTACCCACCTTTTGAGGTAAAGACATAGACATTCCACACACAAGAACCCTATCCAAGCAACAAGAATTTTCTAGGTAGCTGCTTCAGACAGTCAGTGTTTTCATAACAATAGACCTACAAAAAATTGAACTTGCTTTATAAACTAAGGAACAGACAAGAGAATGTGATTTCTTTCTTTTCCATATGTCCTTATATCCGTGTAATCCCTCAGTGGTCCTGTAGGTTCCATAGTGCTCCATGATCTTATATTTGTTCTGATACAGCTCAGGATAATTTTAAAGCTGTTCAGGAAAGGCTCATTTCTGTCCTGTCAATGTGTTTTTTTTTTTTTGTTTTTTTTTTAACTACCGATACCTGCTCAAATGAGTATCTAGCTTCAGTTCTAGTTTTAGTCTTAATTAGTATTAGATTTTTTATATTTTTGACAACCCCAGTACTGTTACACTACACAATATACAGTATTATTCAAGTAAGGGGTATCTATCACCATGGGGACAAGCAGAGATGTCGTTAGATCAAGTCAGAATAGTGCATAATAGAGTTTTCTAATGTATTTTTGAACAATACAAAACACCTGTAATGAATGAAATGAATGAAAATACAAGGTTCATTTTACTCTGTGTGCACAATTATTAGGAAAGTGGGTATTTTGACCATTTCATGATTTTTATTCATATTCTCCAACTCCAAGCTGTATAAACTTGAATTCTTATTGGATTTAAGCATATTTGGTGATGTGTATTTGTCTAATGAGGGAGGGTGTGGTGTGGCCTAAGGAGATCAACACACTATATCAAGGTATGCAGAATCAGGCAAAAAAAAGGGCCAAAAAGAGATTTGAAAAGTAAAAAAAAAAAAGTAAAAAGTCTTTCAAAGGATGCAGCACAGAACTGTTAAATGTTTTGTTTCAAATAGTCAATAGTGTCGCAAGAAAAATGTTGAAAAAAAAAAAAAGAAAGACGCAAATTAACTGCAAGAGATTTGAGAAGAATCAGACCTGAAGCTACCGACCAATTATCAAGCTATTAACCAGTTATCCTCCAGTGCTGTCATATTCCAGAACTGTCCAGAACACATGTGTCACATGACGGAGACCATAAAGGTCAGACGTGCACACGCTCATTTCCGCTTCCTGAGCAGAGGGCTGCAGCCTCCGGAGGCTGGTTTTTCGGCCGCATACGTCACTTCCGGCGCGACAAGGCCTGTCCCATTTCATGTATCCCCTCAAATGCAGCCTGAAAACCGGCCTCGTTTCCATGGAGATCGGGCCGTGAACGAAGGGCACATCCGAGTATCCTTCGCGGCCTCATATTGCCGTTTTATGAGTTTTTGAGTTTGAATTTGTACTATTGCAAATACATTGTAGCTCTGCAGTGGGTGTAGGCTATAGCTGGGTGTAGAGATGGCTCACTTTAGAGGGTGAACTTATTTATAGTGGTGGTTTTGGTGATGGTGGCACTTGTAATTGGGTGTTTTCAGTTGTGGTATCTGTTTTCTTTGTGTTAATATTGTTTTTCATAGCGTGTCTCTTTCAGCCCGGCTTTAGGGTGGAGCCTCACCCCTGCAGTGGTATTTCCATCTCTCCCATACCAATCAACCTTAACTTTGTTTTGGTCAACCTGTAAATAAAAGCTGCTTATGGCTGTTGGATCCACACAGTGATTGCTTTGTTATTAGAGCTTACCTGTAGATCCTGTAAGTGTTACATTTAGTTGTGTAATAATTCTGCATTATGAAACCCAAAACTTCACTTCTCTCTGTGTAATTTGAGTATTTCCAGCAGTACTTTTGAGTCTAGATTGAATGTCAGACCTAAGAGCAGTCCTCTACATATGCCCACTGACCCCCATACAGACTTGTATTGTTGGGTAGAACAATAGTGTGTGCGTTTGTCTCATGAGGTTAGTTAGTCACAGGACTCCCCACACCCAACCTTGCAGATCTTAACAACAGGGCCATTGGACGCATTGCACTCTCCATAGAACAGGACCCCACTCACCCACTACAGGAACACCTCACCCCTCTGCCCTCAGGATGGAGGTACAGGGCGCTCAGGTGCAGGAGGGCCCGCTTTGGCAGAAGCCTGATCCCCTCAGCCATCACATTTCTAAACAACAGGCCCCGCTGAGTGAACTGTAATGCCGATTGTAATGTGTCTGTGTTTGTTGTGTTGTGTTGTTGCTGCATATGTCAAACAAGCTCTGTGTGCGTGAAAATGAATTTCCCCTTGGGGACAATACAAGTCTAAAGTCTAAAGTTAGTCTGTAGTCTATGCGAGGAACAGTAACGTGCCCAGGTCCCCCTTCAGGTAGTTTTGTTTCCTATTCACTGTAACATAAAGCTACCTTTCTGTGAACTATTACATGTGGTTAAACCTTAGACATTTGTTGGATGTGAGGTATGTGCCCTGTAACTGAACAAGAGACAGGCCTATAAATAGCCCTAGTTAAAGTAGCCTACATATAACATGGTTTTCATGTGTTTCTAATTTTGAGCTGGTTTGGTGCAATAGTAGCTTTTGTAAATATTTATAATATTTTTTACATCAATTAAGTGTCAGTTTGTGGAAAAGAAGTTGATAAGAAAAGTACTCTACCTATGGCATCAACACAGAAAACTCCATCTAAAATGCAGGGACAACTTATGCTCAAGTAAGACATTTTTCTGACAGTTAAAGCACTCACTGAATATATTAAAAGTATTAGGGTTAGGGTTTCTTATGATGATGATGATGATTATTATTATTATTATTATTAGTCAGAAAATAATAAATTAGACCTTTTGTCCTTTTTTAATATTAAGGTTGCTAGATAGCCCAATAGTTATGGAACCAACCAAATAAAATGATAAACCAAAATTGTTAAAGTAGGTAAGGAAAAACTAGATATATGATTTTTTTTTCTTTTTTTTTTCTTTTTTGTTTTTTTTCCTTGGGTGAAAATTTACACAAAAAATTATGATAAGAAGAATATGTTGACTAGGCCTATAAATTAGAGAAATTAGTACTCACCTGCCCATATGCACTTTAATCCTGTTGGGGAAAAAAAAAAAAAAAAAGCTCTCTTAAAACAAACAAACAAATAAATAAATAAATAAATGAATAAATAAATAAATAAATAAATAAATAAATAAATAAATAAAATAAACAAAAATAAATAAATAAATAAATAAATAAATAAACACATACATACATACATACATACATACATACATACATAAAATAAATCTTTCCCTACAATCAAATCCGAGAGTAAAAAAAAATAGCTTTTGTAAAGCGCAAACAAATCCACCAGATAGAGCCATTACTTCATAAACTGATTGGTCTTTACCCCGGAAGTGCAAGGGCCCTGGATGCTTCTCGTCCAATCGGCGTGGGGGACGGTGCTGCATGCGGAAGTGGACCGCTCCTCTCCGCTCTCTGTCCGCACCGCTCCGCTCCGCCCCGGCACAGAGCACTCACCGGCCGCGCTCCGCTCCGCTCCGTGTCCGCTCCTCCCCGCTCCGCTCCGCTCTGCTCTGCCACACACACTGCACTCATCGGCGGGTCGGTCGTGTCGCGAACATGGCGGCCATCAGTAAATATTTGACAGCTAAAAACTCTTCCATAGGAGCCGGGGTTCTGCTGGTTTTGTACTTGCTCCGACAGAGAAGACGGGCGGGCAGACGGCACAGGTAAAGCCACACGTACACGTACTAAACTGCAGTACTTGTAGGCTACTTGGAGCTAGTATTACAAACAACCTAACATCTTCTTAAATGATCGGACTGTGTCAAAAATAATACTGTGTTACAAGCACTTCCAAGCCTTCAGACTATGTCCTTATCGTTACTTTTACGTGATCTAACGATATGGTTATGAGTTACGGATTATGACACTCATGAATCACACGTGCATAGAACTAAGCAGGTAACAAACTATCATGGAGTAATCGTGTCTAAACCGGGGCCTAAGGGGACTGGATCAAAACATCTTTGAGACGAGATCCTCACAAATCTACCATTAAAGCCTAAAGCAACCAGGCTACATACCAGCCTGCATAATAATGTTACAAGGCCAGTCCACTGCTAAGTGCTTAGGCACTGAATGACCCAGCCTTAACCAGCATGACCTCACCCTGTTTGAACTCAGACTCTTGAGGGAGATTGCTAGAGAACTAATCAAAGGTAAATAATAATACGTAGTAGTGGTGATTGTAGTAGTAGTGATAGTAGTAGTAGTAGTAGTAATAGTAGTTGTGGTAGTGGTAGGAAACTTAGTAGTAGTAGGCTTAGCAGTGGATGGTAAGGACTCCTGGAAAAAGAGATGATGCATCTGAAGGGGCAATCCAAAATAAATAATTGATAAATATTTGTGTGTGTGTGTGTGTGTGTGTGGTTGTGTGTGGTTGTGTGTGGTTGTGTGTGGTTGTGTGTGGTTGTGATGGTGGTGTGAGGGGCCGATGGCGCAGATTGGCAGCCCCACTTCTGTCAGTCTGTCCCAGGGCTGCTGTGGCTACAAGTGTTTACCACCACCAAGTGTGGAAAGAATGTGCAAAATTGTGATGAGACTTTGCGTATCTGGGAATGCTCTGTATAATAATAATAATAATAATAATAATAATAATAATAATAATAATAATAATGCATTATTATTAGCAGCAGTCGTGATAATAAAAGTTGAATTCCATGTACCTTCCTTATTAATAAGCCCATTTGAATGATCAGCCCTGTTTTAACAGGAACTCTGTGTCACTAAACTGTGTTCTGCCCCTTCTCCTCAGACAAGGGTCCACAGAGCTCCTCCTGATCACAGAGGTAAGGCTGTTGTGTATGTGTATGTTGTATGTAGTATATGTATTATACAATAGTGTAGTAGGGGTGATGGTGGGGGGAGGTGCACTTCCTGGAGTTTATTAGGTTTGCCGCTCTAAATTGATATACACTGCGTTCCAAATTATTATGCAAATGATATTTTTCTCTGATTTTGCCAAATTGTTGATATAAATGACAGTCATCATAATTTTCAAGTCACCAACCTTTAGAGAACAATTCAAATATTATTAAACAAACCTTCCAATGAAAACAGTATTTTTTTTTCAAAAATAAAAACTTAAAATGCACTGTTCCAAATTATTATGCACAGCAGAGTTTCAAACCATGTTGTTGTAAAGAACTGAAACTGGTCATTTGTTTATTTTTCAATTAGAAGCATTAGCATATTACTGAAATCAAAAGCTCTTTCAATCAAAACATCTTAACAGGTCAAGTTACATTTGAACATAGGAGCCCTTATTTGAGAGGAGCTTCACAATTCTTATATCCATTGAATTTGTGCAGGATGTCAGAATAGCCTCCCAGAGCTGCTGTTTGGATGTGAACTGCCTCCCGCCCTCATAGAGCTCCAAAGGTTCTCAATAGGGTTGAGGTCAGGGGAGGATGGGCCACACCATGAGTTTCTTTTATGCCCATAGCAGCCAATGATGCAGAGGCGTTCCCTGCAGCATTAGATGGAGCATTGTCCTGCATGAAGATGATTTTGCTACAGAAAGCACGGTTCTTCTTTTTGTACCATGGAAGAAAGTGGTCAGTCAGAAACTCCACATACTTTACAAAGGTCATTTTCACACCTTCAGGGACCCTAAAGTGGCCAATCAGCTCTCTCCCCATGATGCCGGCCCAAAACATGACTCCCCCACCTCCTTGCTGACGTCGCAGCCTTGTTGGGACATCTACCACTCCATCTGGACCATCCAGGGTTGCATGGCACTCATCAGTGAACAAGACTGTTTGAAAATGAGTCTTCATGTATTTCTGGGCCCACTGGAGCCGTTTCTGCTTGTGAGCTTTGTTTAAGGGTGGCCGAATAGAAGGTTTATGCATAACTGCAAACCTCTGGAGGATCCTACACCTTGATGTTCGCGGGACTCCAGAGGCACCAGCAGCTTCAAATACCTGTTTGCTGCTTTGTAATGGCATTTTATCAGCTGCTCTCTTAATCCGATGTATTTGTCTGGCAGAAACCTTCCTCACTGTGCCTTTATCTGCACAAATCCGTGTGTGACTCTGAATCAGCTACAAATCTCTTAATAGTACAATGATCGTGCTTAAGTTATCGTGAAATAGCTAAGGTTTTTATACCTTGTCCAAGGTATTCAACCATTTCATGCTTTTCAGCACTAGACAGATCCTTTTTCTTTACCATATTGCTTGAAAATGGTGCTCTGTTTAATAACGTGGAACGTCCTTCTTAAGTAGTTTTTCCTTTAATTGGACGTACCGGGCAAACTCATTGGCACAGGTGTGTCAAATTGATTTCACTGACCTAATGAGCCTGAGACATAAGACCATCCATGAGTTTCACTGTAAAACTAAACATTTACCTTTATGACACTTAAACACAATTTGCATAATAACTTGGAATGCGCTGTAGAACCACATCTACTACAACTACATCAACTTGAATTTGAACTTGAATCAATAAAGCATCTAGATTGAGCCATCTATTTTTTGGTTTTAAATGACAAAATAAAAAGTAAACCTATGTAATAATGACCCCTGAAGACCTCTGGTTTGAATCCTCATGGCTGTTTTTTTCTGTATGGTCCACCACTACTATTTTAATTGACTATGTGCTTTTGAAAAATGTTACCAATCAGGGCCGGCTCCAGCTATAGACAATTCAGCAGTTCATATCCCACTCGAACCAGTACATCTGTCATTGTGTCCTTAGGTAAGACACTTCAGGCACCTTGATAATCATATCCATGTGGCGTGTGAGTGCATGCAATGCAATATAACAAACTTAAAAGACGATATACAAATCCAAAGCAATAGAATCACTATGGTTAGTTCTACTTTAAGGAAAGTATAGACCTAGTTTATCGTTAATTATCCCAGAGTTAGTTGAGATTAAGAACTCTGTGTCTGTAATGGCCATTCTCCTTTTGTCACTCTAGGTTCAGTGGTGAGTCTTGGTATAGTGCATGAACTGTCAGCCATTTCTGTGCCAGGCTTTAGAACGAAGTGTTCCAGTTAAAGTTTACAAGTGAATCATGGGTATGTGTGTTTGTGCGCATTTACAGAAAGATGCGCGTAAGGACAAGGCCGCTGTGGACAGACTGTTCTTTCTCAGGATACTGCGGATTCTGCGGATCATGGTACCCAGGCTCTTCTGCATGGAGGTACTACAATGGTTGCTCACAAGCTCAAACCTTTCATTTCAGTGCATAACAATCCAGTGTGGACAAAAAAAAAACAAAAGTAGATGTTGTAAAAGCCAAAATATACCATTTGAAGGGCCCATATTATGCTGTTTTCTGATCTATGTTATAATGTTGTTTCCTCATCACAAACATATTTGTAGTTGTGTTTCATTCACACATGTTTAACACACAAACCCTGCATATTTAGGCTGGGTTCTTCTTGCAAAAAGAAAGCACTTTTGCGTAATATAGGATCTTTATACTCTATACTATATACTCTATGCACTACCTGTCAAAAGTTTGGACAAACCCTTTCATTCTGTGTTTTCTTTCATTATGATTACTACTTTCTACATGTTACATACTCAAGACTTCACGTATATGACGGAAGATATATGGAATTAGATAGAAAAAGTTAAATAACTAAATGAAATATATTTTATTCAAATCCTCAAAGTATCCATCCTTTGCTTTGTTGACAGCAGCTCTTTAAATCCTTGGCCTTCTCTCAGTGAGCTTCATAATGAAGTCTCCTGAAAGGGTTAAGAAATGCCAAAAGTGCAAAGCAAAGATCAGAGCAAAAGGTGGCAATACAAAAAAAAAAAAAAAATCTAAAATAAATTCCACGTGTCATTCATAGGGGTGTGACAAGACGAGACTTTTATCAGATGCTTTTGATGCATTAAAAACTTCATTTTTATAATTTAAATGATTAGACAAAACTGTATCTGCTCCTCTGTTCTGTCGCTCCAGCCCCCCCCCCCCTCTCCCCACTGCTGCTCTAACAGCGACACAGACAGAGAAGGAGCGCTTCTGTCTCCTTTCTCACTTTAAACTAAGTTATTATGGATGAAGGCCTAAATATCTCTTTGTGGATCTTTTTCAAACAACGTTTAAGTGTTAAAAACACTGCATGTCCTGCACTGTCAGCAGATAACTTGGCACTGATTATTTGCGTCAATATTGGTTCCATCACTACGAAATAAAAACAAGGACAGAGTTTAAAGTGTTCTGTTTGAATATGTTGGCTACATGTCTCTATGCGGAGGAGTCTTTTAACTACAGCTGCTCAAAGACACGCAACTTTCCAAAGCTTGTGCGAGGCACATAACCCTTTCATGCCCGTGCCAAATAAAAAAAGTAAAAGTAAAGACGGATCAAATCTTGTGAGATAGATTTTCCGCTGTGCGCACACACTAGGGATGGGACGATGACAAATTGCCACGAGATCTCGTCCCATCCCTAGTCATTCGTAGTTCTTATGCCTTCGATGAGTTTACAATGAGTTACACTGATGAAAATGTTTGCCCAAACTTTTGAGAACTTTCTTACTGTGAACTAGGATTAGGACTAGGAACCACAGCAAGTCTGCATCACTAAGAGGGCTCAGTGTATGTTTTCTCATGTTATGTTTCCAACTATTGACCTATGTCCTAATGCTAGCTCCAGGTATAGGATAGTAAGCAGTGCTAGCACTGGCCAGCCCCGTCACTGTATTACCTCTGTCCCACACACGTGGTCCAGGAGTCCACATAGCCCACGTGACTGGCCCTTTACAGCAGATAGCACCAAGGACATCCTGATAGACATTTATGATTGTATTACTCTGTGTAAATGTGTCTCCACAGACCGGGTACCTGATCTTCATCGCCGCCATGCTGGTGGCCCGCACATACTGCGACGTGTGGATGATCCAGAACGGGACCATGATAGAAAGGTGACACTGGACACTGCTGGTTTTACACAGTAGGATGTGCTGCCCTTATCACACAATTCAGAAAATCCCATATAGGCTGACTGATTGCAGGGGCCAGAACTGCTCTATGGGATGCAAACAGACCCTTTATTTTCTTCACAGGGTGGTGCATCGTGCATATATCTGGCCCAGAGATCATATATATATATATATGCATGATGCACCACCCCACAATTTGGGGTCGCACTAACTATCTAGATCAGTTTCAATGATTGTAATATAACAACAACTGCTAGATTCGATTTTTGGCTTTACAAACATCTCTTTTTTTTATATTTTAACATGTGCTTATTATATGAAGAAAACTCACATTGAAAAAACGTTTTCCTAATTTTTCAAAGGCAATGATTTCATGGAATGGCCAGTTCCTATACCAACACTGATACTTTAGCTTTGTGTATTTGCTGATATACAATATTAACAGAGACCAGTGTAGGGATGGAAAATGGCACTTATATCTTTGTTATTTATCTTTCAAATCACTGCTAAACAGCTTTTTATGAATAGAATTTCAAATGAGAAGTTCAGCAAATCTTTCAAAATCAGCCCCAGTGTTATAGCATGTTAATAGCCCTGTTAATAGCACATGTTAATAGCCCTGAGTCTATTTGGCCAAGATCATGAACAGATCACCACTACACTATTAAGTATATAATCTGTATGATGTAAGGACAAAGCATTCATTTGGGAGAGTCTTATTTTTCAATATTCTTTATATACTTGCATAATAGTGCTTAAAATGACAGTAACTCAAAACGTGTGTATGGTACTGTGGTATAGAATCTCCTGTGTACATACAATGAGGAGCCACTATTCGTCCTGTCATTATTGTCATGTTCCTCTTGTTGAGCTGGTGTAACTTGTAGTGCACTCCTCAGCGGGTGTAGAAGCAGGCCTGGCTTGTGCAGATTGGATTCAGTGTTGCTCAATAGGTGTAAGCCTGATCTGCTCCATATTTTAACTATGCAAAAGCCACACAAAATGCTAAAGTAATAGTCACTTGACTTATCCATCAAACCCCCGCTGACCTTCTGTATTTGTGTATTTCTCCTGCAGTGCAATTATTGGCCGCTCCATGAGAGACTTCAAGACCTTCCTCTTCAGCTTCATCACGTTCATGCCAGCGGTAACCTCCTATCCAACCTCACATACAGAAAACTATTCCCTCCAGTGTAATCAACCACTCCCACAGCTGATCGATAGTCAGTAGTATTCTGAGGTGGTAGAGTAGACAGAAATTATGGTAAAGTAAGAGTATCGTTATTTCAGAATAATAATACTCAGCTGGAAGTAGAAAGTAGCAGTCCAAGAAATTACCCAAGTAAGAGTAAAAAATATTTGGTTTTGAAAAGTATTACCTTAATTTCGGACTATAAGACGCTATTTTTTTTTTTACACGCTTTGAACCCTGTGGCTTAAACAGTTATGCAGCTAATTTATAGACAGATTATTTATCGATACAGCAGATGCATGTGCAGCCTGCGCCGCAGAAAGTGCAGAAAGCGCCGCTGCCTGTGTGGTGAACATGAAGTTGCAGTGCTAGCTAGCGCTGTTGTCAGAGGTTCCATGCTGCCATTCCAACATACCGCCACTCCGACATTGACTTCTAATTGTCGGCGTGGCAGCATTTCCATCTTTAATCAAACGTCCCTGCGCTCCGACATTTTTTTTTCCTTGGTCGGAGTGGCGGTACTTTAACTTTTTTTTTTTAACATTCCGTCATTCCGACAAACAAGGTAATTATTAAAAATACGTGGGCCTATTAGAATGAGCTGTATGTATGGAGTTCAAAAGCTTTCAGAAATATTCGTGCGCATAGGATAGAAGTTCGTGCATATTTGGGAAATCACTGCATATTTGACTGTAGTTGAGCATAAAATAAATATTTGTAAACTCTCGAATGAGTCCATTCGTACATAAAATGTATTGTATGTATTTTATCCATCAGAATGCGAATTGAAAAGATACGACATCAAGAATTACAATCATGAAATGAAAATTTACGATTACGCTTTCTTCAGTACAAATACGAATTCACAGATGCGACTCCACTGTCAAAAATACGTCATCACTCCACAGGCATTATTTATTGTGCAGAAGAAACATCGATCGAGATGCCGGACTTGTGCGCCGCATACAGACCGAACCAGGACTGAACCAGGACTGAACCAGGACTGAACCAGGACTGAACCAGGACTAATCTTGGACTTGAGAGAACGAGGACACCGAGCACGCGGAGCAGGGTGTCCGCAAAGTGCGATCGGGTGAAGGCTGCGCTTAGCCCCATGGGGCGCGGAGCTCTGTGCTGGTACTTTCGCAGTTTAACAGTTTAAAACAGTTTATCACCGTGTGATAAAATGTTATGATGCTAAATGAACATTAGTGAGTGGGATATGTCTTAATGACCCGTATGTGTTAAATGCAGGTAAGTGCGTAAATGACGAGAAGAAATGTCTCAAACTTCAGTAGCCGGACATCCACTCATACCTGACTGATACAACTAGCCCCACCCCTGGGAGAGCCTGAAACCTGCTGAAATCTTACAAGACACTAGGGATGCAACGATATTCGATATAATATTGAATCGTTTGATACTGGTCTCATGGTTCGATACATGTGGTCGATATGTACGTGTCCCTCCCTGTGCGCAGTGTTGTCATTTTTTTTTTGGTCCGAAAGGGAAACCATTATCGCAGCGTCCTCCTCAGATGCAGAAAACAGCCTCATTGGGACTTGCAGCTGAAATATTCTATTAGAGGTGGATCTTATCTTTCAGTCACTTTTTATTTTACGTTGATAGACACAGGAATGACAGAGATATGAACTTTTAAATAATTTAAAATTGCTTGTGGCTTTATATTGATTTTACATTGGCTTTAATCAAATGCGCTCATATACGCAACCGTGACACGACTCGTGATATACACAATCTTTTTCTCAGACTCTATCAGAAAATGGTCTGTTGACAGATTTCTATGTAATATAACGTAGTTGGAGTGTCCAGAAAAAAGATGGGAGAGCACTGTGTGTGTTAAGCGCACAGACTGTAGCAGGGCAGTGTGGGAGGAGCTACGTACTGTCTCTGCTGGAGGAGGCAGAGCAGTGCGGACACAGGCGTGTGCACACAGTAGTTGTACTGTAATGTATGTAATGTTTCATTAACATCATAGTGTTATTATATTATACTCATTAGCAAAAAAAAAAAAATGCAAGAGCAATGCAATGCAAGAGCGAGACAGACAGGTGGAAGAGATGATGCGCTGAGGAAGATGCTAGTTTGATTGTGTTTTAACACAAAGAACAGTTATTTTGCGCTTTAAGCACACACCCTCCTCATGGAAAACACACAAAGAAATGCATATGATGCATCGTTTACGTCCACAATTACAACATGGACACCTGCGGCTTATAGACAATGCGGACTATATGTACAATTTATACATATATATTTTTTTTTATTTAGTTGATGTGGCTTATATTCAGATGTGGTCAATAGTCTGGAAATTACGGTACTCAAGTAAGAGTAACGTAAAGAGTAACCATTGGGACTTGACGTCTGATTTACAATTTGAAGTTCATGTAATTTGAAGAACAAAACATAAATTAATGCACAAAATTTGGTATTTAAAAAAGATGGACAGAAAACTAATGTAGAGTGTTTATATGTGGGAATTGTATCGGTTAAGGTGTTGAATGGTTTAGCATTATAATGATGGCAATAACATGTGGGGCACTAGAATTCCTAAGAATTTAAAACAAAACCATAATTAATCACAAACCTATTAACGCTACCAGTCTGAAGGTGGGACTCCGTAATTAACTTTAAAAATCACTAAAACTTGATTTTTTTGGTGTGGTTTATTTATCAAAGCAGGCAAAGGTTAAGCTTTTAAACAATATCAAAGGCGTCTCAGGCCGGGTCACAGGCACGGTGGTCCACATTGAGATTCGGAGGAGGTGGTGTGTGTGGCGATGAGGCGTCAAGGCTCCCAGCACCTGTCGTCAGCGTATCAGATGGGCCGTATTCACGTTTGGAAGTGGAGTTTTTTTCTTTTGAGTGCCAATTATCAAATTTCTTACTTGCGCGGTCTTTAACAAAAATAAAAGTTGCCAAGGATATAATGAAAAGAAAAATGCAGCGGTTAAATATTTTGGATCCAAGGAAAATTATATATAGGATATGATTTTGGCGAGAGCATCAGCATGCTTAAGAAACGAGATGGGAGGCGTGTGTCTCCCGAGTTGGAGACAGCCAAAGTTGCGTAGCGAAAAAAAGAGAGGCGAGAGCGAAGAGATGAAGACTAGAGAGAGGTGAACGCTTGAGCCGTGGTTTTCTTCACAGCCGTGATGGGCGTAACTTTATGCAAAAATGGATTTTGGAGTTTTTGAGTTATTCAGCTATTCTGTTTATGGGTTTAGATTGATTCCCCATTACACAATTGCTCTTAGTTACACAATAACTCAAAACTACTGTACACAAGAATCACCTGTGGGTTTTACCATTGATTCACCTTAGTGACCAGTGATGAGATAACCAGTATATTCTCTGTAAGAAAATACGGCATTAATGTATGAAATATTGTCACAAGTACAAGGTAATCAGCATGGGAAGCATTTGGTACAAATAAACATCAGCATGAAGTGTTACACAGTACCTATTATTTTAAAAAGTCCAAGCAACATCATCACATCAGGAACATCGCATTTGACATGGGATCGAACATTTATTACAGTCCCTGACAAAAGTCTTGTCGCTTATCCATTTTGTAGAAACAAAAGCTTATAACCTGACTTTAAATTAATCCATTGGTTTTAGAAATGTCTCATATGAAAGCTAAAACCCTCTCAAATTATGCTCAATATACTAAAATAAATTTGCTTCACTGAAGAAAGATTGATCATTTAATGAACACAGAAAGGTCAGATTTTGGCAAGACAAAAGTCTTGTCGCCTTGTCATATGATGCACCCAATCCTAGATTACAGCCTCACCTGTGATCAGTTACTGATCAATCAATTAGTGGGTGTGTATAAAAAGAACCCCAGCACACCAGACCTTCACATCAACTGCAACTTGACCTCTGACAACATGCCTAAGATCCACCCTGAGACCAAAGCGTTAATTATCAAGAGGCTGAAGACCAGATCCACTGCTGAGGTGGCTGACACCTTCAATGTGTCTCAGCGTCAAGTACAAAGAATAAGAAAAAGATCTGAAAAGACTGGAGATGTTTTTGACAAGCCCAGGTCCGGCAGAGCCCGCAAGACAACTGCTCGGGAGGACCGTTTGTTGATTCGAAAATCCAAGGCCAGCCCCTTTTCCACTGCAGCAGAGCTCCACCAGGCCTGGTCACCTCAAGTCCCTGTGTCAACCAGAACAGTTTGTAGAATTCTGTCTCGAAATGGCCTCCATGGTCGAATCAGTGCACAGAAACCAGCACTAAACAAAAGGCAATTAAAAAACCGTGTGGCATTTGCCAAGGCCCACAGCCTGCTAAAAGGATGGACACTGGAAAAGTGGTAGAAGGTGGATTTCTCAGATGAATCCTCAGTTGAATTACATCACAGCCGCCGCAAATATTGCAGGAGACCTACTGGAGCCCGCATGGATCCAAGATTCACCCAGAAAACAGTTAAGTTTGGTGGCGGAAAAATCATGGTCTGGGGTTACATCCAGTATGGGGGTGTGCGAGACATTTGCAGGGTGGAAGGCAATATCAATAGCCTAAAATATCAAGAAGTATTAGTTACCTCTTACATTCCCAACCATAAAAGGGGTCAAATTTTGCAGCAGGATGGTGCTCCATCGCATACTTCTATCTCTACATCAAAGTTCCTCAAGGCGAAGAAGATCAAGGTGCTCCAGGACTGGCCAGCCCAGTCACCAGACATGAACATCATTGAGCATGTCTGGGGTAGAATGAAAGAGGAAGCATGGAAGGCAAAACCAAAGAATCTTGATGAACTCTGGGAGGCATGTAAGACTGCTTTCTTTGCTATTCCTGATGACTTCATCAACAAATTGTATGAATCATTGTCGAACCGCATGGATGCAGTCCTTCAAGCTCATGGAAGTCATACAAGATATTAAATATGGATCTCACAGCACCACTACTTAATTCACTGACGTTATGCAACATATTTTTGTATTTGAAGTAAATTATTTGTTCAATTTTCTGTAGGCGACAAGACTTTTGTCTTGCCAAAATCTGACCTTTCTGTGTTCATTAAATTATCAATCTTTCTTCAGTGAAGCAAATTTATTTTAGTATATTGAGCATAATTTGGGAGGGTTTTAGCTTTCATATGAGACATTTCTAAAACCAATCGATTAATTTAAAGTCAGGTTATAAGCTTTTGTTTCTACAAAATGGATAAGCGACAAGACTTTTGTCAGGGACTGTAGTCCACATGGTGAATTACTGATTTAAACCCGTCCATGGTGTGTAGCGAATGGCACCCGGTTTTCCCCAGGGCCCCACAATGTCTGGCTGATAAGTGGGAGTTCTCGGCAGAACCAGCAGTGTCTCTCTCTACACTAAATTGCAAGAAACACAAATCATCATTTCATATTGTCGACACAAAGCTAAAGTCACTTGTAAGACCAACCAAAACTTTCACTCAATAAAAATATTACTCAAGTAGGTGCTGGAAAAGTACTCTAAAAACTACTAAAAATATAGTTTCTTTAAAAAGTTACTTGAGTAAAGCTGAGTGTAAATGTAAATGTAATTAAATACTACCCATCTCTGATAGTATAGTATTAAATTTGTTAATGTTTTACTACACAAATGTATTTACAGACTGGAGTTGACCAACACGTGTTTTTGTGTGTAGATCGCCTTAGTGAACAACTTTCTGAAGCTGGGCCTGAATGAGCTAAAGCTGCGATTCAGGGAGAGACTCACCAAGAACCTGTATGACCAGTACCTTCAGTGAGTAGATGTACTACTACTACTTCTAGTAGTACTACTAGAACTACTATAGTGCTACTACTGCTACTAGTGCTACCAGTACTACTGCTCCTGCTGCCATGTGGCCATGGGGGAGGACATTCTTTTGCTGCATATGGAACTCAAAGCAGATCTCAGACTGCACACACTTTTGAGCTATGACACGTTTGTTTTTGTGCAAATGATCCCACCACACACCTCACTCATGTGACCACGTGACACAACAAATGAGCCAGTTTAGAGAAATCCTGCTCTTTTGAGGTAAGCTCCAGGATGCAGGATGTACTCAGACAGACAGATATGAACAGTGATTATATTGATCAGCTTCAATGCTGCAAAAAACACTACCACAATAATGATGGCTCTAAAGCAGCAGTGCCCAAAACTCTTTTAAAGTGGATAGACTGGTTTTGTATCTGTCCCTATTTCCATGCAGAGCACTATCATCAAAGACAATTTCCTGTGAATTGTTATATGCAAAAGATAATCATGTTTGTCCTGTGGCCTAGTATACTTCACTTTAGGCTTGCTCATGGAAACCTTTTACACCTGGCTCTAAAAGCCGTGACCTTTTTAAAGTAGCACTTTTACAGTTCTGACCCACTCCTTAAAGTGCATGATCATGTCAGGACATGGTAACCTGGTACAAGTACTTCCAGTCCTGCAAGCTTTATATGATTCTATGATTTACGTCTATATTCAGTTAGAATAGTAGTTTGTTTATGAATATACAGTCTGATGTCTGTTCCCGTTGATAAACTGTGACTTCCAGAGGATACACTTACTACAAAATGGGAAACCTTGACAACCGGATCGCAAATGCCGACCAGCTGCTCACACAGGATGTGGAGAAGTTCTGTAACAGTGTGGTGGACCTCTACTCCAACCTCAGCAAGGTCAGTACACACCTGCACCACTCACTGTTTATGCACCACTGTGGAGCACTGAGGACCTCGTTTCCAAAGGGCCGGTACGGGATGGAACAACGCGGGCCCTGAGTGTTTCCACTGCGTAAAGCGATATGTACCACCCCCTTTTAGGGGGACCGCTGGAGGTACTACTTTCCAAAGTGGTCTTTAACAGCAGGGACCTGAGACTGGCTCGCAGTGGGAGGTGCTAGTCACACCCCCGCCCAGTCATTGGATGACCAGCAGTATGCCAATAGCGACTGAAGTGAACAGTGTGCAGCTTAAAACTTATATCCACCTGAAAACACATCCCGTCTCCAGTGCAGGGCTTTTACAGTGTCTCAAAGTGTAATAATAAATCCACATCTAGTCAAAGTCTGCTGTGTCTGCTTTAAGTTGAAGCCAAACATAAACCAAACCCCCGCCAACATCCTCTTCCTCGATCCCATTTTATATACAGTCTATGCTTGGTCCCGGTAAAAGCGTAAATCCCAAATGTGTTGTATATATCCAACATGGAACACGTGTGCATAAAGTTGAAGCCAAACGAGAGAACGTAATCCATAATCCTCCACCTCCTTGCAGGCCTACGTCACGCCATTGGCTGCGTATTGCCAGACCTGTGTCACGCCCTAAGCAGCCTGGGCCCATTGTCATTGAAAACCTCAGGTTGGAGGTGGCTCCCTCTTTACTGTTACATGCTAAGGCGGCCCCAAGCGAACCATGCCAGTGGAAACTAGGTTTATCAGATTGCACTGACTGTTTTTAACTTAAATGTTGTGTGTGTGTTTTGCAGCCGCTGTTGGACATCGGCCTGTACATTTTCAAACTTACAAGTGCCATTGGAGCTCAGGTATCTACATTAAAAAATCTAGAAAATCTCTGTCCTTTTATCCACTATTCATTACACTATACAAATTTAGATAAATATCAACACACCCCGTAAGTGAAGGCCAGTGGTAACCACAAAAATAATAAACTCACTATGAACCCATTTAAGCCTCAAATTATAAGATATATTTGTTGACATTGTAGTAGATTGTACGTGTCCAAGGTAATGTTGCTGTTACTTTTCTTGCTCACTCAGGCTGATTGATTTGATTTGATAAAATCCTTTTCTGACCGTGCCACAGGTCCAAGGCCTAACCACAGCTCACCTCTCAGGCTCCGGACTCTCTGGATTAACACCAGAACGATCATATCAAACAACAATCCACAATTATAATATAGGTCATATTGTTTCTTCTCAGTGTGCACCTCATCAGTCTCTGAGTTTCTGGACAACATTAAATGATCTGATCCATAGACTGTATAAAGAACTGGACAAAGGGAGTGTCACCCATAGGGTTCGGTTCCAGTTAAATGAAGCTTGCGAGGCTAGCAGTTATAGGAGCGAATTTGGAGCCAAGTTCCATACTAGGAATAGGAATTCATTTTACGGACAAAATATCAAAAGAAAAAGCCCAGGATTTTAAGACCAAAATGATGAGGCTCACTACAGCAGTCACAGATAGAGGGGTGAGTTTTTTTCAATACAAAGTGAATTGGAGCCAGAGCTAATTGAGCCGGAAGGGTTTACTTACTTACTCCCTATTTGGAACGCAAAGGCTAGTGTCGCTACCTATGTCCATTTAATCTATGATGTGATCCCAGTGACAATATGTATGTTATCCTGGTTATACACAGTAGTTACGATTCAGTGTTTCTCAGAAAGTTCTACCACCACTTAGCTGATGTATAACTATGGTAAATATGACATGTTATGATAAAGTGACAAGATCATTTATCAGTCACAGTAAAGTGTTAGCTCTGGAAAGTGGCACAATCGAAATAAAATCTGGATTTAGGTTCTACTAAAAACATGAAATACTTCCTTAGCATATCATCCACCCAGTGGCAGCTGGTGGTATAATTTTTTGAGGGGCGCCTATGCCAAAATTCTATATATACTATGTATATATGTATATGTATATGTGTGTGTGTGTGTGTGTGTGTGTGTGTGTGTGTGTGTGTGTGTGTAGGTGTGTGTGTGTGTGTGTGTGTATACACAGAGTATTCTAACGAATGCCAGAACCGGACAGTAATTTTGGTCACAATTGGCTGAATTATATCTTGAATGAATATAAATAATTTGTCTTATACAGTGCCTTGAAAAAGTATCCAACCCCCTTGAACTTTTCCACAATTTCTCACATTATGACCACAAACATAAATATATTTCATTGAGCTTTAATGTGAAAAACCAACACAAAGTTGCACACAATTGTGAAGCAGAAGGGCAGTCATACATGAGTAAATTTTTTTTTTACAAATAAAAAACTGAAAAATATGGCGTGCAATATTATCCAACCCCTCTGAGTCAATATTTTGTGGAACCGCCTTTTGCTGCAATTACAGCTGCAAGTCTCTTTGGGTATGTCTCTACCAGCTTTGCACATCTTGAGACTGAAATTTTTGCCCATTCTTCTTGCAAAATAGCTCCAGCTCAGTCAGATTAGATGGAGAGCGTTTGTGAACAGCAGTTTTCAGATCTTGCCACAGATTCTCGATTGGATTTAGGTCTGGGCTTTGACTGGGCCATTCTAAGACATTAATATGTTTTGTTTTAAGCCATTCCATTGTAGCCTTGGCTTTATGTTTGGGGTGGTTGTCCTGCTGAAAGATGAACCTCCGCCCCAGTCTCAAGTGTTTTGCAGACTCCAATAGGTTTTCTTCCAATATTGCCCTGTATTTGGCTCCATCCATCTTCCCATCAACTCTGACCATATTCCCTGTCCCTGCTGAAGAAAAGCACCCCCAGAGCATGATGCTGCCACCTCCATATTTGACAGTGGGGATGGTGTGTTTAGAGTCATGAGCAGTGTTAGGTTTCCGCCACACATAGCGTTTTGCATTTTGGCCAAAAAGTTCAATTTTGGTCTCATCTGACCAGAGCACCTTCTTCCACATGGTTGCTGTGTCCCCCACATGGCTTTTGGCAAACTGCAAACGGGATTTCTTATGGCTTTCTTTCAGCAATGGCTTTCTTCTTGCCACTCTTCCATAAAGGCCAGATTTGTGTAGTGCACGACTAATAGTTGTCCTGTTGACAGATTCCCCAACCTGGGCTGTGGATCTTTGCAGTTCCTCCAGAGTCACCATGGGCCTCTTGGCTGCATCTCTGACCAGTGCTCTCCTTGTTCGGACTGTAAGTTTAAGTGGATGCCCTGGTCTTGGTAGGTTTGCAGTTGTGCCATACTCCTTCCATTTTTGGATGATGGTGTAAACAGTGCTCCGTGAGATGTTTAGAGCCTTGGAAATCTTTTTATAACCTAATCCTGCTTTATACTTCTCCACAACTTTATCCCTGACCTGTATGGTGTGTTCTTTGGACTTCATGGTGCTGACTGCTCCCCAATACTCTCAAACAAACCTCTGAGGTTTTTACAGAACAGCTGCATTTATACTGAGAGTAGATTACACACAGGTGGACTCTATTTAATCATTAGGTCAACATTGGATCCTTCTAAAGCCTCTAAAAGCAATGTGTTGCACTCAGAAAAAAAGGGGGTTGGATAATTTTGCACACCCACTTTTCAGCTTTTTATTTGTAAAAAAAAAAAATAGATCATGTATGACTGTCCTTCTGCTTCACAATTGTGTGCAACTTTGTGTTGGTCTTTCACACAAAGGTTCAATGAAATATGTTTATGTTTGTGGTCATAATGTGAGAAAATGTAGAAAAGTTCAAGGGGGTTGGATACTTTTTCAAGGCACTGTATTTCATCAGTCACCTTTCCTACGTTTGCACTGTGTTTGGTTTTCACAATCAGAGCACAATGCCCAGCCAAACGCAATATTTACGCAGCAACACAACCTAATCCACTGCTCACAGCCAGCCCCAACAACACAACCTGACACACCTCCTACAAACAACCCCAACAACGTCAGCAAAACTACAATAAGAGGCTATGGTCACAACATGAACACATGGCATCAAGCGCCGCTCCTACAGCCCACACGGCATAACATCGGAGCAGCTCCGTCGCACCCACAAGCTCATTTACACACTATTTAACTATTAACACTATAACACTATTTACCTGTGAGGCTCCGTCCTCAGATTTACCCCAAACTAACAAAAACAAGCCTCCCAAAGTGTATTATTGTCCAATATGAAGAGATCAAACTGGTCCAAGTCCCGGTCCAGCCAGGTGCACAACACGAGGTCCGCGAGCAGAGTGCAGCAGCTGGTCGTAAAACGAGTCTTAATCCTACTTCCCACTTAAATCTGAAAGTTACAACCAGTCCATATTAGGACTAGGGCAACAGGTGGACTTAAGCCCTCTGCACGCTACGCCCAGGTTAAACTTTTCCGCCCAGAAACGAGCGGGCAGAGGCTGATAGAGCAGCGAGCGAGTGCCACGGGTCCCAGCGGCAGTCTGTGTGAGCGCTGCTCCGGGTCTGATGAGCGGTGTCTCTCCTCACGCTCTCCTGTGTGGAGGTTTAGGCGAAAGTAAGTAGCTGCCATTAGCCAGTGTGTGAATCAAAATAAGAGTTGGAGGATATCACCGCAGCCAGATGCACTCATTCCAGCTTAATGCTTCTTTTTTTGCTTGGCAGAAAAGTCCTACTGAAGAGAGGACATATTACTCCCTAAAAACTGTTACTTGGACTCACTTTGACTTGGAGTTGAACTCGCCATAACTGTACAGCTTATTGCACTGTTGTTATCCAATCATTAGCCTATAGTAGTAACATGCCGCCAGTGGAGAGTTGGGGCTGGGCGCGATAACGTTTATGAAGACCAATCACTTGATTTGAGTTTGACCTACGTCCCCAAGACGTACTTCAGGGCTGCAATGTAAAGTAATGGGCAGAAGCAACGTACTGACGTCACATTTTTCATAGAACTCTATTGTGTTCGCTCCGACCCAGCAAACTCAAACGGCAAACACATGAATCAAATAAAGTGATATGAGCACATTTAACATGATAAAAATATGCAGATACACATTCAATTTTAAACTAAATATTAAACATTTAGCCTAATACAAAATAATGACTTTATAATTGTTTTTGGGTTTTTTTAATCTAGGTCAAGTTAGGGAGTGCAGCGCACTTGCGCCCTCTATTGACCAGCCGCCATTGCATCCATGCCTTTTTCAATACAATACAGTGAATTCTGTTCTATTGTTCCCTCCCTTCAAAGCAGTTGTGATATGAACTTGTGTGAACTGTGTCCTCCTCCTCCCCCTAGGGCCCTGCGATCATGATGGCCTACCTGCTGGTGTCAGGCTTGTTCCTCACCAGGCTCCGGAGGCCCATAGGAAAGATGACCGTGACAGAGCAGAGGTATGAGGGAGAGTACCGCTATGTCAACTCCCGCCTCATCACCAACAGGTAACTGCACTCTATACACACACACACACACACAAACACAAAAACACACACAAACACAAAAACACACACAAACACAAAAACACACACACACACACACAAAAACACACACACACACACACACACACACACAAACACAAACACAATCACACAATCACACAATCACACATTGCATTTATTTACCTTGCCTAACCTGAACCTATCCCATACTATACCCATATCTGGACTTTAACCCATGTTGTTGATCTAAAAATAAAGAATTTATGGCATGGGGATTTGATTTTGTCCTCATAAAGGAAGCAGGTCCCCATGATTTAAGTGTGTACAGATTTTAGTCCCCACATTCAGAGAAGCCCCTTCTCACACATACATTCAAACATGTAAATCCCTCCCCATAAAAAAAACAAACCTCTTCTCAGAAGAAAGCCTGATCTTGTCAGATCTCAGAAGCTAAGCGGACCTGGGTCTGGTCAGTACTTGGATGAGAGACCACTGGGACTGTCAGGTGCCCCAATGGGGCGCTAGTGGCAAAATCATTGTTGTGTTCTTAGGCAAGACACATCATCTACATTGTCTAGTATGAATGTACAGTGGTAGCTTATCCCCACTGAGTGTGCAATGACTGCATAATGCACAAAACTGTAAACTGACTTTGAGCATCAAAAGTGCAACAGTAGACGAATGCATTATTATTAGTTGTAGCATGTGTAGTATATCACTGCATACAGTGTTAGACAGAGCTCATACTCCAGCGTGTATATTAAAAAATAATAAATGTAAATAAATGAACTAAACATAAGGGGTAATGCCTACTTTGTTCCTTACTATTGCTGGTGAATGGAAGCATCTGAGACACTGTTGTTTATGTGTGCAGTGAGGAGATCGCCTTCTACAACGGGAACATGAGGGAGAAGCAGACCATCCACAGCACCTTCAAGAAGCTGGTAGGTCCTGGACTCTTCTCACCTGGGCCATGTGTGGACCTCCTGTCTCATCTTCTGCCCCTTCTCTCTCTGCCCCTCCCTCTCCACCCTATGTGCCCCATCCCCTCCGTGTGCAGGTGGACCACTTACACGCATTCATCTTCTTCCGCTTCTCCATGGGCTTTGTGGACAGCATCATCGCCAAATGCAAGTCTCCAACTGTCAGCTACAATTGCACTTGACTTGTTTCTATTTTTTGTATTTTGGTTTGCATTGTAGTTAGACTCTTAGCTCAGAGTTTGCTCTTCATAACATACAGTCCCTGACAAAAGTCTTGTCGCTTATCCATTTTGTAGAAACAAAAGCTTATAACCTGACTTTAAATTAATCGATTGGTTTTAGAAATGTCTCATATGAAAGCTAAAACCCTCCCAAATTATGCTCAATATACTAAAATAAATTTGCTTCACTGAAGAAAGATTGATCATTTAATGAACACAGAAAGGTCAGATTTTGGCAAGACAAAAGTCTTGTCGCCTTGTCATATGACGCACCCAATCCTAGATTACAGCCTCACCTGTGATCAGTTACTGATCAATCAATTAGTGGGTGTGTATAAAAAGAACCCCAGCACACCAGACCTTCACATCAACTGCAACTTGACCTCTGACAACATGCCTAAGCTCCACCCTGAGACCAAAGCGTTAATTATCAAGAGGCTGAAGACCAGATCCACTGCTGAGGTGGCTGACACCTTCAATGTGTCTCAGCGTCAAGTACAAAGAATAAGAAAAAGATCTGAAAAGACTGGAGATGTTTTTGACAAGCCCAGGTCCGGCAGACCCCGCAAGACAACTGCTCGGGAGGACCGTTTGTTGATTCGAAAATCCAAGACCAGCCCCTTTTCCACTGCAGCAGAGCTCCACCAGGCCTGGTCACCTCAAGTCCCTGTGTCAACCAGAACAGTTTGTAGAATTCTGTCTCGAAATGGCCTCCATGGTCGAATCAGTGCACAGAAACCAGCACTAAACAAAAGGCAATTAAAAAACCTTGTGGCATTTGCCAAGGCCCACAGCCTGCTAAAAGGATGGACACTGGAAAAGTGGCAGAAGGTGGATTTCTCAGATGAATCCTCGGTTGAATTACATCACAGCCGCCGCAAATATTGCAGGAGACCTACTGGAGCCCGCATGGATCCAAGATTCACCCAGGAAACAGTTAAGTTTGGTGGCGGAAAAATCATGGTCTGGGGTTACATCCAGTATGGGGGTGTGCGAGACATTTGCAGGGTGGAAGGCAATATCAATAGCCTAAAATATCAAGAAGTATTAGCTACCTCTTACATTCCCAACCATAAAAGGGGTCAAATTTTGCAGCAGGATGGTGCTCCATCGCATACTTCTATCTCTACATCAAAGTTCCTCAAGGCGAAGAAGATCAAGGTGCTCCAGGAGTGGCCAGCCCAGTCACCAGACATGAACATCATTGAGCATGTCTGGGGTAGAATGAAAGAGGAAGCATGGAAGGCAAAACCAAAGAATCTTGATGAACTCTGGGAGGCATGTAAGACTGCTTTCTTTGCTATTCCTGATGACTTCATCAACAAATTGTATGAATCATTGTTGAACCGCATGGATGCAGTCCTTCAAGCTCATGGAAGTCATACAAGATATTAAATATGGATCTCACAGCACCACTACTTAATTCACTGACGTTATGCAACATATTTTTGTATTTGAAGTAAATTATTTGTTCAATTTTCTGTAGGCGACAAGACTTTTGTCTTGCCAAAATCTGACCTTTCTGTGTTCATTAAATGATCAATCTTTCTTCAGTGAAGCAAATTTATTTTAGTATATTGAGCATAATTTGGGAGGGTCTTAGCTTTCATATGAGACATTTCTAAAACCAATCGATTAATTTAAAGTCAGGTTATAAGCTTTTGTTTCTACAAAATGGATAAGCGACAAGACTTTTGTCAGGGACTGTATAAGCATATCTGAGAAATTAGAAGGAGCTGACCTGCTTACTACTTTTAATTAAGATTCAGTCATGTCTTGATGCCATGTGATTTTAGGGGATGATTTGACAATTTTTGGTCTTAAATAGCATTGATTAAAAGACTCGATACTGATTTTGAAACCGTGATGATGATGAAAACACTTTCTTTAGACAATACAGCAGAATGTGTTTTTCCGCATTCAACAATAATCATATTACTTTCTTTTATATTACCTTTACCATGTGATACTATATATTACTCTTTCGATACTAGTTTTAATAATGATTAGTATCTGATTTTTTTAAATACTTTTAACAACCCTACCCAGCTCTACTTTGATTGTCCATCTTTACAGTTTTCATGATCTAGCCTCTATGTCCTCTCTCTGTCCTGTGTCCGTGTGCAGACATAGCTACAGTGGTGGGGTACCTGGTGGTGAGTCGGCCCTTCCTGAACCTGTCGGACCCTCGGCACCTGCACAGTACTCACTCTGAGCTGCTGGAGGTAAATGTACCGCACCGCAGCTCCCAGGGGCACACTTCTCAGCTATAGTCCCACAGAGAGAAGGATCAAATCTTTACAGCTGATGGCATTGTATCTCTTTGCTTTATAATAATAGCCATCATTTAATATTTGTCTGTACAGCCAGTGCCTTTTACACGTTTACAAGTTAATATTATTTGGTTCATTTTAGAAACGAGAATTGTCTGTAATGGGACCACAGAGCCTCATTTATTGCAGTTCATGTTGTTTAAAGAGGGGGTATTATGCAAGCGTTCTACCATGTTATAATGTTCCCTGGACCTGGGCCCTGTTTGAACCCTCCTTACACCTGTAATGAGGGAGCTGTAAGATTCTGTGCAAAGCTCCGCCCACAAGCCTATGTCATCCATGCTCCCACACGACAATTCTCCATAGATATACAAAAACATGTTACAAAACTGTACCCAACAACTTGATACAATATGCAGTAGTTTCATTAGTGGATGAAACGACTGCTATAATTATGTTGTGATAGTGCTCTGAAGGGGGAGTGACTTAAGGTGGGGAGCAAAGGGAGGGAAGACTCAGAAGGTCAAAAATAACACATTTTATAAGTTTCACTATTAATACGTTGTTTTCGACGAATACAGAATTTTCAAAACAATAGCTGGCAACATGTGATCTAAAATGTGACGTGTTACCTCGTCTTTAATGATGTAGTACATATAGATTTTTTTCGGTAATCCTGCTCATTATTGTGTTAGTGGCATAAATAGCAAAAGGAGAAATTTAATTTGTCAACTGGACAGAGTTTATTTGGTTGAATACGTTTCGCAGCTCATCCGAGCTGCTTCTTCAGTTCTGGTCAGATGCTGGCGGACACTGCCTTATATCTGCTTGAAGGGAGGAGCTTAATTACAATGAAAATTACTCTGAGACACACATATTTAAATACAGTTTCAGTTGGTCAGGTGAGTCTATTCAA
Source organism: Taenioides sp. WSHXM2023 (assembly GCA_029959045.1). Taxonomy (NCBI): domain Eukaryota; kingdom Metazoa; phylum Chordata; class Actinopteri; order Gobiiformes; family Gobiidae; genus Taenioides; species Taenioides sp. WSHXM2023. The sequence goes on from CM057105.1 coordinate 25,020,961, forward strand.
TATGGAGTTGTTTACAGTTTCTGTTAGTCATGTGAGTCTATTCAATATGGAGTGGGAGTGGGGGAGTACTTAGCATATCCATTCAGGGCCATGATGGGTGTTTTCACACCTCTGGACATGTCCTGGCTAGTCCCATTGTTTTCCCAGTTTGTTTTGATTTAGGTTTGAGGATAGAGTTATAGATGGGAGACAAATGATGTCTGAGACCCCCATTTCTGTTCAAGGAAGGATTCTCTTTCTTGACAAAAATAGCTTCTTTAACTCCCCTCTCAAACCAGTTCTTTTCCCTGGCCAAGATCTGGACCTCGCTGTCCTCAAAGGAGTGGCCCGTGGCTTTTAGGTGGAGATGTACGGCAGACTGCGGCCCACCCTGGTTTTCCCGTTTGTGTTGATACATCCTTTTGTGAAGTGGCTGTTTTGTTTCTCCAATGTAGCGCTCACTGCAGTCTTCACTACATTGAATGGAGTAGACCACATTGCTTTGTTTGTGGCTCGGTGTTTTGTCCTTAGGATGGACCAGTTTTTGTCTTAAAGTGTTTGTGGGTTTGAAATAGACTGGGATTTCATGTTGTCTGAAGATCCTCTGTAGTTTTTCGGAAACGCCAGCCAGGTAAGGAATAGTTACACCCCTTCTCCTGGGCTCTGGTTCTCTGTTGTCCTGTTTCTTTGCTCTCTTCGTTTTATTGAAAGCCCATTTAGGATATCCACAAACGGAGAGGGCTTTTTCCACGTGTTGTTCTTCTTTCTCCTTTCCCTCTGCGCTTGTAGGAACCACTTGGGCTCTATGTTGTAATGTCCGAATGACTCCCAGTTTGTGCTGAAGTGGGTGGTGTGAATCAAAAAGCAGATATTGGTCGGTGTGTGTGGGCTTCCTGAAGACCTCTACCTGGAGTCGCCGGTCTTCTCTTATCGTTACTGCACAGTCTAAGAAGGCCAATGTGTTGTCCTTGGCATCTTCACGTGTGAATTTGATGTTCGGATCTACAGAATTGATATGTGCAGTAAAAGGTTCCAAATCTTGAATTTTGATTTTTGATAAATTATCATCAACATAACGATACCAGTGCGTGGGTGGAGTGCCTGGATATGAGGCCAGGGCACTCTGTTCAAATTGTTCCATGTATAAGTTTGCAATGATCGGGGAGACCGGTGAGCCCATTGCACAGCCGTGGATTTGCTTGGAACTGAACTGAACTGGAAATAGGTGGTACTTAAACAAATTTCCAGCAGTTGGCAGATTTGGTCGGGTGAAAGTTTGGTTCTCTCTTCTAGCTTGGTATCCTCCAGTAGTCTCCTCCTTGCTGCCTCCACCGCTACCGATGTAGGGATACAAGTGAAAAGAGAGGTCACATCAAAGGAAACCATAGTCTCATCCCGGTCAAACTGGAGATGCTTGATTTTGTTCACAAATTCGGCTGTGTTTTCAATGTGGTGCTCCGTGTTACCCACCAGCGGAGCCAAGATGGTTTTTAGGTGTTTGGCCACATTGTATGTGATGGAGTCTGTGCTGCATACAATGGGTCTGAGTGGTACTCCTTGTTTGTGGATCTTTGGGAGGCCATAGATGCCAGGGATGGCGTCACCAGGGTACAGTCTGTAATATAGCTGTCGATCAATGACTTCTTCCTTCTCCAACTTCTGCAAAGCAATCAATGATCTTCTTTTTGTACACATTGGTGGGGTCCCGTTTTAGTAATTCGTAGGTTGTGGTGTCACTGAGTAGGCTGTTAACCTTAGCCTCATAATCAGCTGAGTTCAGGATCACAGTGCATCTCCCTTTGTCAGCTGGGAGGATGTTGATGCTGTGGTCCTTCTCCAGAGCAGCGATGGCCTTCCTTTCCTCCGGTGTTACATTGGAGGGTGGAGGTTTGGCATTGCTCAGTGCAGCTGTTAATTTCAGTCTAAGGTCTCCAGCTTCTGTCTCCGTGAGCTTGTTGTTCCTGATGGCGGTTTCTGCTGCTGTGATGTAATCCACCGTGGGATGCGGTTAGGAGTCACAGAAAAATTCAGTCCTTTGGAAAGTACTTCTTTCTCTGCCTGAGTGAGCACCCGGTTGGAAAGATTTTTCACCCAGCGTTCTTAGTGCAACGCTTGGCATAAATTAATTTCAATACTATCATTTACAGTCTATTTCTTCAGCAGTATATCTCACTTCAGTGTGTTATGGTGACCTATGTGTAGTGACTGTTTGTGTGTTGCAGGACTACTACCAGAGTGGGCGCATGCTGCTCCGGATGTCCCAGGCCCTGGGCAGGATCGTCTTGGCAGGCAGAGAGATGACCCGCCTGTCTGGGTGAGCTGCTCACCTTCACATGGAGAACACAGACTCACCTCTACAGTAAAACTGCTCCTGTAAACATGTTCTGTGTTTGCTCCTGGTCAGGTTCACCGCACGCATCACAGAACTCATGAAGGTGCTCAAGGAGCTGAACGCTGGCAAATACGAGCGCACCATGGTCCAACAGGACAGAGGTACACACGCATGCACACACGCACGCACACACACACACACACACACACACACACACACACACACACACACACACACACACACACATACACACACAGAGACAGACAGAGAGGCCGAGAGAGAGAGCTCATGAAGGTGCTGAACGCAGGCAAATATCATGGTCCAACAGGACAGAGGTAAGACGCACACACAGGCCAGACATGGAGAGAAAATAGATGTAGACTGTCAGAGAGATGGATGAATAAGTGAGACAAAAAGATGGAGAGAGAAATGAACAGAGAGAGATTGATCTACTGCACTTGCTTTACTTGACTGAAGTGAAGAAATCACTAATCATATAGATAATAAGAAAATAGCAGTTGGGCTGTTCTTAGATTTTTAAAACGCTTTTGACACAAAAAAATCACAGCAGATTCATTTAAAAAATATTAGTGCTGTCCAAAATATCGCACTATTAACGCATTAATGCAAAACAATTTTAACGCCTTTAATTTTTGTCTCTCTGACCTAGTGAACTAGTTTTTTCATAAGCTGTGGCCACTGCTAGATACGTTCGAAAAAAACTACAGGATCTGGCTGTAAACAGGAAGGAAAACAATTTCTACAAAACTGAGAAGTCCCGGCTGAAGAAGGTGGGCCAAAGCACGGCACGGCCACTCATGCACGCGCCCACTCCTCCGCATCGCCACCACATCCACAAACCGATGGAGGAGCGCACATCGCAGCAGGACCCACATTGGTCCCACCACTCAATAGACACTCCATGCCTGCTGGACCCACCCTCTCCGCCAAAAACGCCAACTCCGCTGTGTAACCACACAGCGCTGTGCACCGACGCCATCGGCCATGGCCCGGCCACGCAGGAGCAAACACAGGCCACAGAAGCCCAGGCAACCACACCCGAGCACGGCACGGCCCAGAAGTCCCAGAGCGAGTGTGCCCCTAGTACAGCAGGCGTTATGCAGACAAACAGTCGGGCTAACTGGAGATTACTGGACGTCCCTTACTAATGGAACTACCTCAGGGTCACAGCACACTATTTCACCCACAGTGGGAACTTCAGTCGCTTTGACTGTTATGAAGACAGAAGAGAAGCACTTCATGAAAGTGAAACATGAGAGTGGAACATCGAACACAAAGTTGTCTCACTGACAGTTTGCAGTAAAAAAATATTTGCACCAAGCAAGGATATCCACTTTTCTATGTTGATAAGAGTATTAAAATGAATTTGTGATTAATCGTGAGTTAACTATGACATTCATGAGGTTAATCACGATTAAATATTTTGACAGCACTAAAAAATATATAATATTATGTGCCATAAGGGGGGTGGCTGTAGACTGGGTAAAGAATTATTTAGCAGATCCATCTCAGTTTGTTCAGTTAAATGATTGCAGCTTGTCACATTTAGATATTGTATGTGGTCTGCCCCAAGGGTCTGTGTTGGGGCCCAAATGTTTTATTTTCATCCAGGGACTACAGGTAAAATGAGCTTGTAGCTGAATCTGGTCTCTGTGCTGTGTCGTAGAGTCTGAATCCTCCCAGAAGACAGCACTGGTGCCAGGCAACGGCCGAGTCATCAACCAGGACAACATCATCAAGTGGGTTCAGCTTCTGCCTGTGCACAAAAGGCTCAGCACACACTGAGTTCCATTTATTTTGTAGAGCCCGAAATCACAAGCAGGCAACTCACAAAACTGTTGATTAACCAGCAGAAAGTTAGAACATTAAACTGTCATTGGTCAATAATTGGATGCGTTCATGGAGGTTCTAGAATGTTCCACAATACTAATATGGCATTAAACTCATCTTTGTGCTTCCTTCAGGTTTGAGCACACGCCGTTAGCCACGCCCAACGGAGACATTCTCATCAGAGACCTGTCCTTCGAGGTAAGGCTGCACTTTCTAGCTCTCATCTGACTGTGTTTGAATCAGAAACATGTTTTTTTGCAGTAAATTGTACAAGTGCATATGCCAGGGAAGACTCATTTCACCAAAACATACTTGACATCATATATTTCATATTTTACAAAAAAATGTAGCAGGGTTTTTTCATCAGAGCTCCATCTAGTGGTGTTCCAATTCTCCCAAAGGCAAAACTGCTTGGTTTATTTACCCAGGGTGCACCTGGGGATCCTTGGCCACCCCGGAATGCTGCTAATTGCCCACAATTCACTGCAACTTTCATTCTGTATAAACTTTATTTAAGCAGTAAAATGTATTTTAATGAAATGAACTGCACAATAAAGCCAACTCCAGAGGAATGCTACAGAGTGATGTTTGGAGGAGGGATCCTGGGCATTCAGAAACACCTATTTATTTTACATAACTAATAACAAAACCTTCACTTTCTTAAATTAAGGTTTAAACTTTCAAACAATGCTTTCATATGTTGTAAAATGATCTTTGCTTTTTAGAAGGAAGACACAGGTTGAGAGATTCTGTTTTAGAACTCACTAGGGGGCTCAGAGTAGGGGGTTGGGGGACCACTGCACTGTGGGGACAAAAATCCTGTCCCCATGACCAAACTCCTTTATGATTTGATGAGGCACTGACAAGTTAGGCCCTACAGTGTACAGAGACAAACGCCCTCTTGTGGTTGTGCAGGTGCGGTCTGGGGCCAATGTGCTGGTGTGTGGACCAAACGGCTGTGGGAAGAGCTCCCTGTTCAGAGTGCTCGGAGAGGTGAGACACACAGCTCATACGTCTGTCCTAATGCTCTATTTAAAGCACTAACCTGTAACTTTTTGTGTCTCAGCTGTGGCCTTTGTTTGGAGGAGAGCTGACCAAACCAGAGAGAGGAAAGCTCTTCTACGTCCCACAGGTAACACAGACTAATGGGGTATGCTAATCAATATTAAACCTAGTATCAAAACTGACCTAGTATCAATGACCAAGTATCAATACAAAAAAGTCACATTCACAGAACAAAAATTAACCTTTCCTGAAAGTTCTAGTTGTATCAGAACGATTATACTAGTAAGAGCACATAGACTAGTATACGCCCATGGACACCTTGAGGGAGTACGCAGATATAAGGCCACATGGGAATAGAAAAGTACTACCATTCAATGTTGAAAATCACATTCTATTGTCTAAATAAAGAGGGGTTTTTTTTTATTATTATCATCATCGTGGTACCTGTATTGAATTGAACTGAGTATCGAGTCTATTCCTTAGTACTGAAATCAAGTTTATTATCGTGACAACACTACATACTAGTGCTACAGCTGAGGAGACCAGAGGACTGAACAGACTGTTGTGTGACAGAGGCCGTACATGACGCTGGGATCACTGAGGGACCAGGTCATATATCCTGACACACAGGAGCAGCAGAGGAGGAAGGGCATCTCAGACCAGGTACAACACACACTCACTCACACATATACACACACATGCACACATACATTAACGTACTAAAACCGGAGGTGCTGTGCTGTGGATCACAAAATTGAATCATTCAAACAGTATTGTTTAAGCCCTTCATGAGCAATGTTTTTCTTAAAAGCAACAGTCAAGTCAAACACATCAACCCCAGCCTCCCCTAAGAAGTCATTTGGCCCGTTGTTTATAATCTTTTTTTAAAACCAGATGCCCTAAAGCCAGACAACCACTTCATAAAATTTTTTGGATACATGTACATTGTAGCTGTGCTGTATGACTCTTTCTCTCTGTAGTCGAACCAAACTTGTCTTCGAAAGTCAGACATTTTTGATCATTGAAAACATTAATATTTTGTATTGCCTCACACTTGTACTGCACTGTGTAAAGTCATTCACTAGTGCCTAACTGGCTCAGACCCAGACCCAGTATGCCTGGTCCACTTACTGCCCTGAGGTCAGTCTTGTCCAAGGGAAATGTGTCAATGTGTGACCAGTGTGAGACCAGGACAGCAGGGAAAATAAACAAGGACGCTAATAAAAAATGAATTCTTAAATTCCTAGTGGAACAATGCCAAACTCTCCCATCAAAGAGTCAAATCACTTTTGCTTTGTGAATGTAACGATAGGTCCCCATGAGAGCAATCCTCTATTTAAGATATGATTTATCTAAGACCATCATTAAGACATGCGTTAGTTATCAGTAAGGCTGTAGACCTTCAGTTGTTTAGTCATTAATCGGGTCTTAGTCAACCAAAATGTGTATTAGTCGACTAATTGTATTTAGTTTATGAGGATTTCTATGGGACAACAGCAGATTTGAGCAATTAGTGAGTTAGCTGAAGATTCTGTATTTTTGGGGTATTTCCTAGTACTTTTTCTGCATAAATAGTAGTTTTTGCATGAACTCCCCCTGCAGGTGTAGTCTTGTGAGTGCAGTTTAAGTCACATACACAGATATGTAATAGTTTTGAAACTGCACATGTTTTTAGTCCACCAAGAATTTCTTTAGTCGACTACAGCCCTACATGTGGGTTAGTTTGGGTTAAGGTTTGGTTTAGGTTAGGTTCAGTCTCTAGGAAATGAATATAAGTCAGTGTAATGCCCCAACTAAGCATAGAAACTTAACATGTGCGTGTGCGTGCACAGGTTCTGAAGCAGTACCTGGACAACGTGCAGCTGGGGCACATCCTGGACAGAGAGGGCAGCTGGGACTCAGTGCAGGACTGGATGGATGTGCTGAGCGGAGGAGAGAAGCAGAGGATGGCTGTAAGCTCCTTCACTACATGGGCAAACTAACACCGACACCAGCTGACCACATGTCATACACCTGCTCATGTATTCTCCATATCTCTATTTCTCACACACACCCAAAAAATAGTAGACATTTTCTAGCAAGTGCTTTGATTAGATTTGTGATATATGTTTAAAAAGTAGAATTCTGTTGAGAGTGCACACTGAAAACAACTGGAGCATATGAGAGAAGACTGAAAGATGAACTAAGTGATTTGGGGAAAAATATCAAATTCAGATTTTTGTGACAAGCATTGCAATCAAAATTGCAATATAGTGTAGCACCTTTTATACAGAATAAGACAGAATAAGGAGATTTTGTTGTTGTTTTGTTGTTTTGTTTCATTTACACATGTTTGAATAACCTTTTATTATTAGTCTGACTACATTTCTAAAGCTCAAAATGCTCTGTTCCACTTTCTGATGTCATGAAGTGGTTTTCAAGTTAGCACATTGGCAATTCCAGAGCTGAAATCATCCACATGATTCTAGTGAAGGTGTACAGAGTTTAAAAACACAGTGGGGCACCTCCTGTATTACCACATGACATCACACAGTGGAACAGTGTGATGTTTGTTTGAGAGAAGAACTCAGCCTAAATATGCAGATGTGTTTGTGATGAGGAAACTACATTAGAACATTGATTGGAAAATAGAGTAATACGGGACCTTTAAATTACAATTCATCTTGCAGCTCTAACACTGTTCCCACTTAAGTCCTACTAATCCACTGTCCAGTAGATGATATGAGCCCATGTGAAAGTGTTGAGTGTTTGCTCTGTGTGCTTGTGCAGATGGCCCGGCTCTTTTACCACAAGCCTCAGTTTGCTATTCTAGACGAGTGCACCAGCGCTGTGAGTGTGGACGTGGAGGACTTCATCTACAGCCACTGTCGCACGGTACCCTCCACACTACAGGAGATACACATACAGACTAAACCACAACAGAGCACTAACCTGCTTTATGTGTACACAGGTGGGCATCACCCTGTTCACAGTGTCCCACAGAAAGTCTCTGTGGAAGCACCACGAGGTAAGACCCATTACTGTTGCTTTTTATTCTAGAACGATAGATTTTATAGATTGCATTGTATTTTGCCATGAAATATATAAAAGGTAAATTCACAAGTGTTTAACCTGATGCTTTATATTATTAAATACACCCATTAGCTTCTTGTATTACAGCAAAAGCTGCATTTTGACAATATTAACTTTAGCTGCCCCCCATTAGTATTAAATGTTATTGGCCTATAGAAAGTTGTGATGTCATCTGAAACCCACATGACCCCTGGGATGTACTGCCTGGGCCAGATTGGCGATGCACCGATCTGACGTTTTCAGTTCCGGTGCACAGTAATGTGACATTGCATTTCAAACACAGATATTGTAGTACTACAATACTGTAGTAACCCTGCTGCATGTACTGCATGTAGTCACTGTGTTGTGTCCTGTGCTCAGTACTACCTCCACATGGACGGCAGAGGGAACTACGAGTTCAAGCCCATCACGGAGGAGACGGTGGAGTTTGGCTCCTAACACTGTCCCCTGCTTTGGTCCAGTCCGCTGCTTTGCACTCACATGTGGACAATAAACACATCCTTTTAATTAGCTCTCCTTCATTTTCTCACTGCTCTGAGGGTTAGTCCAACATTACCTGTGTCTCATTCTGTTAGGCAGCGGCCTGTGTCTCTGCTGTCCACAGTCTACATCTACACTGCAGCAGGTTTCCATGGCAGTATGGGAGGGCATCAGGCACATGTCTCAGTGCTGCCTCCCACTGGGCTTATCAAAGCATTATCAAAACAATGAGCTACAACAATAACTCTACCAGACCATTTTGACTATTAGTTCGGTGCAATGAAGTTTATAAGGAAATTTATGTCAAACTACAGTAACTGACAAGTATCAAAATGAGGCAATATGTGTATGAAATTATATCTGAATGAATTCTGATCATAAAACTGATTGATGATTGATCTTGATCTCAGTATTTGATTGGTTAATGATAACTATATTTCCCTTCATAACTTTAACATGATCATTATTATTTAAGGGGGTGAATACAGTTACTTGATCATGTGCAGCCATTTTACATCAAGTGATACTTGAAGTGACATCACACTGGAGGAGTGGTCAGCTGTTACCATAGCGACACCATGTATGCATTCAGTTTTTAGTGTCTGAAAAACAGAATCTGAACAACACATTCAGGAGCCTGTCCTGTTTGTTAGTTTGATTTTCAACAAAAAGGCAATAATGAATAATAGTTATAGTTAGAATAATGTTATTTGTGAAGCACTTTTTCATCAGATTGCATTAAAACAAAGCTCAGATTAAAGTCTAATTTGAGTAACAAAGCTTCAGCTAGTTAGCTTTAACTCCCTCCTATTCCCCAGGGAATGTTGATGATATCACTTAGTATCAAGTATCAATGACTTTGCATCTCTGTGTATTGGGCCTGAGCAGGAGGTTTAGGTGTGATTGGTCATTGAGTTTCTTGGAGGTTGAGGGTCCACTCACTGACAAACCCCAACACAATAAGATGAACCTAGTGGAACAAAACGGTGAAAGTTCAGACACAGAAGGCGCTGGGGTCAAAACTTGGGCCATTATAGTAGTACTGCATTAGTCTTACACTGTATTTTACATTTCATGATACTTAAGGTGAATGAAGTGTCTTGCACAAGAGCACAGTGGCATTATGTAGTGGTCGGGGCTAGAGTCAAACCGCCAACCTCAGGAATGGTTATAGATCTAAGCACTGCTTCACTGCTGCTAGCGCCCTCTACTGCTGTGGAAACCTGCCAGGCTCATGATGGACAAAATGGAGGAATCTGGGATTGAATTAATTTATAGAATGTTATTGTAATTTTGTAGGATTATGAATTGTTCAACATAAAGTGTTCGGTCTGACCAAGCTGTGTTTGACAAATGCCAAAAGAGATTGGATTCACACAACTTGCAGTTTTGTGAGAATTATTTGCCCAAATCCATGTTTCTTATAAAATTGTGATTTGTGAGTTTTAGATTATAACGGTTGTACTTTTTAACGCAGTACGTTTTAATCCACAATGTAGAAACTGTTGGTTATTAGGGTTTATTTGAATGGAAGATTCTAGATTAGAAGTTTCATGTTCTATTTGTCATGTATGTTTATGCAGCTGTTAACACGAGTGGGACTATGGACTTGTAATGAAGTCTTCCACACCAGACCTTTGCCAAAATCATGTGTTCATAATCCTGCTCTTCTGATCAGACTGAAATAAAATACTACATTTGACTACACTTTTTCCTCTTTATAAACCACACACTGTACATTTTCTTAGTGATGAAAATATTAAAGGTGCACTATGTCACTTTTCTAGTGGCAAGTCTGCCGCTCTTTGTCTCTATAGAGATTATGTACTTGAATTTGAATTGATTTTTTTTTTTTTTTTTTTTTTTTTTTGCAATAGATTATTTAGAAAGAGTTAACACAATTAAACCATGGAGACAGGTACACACAAAAGTTACATAGTGCACCTTTTTTAAAGACTTGTCTGTGTAGAATTCTGATGATGTGAAGGCCTCCCTGTAAACACATGTAAAGCCAGCTGTTGATAGTGGTCCATGTAGACTGGGACTGCTCTTCCCCAGAATAACACTTTGCACCTTTTTATATTTACTCTGTTTTTGCCCAACATGGGTCTGTTAGTCCAGGGAAGAATCGATTTTGATAAAATTTTGTACTAAAAAGATTGAGGAGCTGGGAAGGAGGACAATCCAGTTTATTCAAGCATACATTTCTCTGCAGGAGAAAATTCTGCAAACTGTTGCAGAAAGAATCGGGCCCGCCACCCACTAATACACATTCATATTGGCTGCAGAGGAAAACAATTTGGGCACCTCTGATTTAGACACCTCAGCTTTGGACGTGCAGAAGCAGCAGCTCTACTCTGAGCTCCTCCCGTGTGACTGAGCTCATCACACCTCAGCCCCTCTGCATAGGAAACTCATCTGGACCCATGGGCCTGGTGTAGGTCCCTCCACAATGACACTGGGACTGTCCAACTGCACATGGGAGGAGCAGCTTGGGGCTTTTTGATGGACACAATCTAGAGTTCCATTACAGCAAAAGCATGTGGTCTGAAGAGGTATTCACAATTTGGAGGAATAAATAAAAGTGTTATGTTAAAGGGTTCATATTACACTATTTTCTGATCTGTTCTAATGTTGCTTCCTCATCACAAACAGACCTGGAGCTGTGTTTTCTTTCTTTCACACAAACCCTGCATATTTAGACTGAGTTCTTCTCAGACGGAAAACACTCCACATCCACCTTGTGATGTCATGTGGTAATATATAGTGTCGAAGTACTCGAGACCGGACTCGGGACCGTTTTTTTACGGTCTTGGTCTCGTCTCGAGCGCATTTGGACTCGGTCTTGTCTCGGTCTTGAAGGCGCTTGGACTCGGTCTTGTCACGGACTCGAGGTCTGAACCTCGACGAGTGTGATCATATTTCATTACAGCCGCTTTTGTCGGCAGTAAACTTGTACCGGTGTGCGGGACCGCGCGGTGCGTCTCACTGCAGCCTGTGCGCTCGTCTGGAGCCCACGGACTCTGCGTGGCACAAACACACACGTCCCCTACTGCCACATGTGGCTGAAGTTTGCCTAATAAAAGTGCTCATCCAGTCCATGTGTGTTTGTCACGATGTTCGTTTGGTTTGGTAAATGTGCAGAGGCTGCTCAACATCACTGCAAAACCAGTCAGATCATGAAACTCCAGTCAGTTTAAAAATCTTACACACTTTCTTCACTTTGAAGCAGTTTTCTGAAAAGTGCCAGTGGAAGTGGGATTAATGAAGGGGTTCTCAAAAAATGTGCCAAAATAACTAAAGTACAAATAAAAGATAAAATTACAAAGATGGTCTCGATATGGTCTAGATGGGCCGTGGTCTCGGTCTTGTCTCGGTCTCGATCTTTAAAAGTCTTGGTCTTGTTTCGGTTTTGGGACCCTGCGGTCTTGACTACAACACTAATAATACAGGAAGTGCTTCACAGTCATTTTAAACTCCACACACCTTCATTAGAATCATTTGGATAATTTCATCCCAGAATTGCCAATTTCTATTGAAGAAAGGGTAAAAGGTGTTCACTTGAAAACTACCACTTCATGACATCACAAGGTGGAACAGAGCATTTTGAGCTTTGAGATGTAGACAGACTAATAATGCAGGATTACTCAAATATGTGTGAATGAAACAAAACACAAGTCCAGGTCTGTTTTTGAAGATGGAAACAACATAATAACAAGAGTCCATTTTAAATAGAGTCATGTTGTGTTTGATTGACAGGTCAGACTGGTGACGTTTAAAACAAGGAGGAAGTACTTAGACTGCAGCAACCCCTGAGCTTAACTGCCTGCTTTCACTTTGTACTATCACTACTGCTAGTACTACTGCTACTACTAGTATTGTTCCTGCTACTACAACTCCTGCACATACTCTGAAGTATAGTATTGGAGCCATGTGGAGAGGTTTGCTCCTGCTCCAGTCCTGCTGCTGGAGCCTGGGACACACTGCAGAACCAGGTACTACTACTACTATTACTACTACTACTACTACTACTACTACTACTACTGCTACTACTGCTACTACTACTATTACTACTACTCTACTTTCTGAATAGTACATCAGGTGTATGTTGAGAATTTGTTTAATTTAAAGAGAAATCTAGTGATGTTTTTGTCCAATTTTGGGTTAATCATTATCTACAAGAGTCTTATCTGTTTCAGTCTTATTCTAGACCTAATTGAAGCTGGTTTTAGTTATAGTTATAGTTAAAGTTATAGTTAAAGTTATAGTTATAGTTATAGTTAAAGTTAAAGTTATAGTTATAGTTATAGTTAAAGTTATAGTTATAGTTATAGTTATAGTTATAGTTACAGTTACAGTTATAGTCTGGGTTTAGATCTGCTGCTACATTTGAGAACCACTCATCTACAGAATTTTGCTTTGAATTTGAATTCCTCTGGGTTGTATGTGCCATGTAAAAGCCACAGAATGGAACTTTTAAGCAAAATGCCGGATGTTTTCATTTTGGTGGGTAAACTTGCTTCCTTACTGTGAGTGAGCTTGCATCTCCACAAACCTGACTCTTATTTGCTCTGGAGGAGGGACACTTTCTTCTTGTTTCCACGTTATGGCATAAAACATATCTATCTCCATGGAGAATGTTCAGAAGTATGGTTTTAACTTTCTATTTTCATGAAATCGTTCAAATGACATGTCACCTCCAGAAAGTTCCATACTGTACCTTTAAGTATGAAATAGGAAACAGTGGGTGTTAGAGGCTGGTCACGCGCTCCTGTGGCTCTGATAAAGGCAATAAACCGTTGTGATCAGTTATGCAGTACAGCAGGTTCAGAGCAGTGTACTTGTGTACTAGAGTGTACACATACACACCCACAGAGAGTGAGGCACAGGGGAAGAGGTTTGTGAGGACAGGTTATGATTTGTGTAAAGTGTGCTATGGAAATTTTCTGCTGGAAGTTTCACCACCTGCTTGTCTCCATGGAGATGTTATTGCTAGGTTTCAGGTGACATCACAACATTGTACAGGCCAATTAAATTTAATACATGCAGATTTATGGAGTAATACAGTGAGTAATACAATGATCAGGTTCAACATTTCTGCTTTTACCTTTTGGAGAGTTTGTGATAAAGTACAATGTGATGAACAGGGAAATCTGGCTCTGACCCTGTGGGAGTATGACATCACCACAGTCTACGGTCTGATTAGGTTGCTTTTCTTGGAACGTTCCAGTTTGTAATTAAAACTTCTCCACGGAGACAGGCAGGTGACAGGTCAGGTCAAGAATCTATGTGCAACTTTTTTTTTTTTCCCCTGATAGAATAAATCCAGGGTAAATAATTTAACCCCATAAAGTGGAACATTCCAGGCAGTAAAGTTCCACATCAAAATAAGTCTTACTGTCTGATAATAAGGAAGGGCGTGTTTGCATGTTAGTTGGTGTTAGCTCTGGCCTCTGAAAGTCGTGAAAAGCACTTACAAACTCATCACGGTGAATAATTAGGACGCTCGGAATGCATAAGGTAAATGAAGAATAACTGACCACTGCAGACTGTTTCGAAACAACTAGTTCTGTTTTTCAGGTTTTGAACACAGTAAAAATCAGGTACAGAAACTTTATAAATAATTAATTACATCCAGACTCATCCAATTTCATTTGGAGCTCCAATTTTGTCTCCACTCTTCACTTAGGTTTATTTACCACAGGCCTGTTAGCCTCATGGAAAGGTCTCAGGTTTGAGTCCTGCTTTGTACAGCTTGCATGTCATCTCTCTGACCAGCACATTGATCTTTGACCCTGTGCCCTCCTTGAGCAGGCTCCCTAGACTTCGCGGTGTTTGCAGACTGGGGCGGCATCCCCTTACCTCCGTACCACACCCTGCACCAGACCGCTGTGGCTGCAGAGCTGAGCAGACTGAGCCAGGAGCCAGGTCTGGACTTCATCCTGAGCCTGGGGGACCACTTCTACTTCGAAGGGGTCAAGGACGTACAGGACCCCCGCTTTAAGGTCAGACTGCACACATACACGCCCACAAGCACGCATGCACACACTTGTTGTGTTTTGTTTCGTTGACACATATTTAACACACAAACCCTGCATATTTAAGATGAGTTCTTAATTTGAATCATTTCAGTCCTGGAATTACCATTCTCTACTAAACTAAAGGTAAAAGGAGCTGTTCACTTGAAAACATGTGTTCCACAGCAAACCTTTGAGAGTGTGTACCATCAGCGCCCCCTGCAGGACGTGCCCTGGTACCTGGTGTCCGGGAACCACGACCACAGAGGCAACGTGTCTGCACAGATCCAGTACTCCAATGTCTCACACAGATGGTACTGTACTACTACAAATATTACAAATACTACAAATACTACAAATACTACAATCTCTCACAGATGTTACTGTACCACTACAAATACTACAAATACTAGAAATACTACAATCTCTCACAGATGGTACTGTACTACTACAAATACTACAAATACTCCAACATCTCACACAGATACTGTACTCACAATATAAGTATAGACCTGTCACGATAACACATTTTGAAGCACACTATATTGCTACAGAAATACTGCGAAAAACAATTTAGCCCCTGACACAGTTCAAATAAAGCAGGATAACTGCTTTATTTATTCACGCATTGACCCTCTGAAGTTGTATTTGGAGTGATTCGTGCAAGTTTGAGTCATTTTCAAGACGCCATTTTGCACATCAACCCCCGTTTTCAGCTCCACTGGTACACCGGTGTGATGTACTGTACGTACTTCCTGCACCAATTTAATTTTCTTAATCTGTGATACACATAGGATTTGGCAGCATTGCGTAGCCATTTTGGTACAAATGTAAAATAAATGCTTTTCTCTAATGTGATGGGCAGCTATTCATAGGAGGAGCCCACAGCATGCGGCACTTTGTTGTGATGACGTTTATGGCGACATCAACTCCCACTGGTCACCACAGTTTTCTAACGCGGGAGTCAGAGGACTTGTTTTTTTATTAAGTCGTTCTAGATGAATATTATTAAAATATGCAAATTATAACATAATGATCCACGGGGTCAGAGATGATAACTACAGAGCAGACACAACCGCATTATGTTTTCTTTAAAACCCACTCCACTGTTCTCATTTACACACTGCTCCTCTGTGTTGAAGGAGAGGCTGTCCTTTCTGTTTTGTTTTAGTCTCGTACTCTCTTAAAAAATGCATATTCTTTTCCCAGTAAGCATCTCTTTCCAAGTAACTTCCAAGTGCTTTTTTCAGTGTCATTTACATTTAGAGATACAAATAATGGACCTAATGTTACTAATGCTATGCTTTTTGCATACTGTGGTATTTTTCTCTTTGACTTTATTCTTCCATCAGAAGAATGACTTGGACACATCAAACAGCTGTTCTGAATAACCAACTGAGAATACAATGGTAGTAATATGTAATAATGTGTATATACAGTATATATGGCAAAAAAACAACCATGATTAAGGGAAAACAGGAAAAACAAATATTTTCAATGTGTATGTGGTTACTTTGGTGTCTGCACATACTAGTACATGTAACAGAACTGTCCACTCTGCAGTAAAACATGGTTTCATATTTACTTTAATCCACCTGCAGCCATAGAGTTTTACGGGACACTGTAACTTCAAAGGCCATGTTATTTACAAAATCTGTTTTACATATATGTGAATAAACTACAGTTTCAAGTTTCAAATTGAGGGGAAAAAAAGTAAAGTATCACAACAACATTTCCACTGCGCGTCTCAGTGTTCTTTTTTGTGTCGCAGTCAAAGGTCTCAGTGCAGTTTAACAGGAGGACTTGTCAGGGAGGGTCAGCAGATCCTGTGGAAGAGCCAAAAGTGTCCCTCCCCTGTGTCCTGCAGCATTACAGCAGTGTCCAGGGGGCACCAGGTGAACACAACAGGAAAGGCCTTGTTCTTACGCAGCTCTGGTGTTTTGGTTGATGATGAAATGGTCCATTCCCTCAAAGTATTTCCTCTAAAGGTCTTCTGACACATTCACTGCCACATATGGTGTAAAAAACCTGTAGCAACTCAAATGTCCATATCTATCTCCTTAGCTAGCCGCTTGCACGGTCTCTATTGATACAGGAAAAAACAAACAGCTCATTTCACCAAATCCAACAGTCTCTTACTTGTGTCTTTTGAACTGCACATGCTGCACTTCTTAGTTGGTTCAAATTCCATGATATGACTAAACTAAGATCAAAAAATAGCTAAATAGCTTCAAAATAAAATAATATAAGATAAGATAAGATAATCCTTTATTTGTCCCACAATGGGGAAATTGCAGTGTCACAACGCAAGTTTCAGAACAGTAGGAAAATAAGAGCATGCATCAAAATCAAGATAGATAATAATAAGTATTTACAATCAACTAAAAAACACAACACTGTAAAGAAAAAAATCTGCTCAGTGTGTGAGCCAGGTAGCCACAAAAGCAGCCAACCACTCCGTTACCATGGGGAGACTATTAGTCAATTAATACAACTTTTGGTCGACTACGACTCCATCAATATACCCGAAATGTGACTGTGTTGCTGACCCGCTGTGGCCCTTATGTTACAGGAAGTACCCAAGCCTGTACTACTCTCTGGACTTCTCCGTCCCCAGCTCTAACACGTCTCTCACTGTCCTGATGATCGACACAGTGACGCTCTGTGGAAACACATGGGACCAGGAGCAGCCCCAGGGTCCTGACGACCCCCGAGAGGCAGAGAAGCAGTGGGACTGGATCCAGAGCAGCCTGCAGAGTACACGGTTAGTACTACACATTCACTACTAGAGACGCTGTGCTTGTTTTTTCCTGTCTTAAAAACAGAACTCATTCATTGTAAACAGTTTGCAGTAGCCCAAAGTTATTCCTCACTTACCTTATGCATTCTGCGCATCCTAATTACTCACAATAATGAGTTTATAAGCGTTTATAAGTGGAGGTTTGCCATCACGGTAAAACTAACAACTAGCATGCTAATCTACACTTCCTGATTATCAAACAAAAAGTGGATGCCGTCAGACCAAGTTACACATCAGATCTACACATATAAAATAAAGTGTTCTGTACGTTTGGCATACTTAGTTGTTTATATTTCATAGTATTCTATAAAATACACTAGTACTATTTTTGTAATGTTTAGAAAGATAACTAAAGAGATACCCAAAGATATACCGTTTCTTCTCCATTTTGCAGTTTGCATGTTCTCTCTGTGTCTGGAGATTTCGATGTACTCTGGTTTCCTTTACTAACCTATAACATTCACAACCCTCAGTTAACCCTCCAGCTAGGTACTTTTCAATAGGACCTTAATTCAGATCTACAGTATGCCTCTGGGGTCTGTACTATAACATGCAGTATTTTGGACTACTGAGTACTGTTGTCTGTTTTCTGGCCTGCGCAGGTCAGAGTTCGTGCTGGTGGCTGGGCACTACCCGGTGTGGTCCATCGGGCACCATGGCCCCACCGCCTGCCTGAGGGACAGACTCAGACCTCTGCTCAAGAAGTACAGGGTCAGTGCCTACCTGAGCGGACACGACCACAACCTGCAGGTACCACCACACCCTCCCTTAAACCGCAGAGGTTCTAATGGTATACAGGATAGTAAGATTATATGACTAACTATATAATGCCAGGTGTAGAATCCCTCAGTCGTCCAGGTAGAATCCATGGCAAAAGGAGAAATTTAATTTGTCAACTGGACAGAGCTTATTTGGTCGAATATGTTTCGCAGCTCAGCTGGGTGGAATAGACCCACCTAACTAACAGAAACTGTATACAAATATGTGTTGTCTCAGAGTAATTTTCATTGTAATTAGCTCCTCCCTTCAAGCAGATATAAAGCAGTGTCCACCAGCATCTGACCAGAACTGAAGAAGCAGCTTGGATGAGCTGCGAAACGTATTCGACCAAATAAACTCTGTCCAGTTGACAAATTAAATTTCTCCTTTTTGCCATATAATGCCAGGCTTATACATATCTTCTTTTAAAGGAGCTTGAGCTGATTCAAATGTACTATTGTGTATTATTCTTATTTATAAGTGCAATATGTAACTTTTCAGATGAGGGATCTATATTCTGCTTGTCTCCATGGAGATTAGGGCTGAACGATTTGTGAAAAATAATTGTAATTTTTGTGATTAGATTCAAATTTATTTTTAATAATAAGATTCTATTAAAAGTTCACATTCACAAATTGACAAAAAGACTGAATCTGAACTGACAAACTAATACAAGAATCACATTTCAGAACATGTTTGTACAGACTAAACTACAGGGTTAGCAGCTTTTATGTAGAGTAAGACAGGAGATTGTGTGGTTTGTGGAGGAAATTATGGTACTTCAAATACTGCAGCCTTTGTGATTTGCTAATTGCGTTCATTCAAATTATGATTTCGATCCGATAACGATTAATTGTGAAGGTTTGAAGCAGATTAAACGTATATGTCTCCAAGGAGACAAGCAGGTGGCTGACTCCTCTACACAAAAAGTTACATAATGAAACTGGAAAGAACTAATCAAATGCTGTTACCATCATTTGCATGGTATGGACTAGTTATTTAATGTCTATAGGTTGGAAGTTCAATTATTATTACCTTTTTATTGTTGTGTCCTTGGGCAATACACACATCTTCTGTAAAACACAAACACTGGATGATGCATGATTAATAATAATACAGCTAGTGTCATTTACAGTCCAGTGTGTGGTTCCTGTCTGATTGTGTGTTCTCACCTAAACACACCTGAAGCTCTTTTGTTTCGATCACACATGTTCGACATGTCCTGTATGTCTCTTTCCCGAGAGCTCAAAACATTGTTCCACCTTGTGACATCATCAGGACTCCTCCTCTGCGTTTTTCAAGTTTGTTCACATTCACCAGACTCACGTTTGACAATGTCTGCATTCAGACTATACCCTCAACATATTCTGAAGTGAGCAGCTGCTATTTTCGCCTCATCTTAACGGCCTCCCTCCTCAGAGCAACATAAACTACAGATACAAAACTTCCATATACTTTATTTTAAGGGTCAAACTTTGAATTCGTTTCATGAGCTTTCACATGAGGCATGACCTGTCCACATACTGAGAATGAGACCAACTTGGATGTGTCTCTATCTGCAGGTTAAGGCTCTGGGAATAATACTTTTTTTCTAACCCAATGAGTGCAGGTTACATACAGTTCATTTTAAGGTCCTATATTAGGCGAAATTGACTCTTGTAAGTTTTAAGCCATATTATAATGTTGTTTCCTCCTCAAAAACATACCTAGAGTTGTTTTGTTTCATTCACACGTTTGAGTAATCCTTTATTATTGGTCTGTCTACATCTCCAAAGCTCAAAATGCTCTGTTGCACCTTGTGATGTCATCAAGTGGTAGTTTTTAAGTTAAAAGCTACCTTTACCTTTAGGTCAGCAGAGATTTTCAATTCCAGGCCTGAAATTATCTAAATGAATCTAGTGAAGTGGAGTATGGAGTTTAAAAACACTGTATTACCACATGACATCACAAAGTGGAACAGAGTGTTTTCAGTTTAAGAGAAGAAGTCATCCTAAATATGCAGGGTTTGTGTGTTAAACATGTGTGAATGAAACAAAACACAACTCCAGGTTTGTTTGTGATGAGGAAACTACATTAGAACACAGATCAGAAACTAGCTAAATAATGGCCCTTTAAATGATGTATTATGAAATACTAAAGTAGGTTAAACGAGCCTAATGTACTGCTGTCCTCCCTGTGTATTTTCAGTTCATCCGTGAAGATGACGGGGCGGCGTACGTGGTCAGCGGCAGTGGCGTAATATCTGACCTAAACACCGCCCACAGGAGCAGCGTGCCCCAGGCCTGGCAGCTCTTCTCCAGCCCTGTCAATCAGACCAAAGGGGGTGTGGCCTACTTCCAGCTCCAGCCGGGTCAGATGACGCTCAGCTTCATACAGACGGACGGGAAGTGCGTGTATCAGACCCAGCTGCCCTCGCACCACTGGGAATAGAACCAGCAGTCCAAGCAAAGAAGCAAGCTCAGGGAAGTGATGTGTAGATGCAGCTATAATCTGTTCATGCCTTTATTAAAGGGCCCATATTACTCGATTTTCTGATCTCTGTTTTAATGTTGTTTCCTCATCACAAACAGTGTCTTGTTTCATTCACACATGTTTAACACACAAATCCTGGGAAGTGCTCCACTGTGTTTTTAAACTCCATACACCTTCACTAGAATTATGTGGATAATTTCACACCTGGAACTGTCAATCTCCACTGAAGGTAATATAAAAGGAGCTGTTAATCTGTAAACTACACCTACATGAGATCACAAGGTGGAAGTCCAGGTATATTTTCGAAGAGGCTCTAACATGACTAAAAGCTCACAAGAGTCAATTTTGTGTAATATAGGACCTCTAAAGGTTCCTATGTAACTTCTCTGGAAATACATATATTTACTTTGCCGGTAATGTAACACAGTAGGGCATTAGGGCACTGTACCAGATTTTTACTGCTTTAAAATGCCACAAACAGAAATAGTTAATTTTTCACCATGATGAGTTTAGAAGCACTTTTTACAATTCTCAGAGACCAGATGCCTGTCACAGTAAAGCTAAAAACAACTAGCATGCTAACGTGCACTTCCTGATTCTCACACAATAACTGGGATGGACTAGGACTAAAAAAACAGCCCGGGGGGACGTTCATTATTATCATATTACCGACTTCTGCTGTCAGGATGGCTGTTCTGGACTTTTCCAGAACGCACAGATTGCCGGTCCACCCCTGAATCAGAGCCCACTGCACCGGCCCAAATGTGGTCTGAGGTGGACCGGCCCACCAGGCACTTTCCCGGTAGTGCAGATTACCTGTCCGAGCCTGCACAATAAAACACTTTATGATTAGATGCAGACAGAACACAGTGGATTTATTTTGACTTCAAGAGCTGCTTGTACATTATATTTGTATTGGGACAAGACACATTTTGCTTCTTGTCTCCATGGAGATGGATATGTTAAATGCCATATGCTGTGGAACATTTTCAAGGAATGACAACACCATGGAGACACAGAGGTGACAGACCATGCACCGGAAAGGTTCCACAGTGCACCTTTAAATGTGGGCATAAATACTTTTGCACTTTTGAAAAATGTCTACTCTGTCAAGTGTCTGTATTCTTTGAATATATTTGTGTCATTTTGCAGTGTACTGTAATGTTTGTGTACACCCAGAGCACTGTTCATTCACACTGTTGCAAACTGATTGAGGTTCATTTTCAAAAGCTCAAATGGTTTGAAAAATGTTCATGTTACAGTTATGTTGTTTCTTGATCTGAATTTCCTTTTAATAATACTACTAATACTAATTTCTGTTTAATAAACCTGGATATAAAAATACATTGTGTATCAATCATCTCATTGTTTTATGTAATGCATGTACAAATAGTAAAGAGCTTTAAAGTATTTAAAAGTTAAATACTTTGCTGATACGCATTGCTGATGTAAAAATACCTGATCTAAGTAGTGTTGTCACAATACTAAAATTTCAAACTCGATATTCAATACAAACTCGATATTCAATACCAAATCTAATACCATAATATACCAAAAAACACTCTTTAGACAATAGAATATTCAACATTAAATAGTAGTACTTTCTTTTCTATTTCCATGTGTCCTTATATCTGTGTAATCCCTCAGTGGTCCTGTAGGTTCCATAGTGCTCCATGGGCATATACTAGTTATTCTAAAGATATTCAAGAAAATTATGGAAATAGGTAAGACATGATTTATTTAAAATGATGCACAAATAAAGTAAACACATCATATTTTGCCTTTAGTTTTATTATTTGTTTCATTACATCCAGCCAAGATCAGACATATAAAAGTATTCTACTCTAAAAAGAATAAATTAATACAAAAATAGAATATGTGATTTCCCACAGCAGTCCCATCACAATAAATAAAGAGCTAGTGTTTAAGAGCCACCACTATACAGTATACAGTACATTTCATACACTTATATACGATTATGTTACATCCAACTAGACAATACCCAGGCACACACACACGTCGTCCCATTAGAATGATAAGGTTGTTTGTGAATTCCCCCTGAACACTTTTATAAAACTGTGAAGGGTCACTTTCTTAGGTGTATGAACAAAAGACCATTTTCTGATTCCATTGTGGGCTATGACTGGTCAGAAATGTATTAAACCATTATATCTCAGAGCTACACAGAACGCAGATAGGAGCTTAATACTAATGGGACAGGGTGTACAAAGATACAATAACTCTAAACTCTGCTTATCCAAATATACACACAAATATACACTTAACCAGGAGTGTTAAGAGCATGTAAGGCCTGCCCTCCACAGACAGGGGGCAGTGTTGCAGCGGTGCTCTCTTATGTACAGTGAAAACAGGATTTACATAATAACCTGGCTCTCTCCAGATTGACATGTGTAGCCCACTAAAAAGAGTTGAGCACATCAAGAGTTTGTAGATTCATCTGGTTGACAAGGTTCTAAGTGACAGTGCAGCAGGACCACAGACCCACTACCCCAAGATCAGTGTCGGTATAGACTGGGTCTAAGTGTGGGAGCTGCTATCAGTAGCATTAAAAACCAAAAAAAATAAATAAAATTTAAAAAATAAAGGTACAACTCAAATTCAACTAGCCCACATAGGTTTTCAACATTCTAGAATCTTGATATCATAGTCTCAGACGGAGCAGAGGCCTGTTTTTTCACTGGACCGCGTCACATCTTTGGGGTTGAATAATGGCACTTATTTTTCTGAGACTAAAAAATCATTCCAGAGAAGACGTTGAACTTTGTGCCAGTTTTTGTTGTCAGTTTGTCATGTGGCTAATCCCAATAATTACAGAGATATGAACCATAAACAAGTCAATAAATCTGCAATCTGACAGTTTCACAACAAACTCCACCTGAGACTCTGACCTGCCTCAGCACAGTAGATTAGAGGAATTCTAGAATGTTGAGAATTTTACATTGGTATATTGGTTCACATAAACCCAACCTATAGCGTGTTCTTATTTCCTACACTGACCACATGATACAGTAAAATACATTCATATTATAAAACAGCAGTCATTAGACCAGAGCACAGCCCTAGCTTAGTGTTCCCTTATACTCCATACAAACATATATTACATCTATACAGTACATAACCACTACTACTGCCATGTGTGGTGCAGTTTCACGGAAACTAAAGTCAGTGACGTCACGGTGCGTTCACAGCCCCACACTCACACTCACACGTTTAGTGCCTCGGCCTCCTTCTCTTTCTCACTGCTCTGCCTCTTGTTCCTCCGTCTGCAGCAAATCACTATCACTGCAATGAGCCCTCCCACCAGCAGGAGGAGCAGCAGCACAGCTCCAGCGATCACACCCACTGAGTACTCTGTGAACACAAGAACAACAGGTCAGGGCCCGGTTCTGAACCATGTTAAAACTGTCTGTAAACAGCCTTTTATCTGCTGTATGTGGCCCCTCTTCTGGAGCTTAGGTATTAATGAGTTCACATTTCAGTATTTTATTGTTTCTAAAGCTTTGTACTTAAAGGTGGAGTTTAGACAATTATGAATTCAAACTTTACATAAACACCTATGTGTGTATCCCCATTTGAGGTAAACTTGTTCAAATCAAATATAACTTTTACTGATACAATTGTCATTGTAAAGAAACACTATGTAACTTTCTTTACCTGCATGATTCTATAGCAACAGAAAGTTAAAACCATACTCCATGAAGAAAGATGTTTTATGCCATAATGTTGACGTAATGATGCATGTTTTTCTCTTTTTTAGCTCAATAAAAATAACCAAACTGTTGTTCTAGCCCAGCTGTCAAGCCCCAGCCATCTGGGATTTCGGTTCTTAAGACTGACCTCAGCTTACTCCCATGTACACATGTACACATGTACATGTATCAATGTGCATACACACATATACATGTGTGTACACATGTCAAATGGATTTTTTGAAAAGTGAATACATTTCACTACTCATTCAAGTACAGCTTCTTCAGTTCCTGCAGAAGAGTGTGTTATGTGATCAATTTGAAAAAATCTTTTTTTGCCTTGCCTTTGCCTTTGCTAAATGACAGTATAAATATTTTGTGACACATTGTGCAGTACTAGCATGTACCAGTTATTTATTCTAGAAGTTCTTGTTTAATACAGTACTGTGTGTCCTGAGTGGGAGTGGGATACACAAACATTCCTGCATGCTGCTGTTGTTGTTAGTATTAGTGCTTTGACATGTGGTCGTGTGAGAGACTCACTGTCCAGGAGTGAAGGGTCCCGCTGGTCCGTGCACTGGGTCTGGCTGAGCTCACCCAGCTGTGAGGATGTGGGTCGAGACCGGACCAGAGCCTGCACCTGGAAACAGTAGCTCTGTCCTCGGTCCAAACCTGACACCTCCACCAAGTTAGACCTGGAGGTGGCCACTTTCTGTAGGAACAAACAGAGCAGAGATTAGATTGGGTTCAGCCCTGGTTTAGTCCTGATTTAGTCCTGGTTCAGTCCTGGTTCAGTCCTGGTTCAGTCCTGGTCCAGTCCTGGTTAAGTCCTGGTCCAGTCCTGGTCCTGGCCTGGTACCTTGCCCGTGCTCTTGTTCTTCCAGTAGATGACTTTGTACTCCAGCTCGTCTCTGAACACGTCCCTGATGCTGAGCTGGCGGCCATCTTGAAAGGCGGCGGTCAGGGGGTCAGTGACGTGGACAGTGGTCTTCCTCTCGTCTGGACTGACCTCCAGCTTAAAGGACGGGCTCAGAAGCTCCGCTAGACACAAACACACACATTTTTCATATTAGAACATGTCTCTAATATACATTAGATTTTTGTGTATTATTCCTATTTTGTTAAAATTTTCAACTGACTTTTCTAACCTCAACAGAAATCTAAACAAAGTGATAGATAGCTAGATGTGTCCTCTAGCTGCATCTGCATCTACACTGGTTCAGTTGTGATTGTAGTACTTTTTTTTTTTTTTTTCAGTAAGAGCACAGACTACATACAGTTACTTTAAATAAGTGTACATATCTGTCTTAAAGCTGTGGGGGTACTTACTGTCAGTATAGGGGCAGAAGCGTGGGGAGCTGGCGTGGGGGTACTCCTGGAGGTCGGTGGGGGTTCCCATGGGTGGCTCTGAGATGATGTCGGCGGTGTAGCAGGCGTGCAGGTCTTTCAGGTCGTTGGTCAGGTCACACTGGGTCTGGGAGGTCTGGATACAGTGGCGGTTCCTCTGACGGTCTCTGCCTACCCTGCACACACATGAGCGGGGGACAGTGAACACACGTTCCCCTTAACTACCTGCCCGACCAGAGAGAGGGCAGGGGCCATTATAACTCTATGGGAGATTCCCTGTTTTTCAAATAAATGACCAAATACAAAATCCATTTTATAATTTTTGGTTTGGGATTGGCTCCACAAACTTGTCAGATAAACGTTGAAGCATAAAGTTGCATAGAAGGCAAAGAAATAACATCCTACACTATTGATACTTTGCACTGACATCAGACTGGGGTGTTCTGCATATATCTCTAGGGTGGAATGCTGTGCACTTACCGTGGTGACACAATGCACACATTAGGAAACGCTGTCAAAAAGTTTTAAGATTGTCTGAAAACTCATGAAAAAATATGTCAAAGCTGAGATTAAAATCTAACACGCCTCAGACAGAGCAGTGCTTACAGTTAGCATCACACCCCTAAGGGAATGTTTGATGACCTGAGCTGCAAAGTATCAATAAACATTATCTCGCCATGGAGACTAGCAGGTAGCCCAACCAGGCCAAATTACAGGTCAAATCTGTGGAGAGGCGACCCCACTCACATACATAGCATACATGTTGGTCAAGGTATTTTTGAGCAAAAAAAAAAAAACATTATTAAATAGATGCTAGCTACATTGATAGAGCAGTAAGATATCCATGGAGACAAGCACAAAAGTTGCGCATTGTACCTTTAACAGACGGCCAAAGAGGGTTAAAATTTCATGTTTTGACTGAGTTTACCAAAATGAGAAAATTAACATCTGAGTTTGATTAGAATTGCGTTGTCGTGGTAATATTTGATAAAGTCACGGGTGGGCCCCCAGATGGAGAGCAGGGGACAGTATCACAGTAAACTGATGGAGCCTCATTAGGATCTCCCCATAATCACCCCGTTCATCTCATGCACAACCACAACTGTGCCAGAATGATCATTTTTCTAAATAATTTCACTTGAGCTCATTTGTGTTGACAGAGAAGAATTTTATGTAGACAGATTCTGTATTCACAACCATCTTAACCACATCCAAGTTTATATTCACCAAAAATCAGGCCCAAGCCAAAATATTTGAGCAGCGACAGTTCTGTTTGTGAACATTTGACTTTGATGAAATTCTGATTCTATGAAAGTCCAATGTTAAAACAGAAGTAAACTAGAACAAAACCAGCACTAAACCAGGACCTAATTAGAGCAAAATCAGGATTAAACCAGGATTAAAACAGGACTAAACCATGACTATACCTGTACTAAACCAGGACTAGAACAGAACCAAACCAGAACCAAACCAGAACCAGACCAGAACCAGATAACCCCTCCCCCCAGGCCTGCACATGAGCTCTGAGTGAAAGAATGAGAATCACTAATTGTTCCCAGAAGCATCACAACACAGGAAAGAGCTCTGTGTGTGCGCGTGCATGTGTGTGTGTGCATGTGTGTGTGTGCGTGTGTGCGAGTGTGCATGCATGTGTGTGTGTGCATGTGTGTGCGTGTGTGTGCATGTGTGTGTCCGTGTGTGTGTGTGCGTGTGGACGGGTGTTTATCACAGTCTGGGGACTAAAATCTGTATACACCCTCGCATCATGGGGACCTGCCTCTCTTATGGCGACAAAATCAGCTGTCTATGATGCAAATCCTTCATTATTAAATCAACAACATGGATTAAAGTTCACGACGCTCTGACAGCTTCGTGGTCCAAGACGTCCACTTTTGTTCCATCTACAAGTGTTTTCTTTACACACAAAAATACCTTGAAAAAATCTGCATTCTTACTATAAGCAAGGCCATCTCTCCATAGATCTGACCTTTAACATGGACCTGCTTCTCTACAGAGACTTTTAATGCCATACTGTGGAACATTTTTGGTTATGCAAGAACATCTCCATGGAGACAAGCGGAAAGCAGTGTCTTATATAGCGTCTTTAACTAAAAAAACACTAAACCACTGAAAACATCAATGCATGCGTACTGCTGTTGTGTCTGTGGGCAAGAAATGTGCTGTGACAGGAAGGGCATCTGGTGTAAAAACATCCAGCTTGAGTTGTCTTTGCATGTGTTGAATTCAGTTATCAGTTATTCAATACTTCCCCAAAGAAAAGCCCCTCCCCTCCTGCTATTGTGTGCTCTAAAGCCAGTGTGTCTTAATGACGGAGAGACCTTCACTCTCTCTCCCTCTTTCCTCTTGTTCGCTTCTCTCTCTCTCTCTCTCCCTCTCTCTCCTTCTCCCACACCTCTCCTCCTCTCTCCGTTGTTCTCTCTCTCACACCTCTCCTTTGATCTGCCTTCTGATCTTTTTATCGCTCTGTTCCAGGACATTCTGCCGGGCACATGCTTTTAGTGCGGCCACTCCTTCTGCTTATCTCCTACCAAGGTCACTGCCACCTTAGAGAGGGCGCTACTGGGCATGCTCAGAACGAACAGGCACAGACAGAGAGAGAGCGCTACTGGGCTTGCTCAGAAAGGGCAGACACAGGCCACGTCTCATTTCTCTTTCCTCGCTTCCTTCTCCTTAATTCCTCACTTTGATCCTCCATTTTTCAGCTGTCAATCAAATGCGTCATATTAAGCGGTGTCCTAAAGAAAACTACGGATGCAAGGCGTAAACCTGAGGGAGGCTTCAGGAGCAGACGTCAGAGAGAAAAGAATCAAACTGTATTGTTGTCAGTGAGGAGTTTAGATCCTCTCCTCTCTGTGTCTCCTCTGTGGGTGGGACTTCCTTACCCATTTCCTGCACAGTCGAGGAAAGGAATCAAGGAAAAGGAAACGAGGAAAGAGAAATGAGATGCGGTGACAGAGGAGAGGGCGCTACTGGGCACGCTCAGAAGGGACAGACAGTTAATCAATGACTAAAGGGACAATATGGATGATTTTGTTTGATTCTCTCTTATATAGTATCAATGAAATTGTCCTAGTTGCTATGGAAATAGAAGAGACATGAGGCTAAAGGGGAGGCTGTATGTTTAAACAATCAACATTAAAAAACACTATTAAATAAGTGTATTAAATCTCACATAAATACATTTTTATTATTTATATGGCTCGTTTCTGAAGTTAAAATGCACCGTGTATTTTCTCTTGTGGAAAGTCCTTCACCTGGTTGTCTCCAGGGAGATGCTATTGCTTTGCCTGGAATGTTCCACAGTATGGCATTAAACTGATCTACATCCATGAAAATAAACACCACCAGGGATACAGGTCACATCTGTGGAGCGGCGACCCCACTGAAACAGACTTCACTGTGTGTGGGTACTCACTTGGTATGCTCAGAGGTGTGTGTGGGTACTCACTGGGCATGCTCAGAGGTGTGTGTGGGTACTCACTGGGCATGGGCATTCTCAGAGGTGTGTGTGGGTACTCACTGGGCATGCTCAGAGGTGTGTGTGGGTACTCACTGGGCATGCTCAGAGGTGTGTGTGGGTACTCACTGGGCATACTCAGAGGTGTGTGTGGGTACTCACTGGGCATACTCAGAGGTGTGTGTGGGTACTCACTGGGCATACTCAGAGGTGTGTGTGGGTACTCACTGGGCATACTCAGAGGTGTGTGTGGGTACTCACTGTGAGAACTCGACTGTGTAGGAGTATTCGGCAGTAGGCTCTGGGCCCCAGGTCAGCACTGTTTTGAAGTTACTGGACCTCCATGTGATGTTCTGGGCCCGCGGGAACGAGGCTGTAGAGGAGAGACAGGAGCTGAGTACAGGAGGGAGAGCCGTGACGGTAAAGTTAACAACAACTAGGATGCTAACATGCGCTTCCTGATTATCGGACAATAAAAAAGCTTTATGATTATGATGACGCAAACAGTACACAGTGGATTTATTTGGACCTCAAGAGCTGCTTATACAATATATCTGTATTGGGGCAAGACACATTCTGCTCACGTCTATGGGGAAGATTGGGTACAGGGCCTTTAAGCTACATTTTTACATTGTCAACACAATACTCCTCCTCGTAAACCTTTACAAGTGACGTTACTGTACAATCCAGTCAAGTCAATAACAGCTCCAATGACCAAAGTCCTACACATTACTATGCCTGTGCAAATATTAGTATACTTGTACACTGCGTTAGTATTTCATGAAGAATTTAAAGGTCTTTCTTATACGACCTACATAAATAAAACAGTGTGTGCAAACTAATAGAATTACAGTGAGATTTGTGTTGTTACAATACATTCTAAGGACTAGACTCAATACTCAAGACACTTTTAGACAATAGAATGTGATTTTCCACATTAAATGTTAGTACTTTCTTTTCTATTCCCATGTGTCCTTATGTTTGTGTAATACCTCAGTTGTACATGGGTGTATACTAGTCTATGTGCTCTTATACTTGTTCTGATACAGCTCAAGATCATTCTAAAGACACTCAGAATAGGTTCATTTCTGTCATGTCAATGGGACTTTTTGGTATCGATACCTGCACAAATGAGTATCTAGTTTCAATACTAAAACTAGTATCTGATTTTCAATATTTCTCACAACCCTTAGTAACCCTAGTAATAAGATATTTTGTTGTTGTTGATCTCAAAGCTATTTTAATACATTCAGTCCACTTCCCCCTATGTGTCATGCTTTCATCATGAATACTTAGCCTATTTAAGTGTATGACCATGGACTTTTTGACTAATCAGTGACCACACCAGAGCTCGCTGTACTTCTCATGACCTCCTAATGTTGCACTGTCATGTTAACAGTGACCACAGAATCCACACACATATGCAATGTTTCAGTTCACAGAAAAGGGAACGCCTTCTCAAACAGATTTATCACAACTGAACTGAAATCACCGACGGACGCACTAACGGACAGAATGGACACAGTAAGAAAATCGCAAAAGCTGAAATATTTGAAGTAGCATAATTTCCTCCACAAACAGCACAATCTCCTGTCTTATGTCCCTATGTGTCAGATGCTCTCCCACGTCTGTCTTATTCTGCACAAAAGCTGCTCACCCTGTAGTTTACATCTGTGCAAACATGTTCGGAAATGTGATTCTGAAATCGTAATTACACATTTTTCTCAAATCGTTCAGACCTATAGTCACACCAGGTCAAGTGATGGCTCAGATCTGTGGAGAGGCGAGCCCACTCACAGTACAAATGTGTGTTTTTCAATGTATTTTATAAGCAATAAAACACATGCGATAGAATAAATGTGTGACATAGGCGATACGTTTAAGGCCACACTATGAAACATTACAGGCAACATCTCCATGGAGACAAGCAGAAATGTCACATACTCCAGCTTTAATCTAATGTTATGTTTTATTTTCAACATGTTATTTCCCCTTATCATGTACATTTCTTTTCAGTAGTGTTTGAGACATGAAGCCATTTGATCCCAGTGACTTTCTTGCATAACACGTGAAGTTCATTTGAATACAGAAGCAGACAGAGGGCGCTTTCACACCTATGGTTCGATTGCTTTGGTCCGCACTAGTCAGAAAAATGTTACAATGTAGCAAACAGACGTGGGTACGGTTTGCTTTCACATATGCATAGTTCTAAACGAACCAAAATAGACCGCGAAGACCATCGTCACCGGAACCGGACTAAAAAACACGCCACTTTCGATCACCATGGAGGAACAGCTTTGCCTTGCGCTCCTGGCGCTGATCATCATACATTATTTTGTACGTGTAGGTACCGTATTTTCCGGACTATTGAGCGCACCTGAATATAAGCCGCATCAACTAAATTTTCAAAGAATTTTATTTTTGTACATATATAGGCCGCACCTGTCTATAAGCCGCAGGTGTCCACGTCTTCAAGAAGTTTTCAAGTTCCGAGCATCTGCTTGTATTGCCTCTAAAGCTTTTGTCGTCTTTTTGCATTGAGTCAGTTCGTCACGCGCCAGAGTCGCTCTGGCGCTCTACTGCGCATGTCTCGAGCAGAAAGAGCCGCTGTCCTGTCTGGGATCATGTCAGTGTCTTGTATCATGTCAGTGTCTTGTAGGATTTCAACAGGATTTGAGGCTCTCCCGGGGGTCGGGGTTAGTTGTATCGATCATGTATGAGTGGATGTCCAGCTACTGAAGTTTGAGACGTTTCGTCTCGTCATTTACGCTTCACCTGCATTTAACACATACGGGTCATTAAGACGTATCCCACTCACTAATGTTCATTTAGCATCAGAACTTATTTGATCATGCAGCGATAAACTGTTTTAGTGCTGACAACAGCGCTAGCGAGTGTTCTAACTAACCCTAACCCATGTTCACCGCACAGACAGCGGCGCTTTCTGCACTCGAGCTGCGCGCGCATCCGCTGTGTTCAGAGACGAATAATCCGTCCATATATGAGCCGCATCGGTGTATAAGCCGCAGGGTTCAAAGTGTGAGAAAAAAGTAGCGGCTTATAGTCCGGAAAATACGGTAATTTTCTGCAATTTCGAATAATTTTGAACATGTTTCGCGGCTGCGACTCCAAAGACAACTTATAAGTTATTCGACTCGCCGACGGCGCATTGCACGCCTCTTCAGGGAGAAGAGACGTGCCCTCGCGACCGAGTAAACAGAAACATAATGCATTCCCATAATGCATTCGGTTCCGTCCAATTTGGTTTGGTTGCTTTCACACCAGATGAACCGTACCAAAGTAGGGCAGATAAAGCGATCCGAGACCACCCCTTTTTATCGGTCTCGGACCGGTTGATTTGGTGCGCACCAAAGTACCGAGATTGCATTCACACTAACGAAAACGAACCGAACTAAGAACTTTTGGTTCGAATGGGTCATTTGGTGCGCACCAAATGCTGTCAGTGTGAAAGCACCCTAAAGCTCACATTCAAGAACTTCCCAAACCCGGAGTGCCAAAGAGCAACAGGATACACGCAGCACTGGAAAGAGGACTGAGGATTTGTACTCAAGTAAAAGTAGAAGTGCATGACTAAAATGTATTTAACTACAGGTACAAGACTGCACTTAAAGCTACAGTATGTAACTTTTCTGGAGGAGGCACGTCACCTGCATGAATCCATGGAAAGCAGAAAGTTAAAGCAATACTCAACACCATTTTCAGAGGAAAGAGATGTTTTATGCCATACTGTGGAAACTGTAGCCAAAGGAACTGGGGATGCGCAGATATCAATATTGAAAAATGAAATGGATCAGGAATTGGTTTCATGATGTCTATGGTTGGGCATTTAACTGGATGTAATTAGACTATTTACAAGATATATGACATTTACAAAATAGAGCTGGATCTCTTGTAATGAGTCAGTTGTATTTTAAGGAAATAAGTGCCATTTTTCATCTCTGCACTGGTATCGGTTATAGGCAGACAGCCATAGTATGGATATCAGTATGGTAACTGAAAAAGTTGGACTGGTGCATTTCCATGACAATAAGCCAAATAAGAGTCAGGTTTGTGGAGATACAAGCCTCACAGTAAAGACGGAAGCTAAGATTCTTAGTGAAATAAACACAATCAAAATAAAATAATTTAAAAATATAAATTTATGTCTATTTTCTGGCTAAAAAGTTACATATTGCGTCTTTAAGTAATACATAACCAGTTCGCAAATATGGCAGTTTTAAACTATTTCTTACATTTTAAATTTTTCTGTTCTTAGAGTAGGACACAGAATATTACATTTTTGGCATAAATCCTGGCAGGTATCACGGTTAGAAAATGGCGTGTCACAGCGGTCAGTGAGGCCCAGGTGATTCATGAACGTGCTTTCAGTTCGGTTACTAATAAAAATATAAACTAAAATCCAAATGGCTGCAGTCTGGACCTAATCCCTCCATGGGAAACTTTTAGAAAGGAAAATTCCGAAGCAGGCATGATCACTGGCCCTAATTTCACGAAAGCATGTCTGAACGCGTCTATGGAGGTCTGTGCTGATCTGCCAATATTTGCGTAAAAAACAGAGACTCACCAGGGTCCAGCGACGTGGTCAGACAGATGTGCAAAAGTATCGCCACCAACACGGGCGCTTGTTTCGTATGAATCCGCATTTTGAGCGCTTCTCTCGGGTGGTACTCAGCTGTGGTCCCTCTGTGTGCGGAGCTGTAACTCTGTGTCTGACTGCGCGTCCCGATGGAGAGTTTTAAGTGCGTGCGCTCGCACCATATATGGAGCGTCCGCCGGTGACGTCAGGGGCCGCAGTACACATGCCTGTCCCGCTGAGGTCACTCTGCAGACTGCTTTCTGATGAAGAGGATCGCGCTCTTCCAGACTTACTGTAAGCAGCAGGTAGTCTAATGGCATTGCCAGACAAACCGCAGATCATGCGCCAAACTCGGCTCTGCAAAACTCTGATCAGCGGCAGAGAGAATGGAGCCAGATGTGAGACACGAAATACGAGATGTACTTTGATTTTCTCTGTCACTTGCATGATTCTATGAACACATTTTGCAGATCAGTTTGATGCCATACTGTGGAGCATTATACCCAAAGGAAAACATTTCCATGGAAAGAGTCTTGTATACTTCTACAAATTTTAGCAATCACAAAAAACTGAGCAAAATAAGAGCCACGGCTTTAGATGAGAACAGTTAGATACATATAAAACCATGACTCATTATGAGAGCCCAAATCAGCCATCACACTGGCACATTTACAGTGGCTATAGGCATTTGACGAGTCACATTGTGAGTTTTTCAGCACAATACCTAGAATTCAGAACTCTGTTGGAGAGATACTTGGAAGGGGGTGTAGAGCTCTTGAGCTACAGGCTGGACTCCTGTACTATGTCTTTCAGTCAAATGAACACAAATATGAAGAAAAAAAAAAAAAAAAAAAAGCAAAAACATGCTTTTATTTGAGTCCTTTTTTTTCTTTTTGGCTAAAAAGTGACATACTGTAGCATTAACTGAAATGGGGGCAGATTAAATCTCTATAGTTAATCTACACATTCACAGAAACAAGTTATGGTTCATTGTAAATATTCTTTTCTTTAAAAGCATTTTAAAGGGTCCATATTGTGCTATTTTCGGATATGTTCTAATGTAGTTTCATTACAGACACACCTGGAGTTGTGTTTTGTTTCATTCAAACATCATGTTTAACACACAAACCGTGCAGGTTTAGGCTGAGTTCTATCAAACAGAAAACAGTCTGTTCCACCTTGTGATGACATGCTGTAATACAAGAAGTGCTCCACTGTGTTTTTAAACTCCAAAACCTGACAAATGCGCACTACTCACTTCGTAGATCAGCCAACACCATGAAAGTGCAGTCCAGGAGATTTTGATACATAATTACAAAAAAAACAAAAAACTCTCATTTGTTTCACTTAAAGATGTACTATGTAACTTTTCTGATGGAGGGTCATTGTGATGTGTGAGATACTGTGTCCAAATCATTTTCCTTGTGGATCCTTTGTGGAAAGGTTGTCCAAGTCACCAGAAAAGGTACACAGTGCACCTTTAATTTTCCACACAAAGTAATAGTAGTGCTTTAATATAACCATGTATCCTAATTCACTCCACACTGGTGATAGAGACGTTCTATGGTCCTATGCCAAGATCCAGAGTCTGAGGAGGAGGAGCTGCTGCTGACAGAGAAGTACCAGCCTACCAGGGCACCAGGTTTAGAAAATACCTGGGCTATCTACAGTTTATCTGTTCAGTGTATTTGATCCAATACTCTCTGCTCCTGTAATCCCCTACTAAAGCAGGCAGGAGCAGAGCCAGAGTGTGTGTGTGTGTGTGTGTGCGTGTGTGTGTGTGTGTGTGTGTGTGTGTGTGTACGTTATTCCATGGAGTCAAGAAGATAGAAAAGTTTATACACTGCACCTTTAACTTTCAAAACCTTAACCTTATCATGGTGACTCATGACTTTCACAGTGAATGGAGCTTATTTAACTCTGGTTTAGGTTGGTCCAGGTGTGTGGCTTACTTTTGCAGATGTTTCTTGTAGCTGCAGGTTTGCGCACATATCAGAAGGAATTTTAGTCCACTCTTCTTTGCAGATCATCTCTAAATCATTAAGGTTTTGTGGCTGTCGCTTGGCGACTCAGGGTTAAGGTCCGGAGACTGGCTCGGCCACTCCATGACCTTAATGTGCTTCTTCTTGAGCCACTCCTTCGTTGCCTTGGCTTGGTTTTGGGTCATTGTCATGTTGGAAGACCCAGCCCATTTTCAGTTTCCTGGCAGAGGGAATGAGGTTGTCACTCAGGATTTTAACGGTACATGGCTCTGTCCATCCTCCCGGCAGAAAAACACCCCCAAAGCCTAATGTTTCCCCCTCCATGCTTGACGGTGGGGATGGTGTTCTTGGGGTCATAGGCAGCATTTCTCTTCCTCCAAACACGGTGAGTTTAGTTAATGCCAAAGAGCTCGATTCTGGTCTCATCTGACCACAGCACCTTCTCCCAAACACTCTCTAAATCATTCAGGTGTTCATTGGCAAACTTCAGGCGGGCCTAAGCAGGGGGACCTTGTGAGCACTGCAGGATTTTAATCCATTGTGGTGTAAAGTGTTACCAATGGTTTTCTTAGTGACTGTGGTTCCCGCTGCCTTGAGATCACTGACCAGCTCCTCCCGTGTAGTTCTAGGCTGATTTCTCACTCTTCTCATGATCACTGAAACCCCACGAGGTGAGAGCTTGTGTGGAGCCCCAGACCGAGGTTGATTGATGGTCATTTTGTATTTCTTAAATTTAATTGCACCAACAGTTGTCTCCTTAACACCAGCTTCTTGCTTATGGTTTTGTAGCCCATTCCAGCCTTGTGCAGGTCTACAATCTTGTCCCTGACGTCCTTTGACAGCTGAGTAAGGGATCAAATTCTTATATCAAATACTTATTTCCTCCACTATATATAATTCTGATATAGCTTCCAAACTGGGTATAGAGATTTGAGAAGATTTGAAGAGGAGCTGCTGCTGACAGAGAAGTACCAGCCCACAACAGGCTTTACATGTTTATAAAATACCTGGGTTATCTACAGTTTATCTGTTCACTGTATTTGATCCAGTACTCGCTGCTCCTGTAATCTCCCACTGAAGCAGGCAGGAGCAGAGCCAGAGGAGCAGAATGGACCAGAGCCAGAGGAGCAGACAGGAGCAGAGCCAGAGGAGCAGACAGGAGCAGAGCCAGAGGTGCAGAGAGGAGCAGAGCCAAAGGTGCAGACAGGAGCATTGTTCATGGACAGAATTAGGAGTGAGTAGAACACAGGGACAGCTCACATTGGATGTTTTTCTGTTAAGTCAGTGGGTATATTTACATGGCCACACAAGAGTCAGTCAATAACCTATAATTATATTGGATTATGTTGTGTGTGCGTGTGTGTGTGTGTGTGTGTGCGTGCGTGCGTGCGTGTGCATGCGTGCGCGTGTGTGTTTACTAAAAATATACAGTTCATTAGTGCCTTTTTTATAGTGACTGTGGTATTTGTTAGCCAAAGCTAAATTACAAAGGTTGAGGGCCCACCATCTTGTATCCATGGAGATGTTATTGCTTTGTCTTATGGTGGGTAGAAGTATTGAAAATCAGATACTACTCAATATTAAAACTAGTATTGAAACTATGTTATAAGATTCTTTTTGTTTTCATACCTGACAGTTTCGACTGCTCTTCTTCCTCAGAGTGGTCATGTGACGTTCCTGTGAGTTGTCCGGTCTGCTGATTTATACAGGTTTTGGCGCCGTCTTCCTTCCGCTGGAGGCAGGATGACAGCGCCATCTGCAGTCCGACTTCCTCATAACAGTATCCCAGGTGTGTGAGACTAAAAAAGCCCTCTCGTCCCAGTTTATAGCAGATGGCATTGTCATGCCATCATGCCATCTGTCATGCCATCAGAATCAGTACTGAATGTGGAGTCCATTCCTTAGGATCTAAAGCGATTTTAAAATGAATGAATGAATGAATGCCTTTATTTGTCAATTCCTTCACATGTACAAGAAGAAAATGTTAGTATCATGACAGCACTAGTTTGTGTGTTTACTGCACAATGGAAATCTTAACTCTGAAAACTCCTGATGACATGGCTGAGCCCAGAGGGGTATGAGGAGCTGAGCTACAGCTACAACAGCTGCAGTAGAGCGTTTGTCCACTGATTTAAACGTTGGTTTGAATCCCACTCTCGACATAAACATCATTGGTCAGATCCACTGACCCATATGTTGGTGATGCAATTCCAGCATCAATGCTCGTTATGTCCTTTGGCAAGATACTTAACCTGGCCCCCAGTGTCTGTACACCGCACAGTTCATTGATGTAAAGTAAAGCGCTTTGAGCTTCAAAAAATGCTGTATAAAAATGTGACCATTTATCCATCCATCCATTTTCTTCCACTTATCCAGGGGCCTCGGCGACTGGATCTCCAGACATGGAGACTAGCTCTGTGACCATTTACCATTGCTCTTTATGAAACATCGTTGTAAAACATCATCACAACAAAGCGCCGCATGCTGTGGGCCTCTCCTATGGATAGCTGCACATCACACCAGCGAGCAAAAATTTTTTTTTTTCATTTGTACCAAAACAAGTATGTGACACTGCTGAATTCTACATGTATCATCGATTTAGAAAATAGAAGCAGTAAGTGCATACGTCACAGTGGCCGAGTACTGGTGGAGCTGAAAAGGGGATTAGATCGGAGCAATGACGTGTGGAATACAGGAGATTAAAGATTACTGTAAAGAATGTAGAAATATGCATTCATCATATATGAGAAACACCATGACTTTAAAAATAGACTTTGCACAATAGCTCCACAGAACACAGAAATCTGAGATTTGGGCCGGGACAGACGAGAAGTGTGGAGGTGTGAGGAAGTCTGTGGAGTTTGTTTAGTTCGCACACTTTTTGTTAGAATTCCACTCCCACTAAGAATGTTTCTCAAGGTCTGTTTAAATTCAAGTATATTAAATCATAAATATAATATAACAATTAAATAAATAAATAAATAAATAGTTATTATTATTATTATTATTATTATTAGTAGTAGTAGTAGTAGTAGTAGTAGTATTAGTAGTATTAGTATTATTAGTATTATTATTATTGGCAAAAGGAGGAAGGAACTGAGGAAGCAGCTTGGATGAGCTGTGAAACGTATTCGACCAAATAAACTCTGTCCAGTTGACAAATTAAATTTCTCCTTTTGCCGTGGATTCTACCTGGACGACTGAGGGATTCTACACACTTTTTTATTATTATTATTATTATTATTATTACTATTATTATTTTAATCAACTAGTCAAACAATCTTTTAAGTCTTGCCTGGGAGATTTTTTCAAACAGTTTAAGAAAAAAATATCCTTAGAGAATATTTACAAATTTGGGATAATTAATGAAGAATTTTTTTTTTTTAAATAATAATTATTATTATTAACCTTTATTTATCCCTGTAGCGAAATTATCCTCTGCATTTCACCCATCCTTTCAGGAGCAGTGGGCAGCATATGAAGGCGCCTGGGGACCCATCTACATGATCTTATTTTTAGGCTTTTTGATCTAATTCCAGTGACAAGTCTGTTCATACTTCACATAAGTTATTTTCTGTCCAGTGAATCATTCCTAATTTACTATAAGCCTCCACCGAGCGCCTCCTGGCCTGGTGCCGGGTTATTGGGGGTCCCGGTCTGAACAGTTGTAGTATATGACATCATCACAGAGGAGAGCCCTTACGTCATAATGAGTGTGACATTGCCTCTGCACACTCGCCCACTCTCACACACACACACACACAGAGGCCTGGTATGTATGTGAGTGACTGGAATACTGTGATGATGAGTGGAG
Organism: Taenioides sp. WSHXM2023; assembly: GCA_029959045.1. Lineage (NCBI taxonomy): Eukaryota > Metazoa > Chordata > Actinopteri > Gobiiformes > Gobiidae > Taenioides > Taenioides sp. WSHXM2023. The sequence goes on from CM057105.1 coordinate 25,060,656, forward strand.
AAATGTTCTCCTCCGCGGGACGTAAGGGGACCTAACGAGGCTGCGGTCGGAGCGCCGTGGTTTGGGAATGACTCAGAATCCCCCTCCCCCTCTGTTGTGACCACCCCCCACCACACACACATGCAGGGTTTCCATGCTTTTTAGGGACAGTCCAGTGCAGAAGTTCACATGCACAGCACATAACCCATCATTAGCTGATTTCTGGACTTAGATTTAGGCTTAAAGCACACATATAGTGCTTCTATGTGCTCTGTAGTTGTAATCTCTGACCCCCGTTGATCATTATGCTATAATTTGCACATTTTTAAATTGCAATGTAGACCTAAACAACTTAATAAAAGTCTGCTGACTTCCGTATTAGAAAACTGCACTATAGAGCACTGATTAAGAAAATGAAGGGGAGAGTGAAGTGTGTACAGAGCAGTGAGTGTGTTCCGATGGGTACATGATAAGAGGAAATAACATGTTGAAAAGCTCTGGAAAATAATCAATCTGCTTTAAAGAAACTGCATGTGTCCTGTGCTTTTCTCTTTTAAAAAAGGTACTAGAATCACAACTGACCCTGTGTCTCCAGAGCCTTAACCTGCAGATAGAGACACATGCAAGTTTGTCTCATTCTCAGTATATGGACAGGCCAGGCTCATGTGAAGCTCAGAACCTCCAGAATTCCCTCCCTGAGCTGCAGAGGCTGCAGGTGCTGATGTTTATAGTGACCATTCAGATCAGAGAGGCATTTTAGGTTTAAACCAAGTGAATCATCAGAACCATCACACTCAGTTATAACGCAAACAGTGTGTCCATCATGTCCAGTGCTTGTAATTAAATAAATCAGCATTAAAATAGTTCTCAGTCCCCACACAGTGATGAGTACAGGCCCACACTCCCAGAGCCCACTCCTCTCGGGGACTATTCTTAGTGTGGAATGCTGTGTTTGATACAGAGCTGTATCCGGAGACTTCATAATCATCACAAACATGGGAAATAGCTAAACAATGTAAACCAAAGTAAGTTTTATGTACCCTTTAGTGTATAGTAAACTTTAAAAAGATAGTACTAGTATTTATTTTGCATTCACATTTTAGAATTTCACAATGTAATAATTGAAAATGGAGGGAAGGGGCTCTGCCTGTGGGTTTAATAATGATTAGGACTGTTGCCATAGGAATGAACAATTTATATTCTGAATTATTTTAGTGTCCTCAAAATGTTTCATCTAAAATAGAGCTGAAATCCTTGAATGAGTCTGTGGGAGGTAACGGAAGCACTTTCTGAAGCTGCTGTGAAAACTTTAGACTTTAGTTTATTTCTCATGACAGTGAAGAGGCTGAACTTTGTGCCAGTTTTTGTTTCATGTGGATAGACCCAGAAATGACCATATGAACCATAAACCAGGTCAACATATCTGCAACTGACAGTTACACAGCAAACTCCACCTGAGAATTCTGATCAATTTTAAACTGTAGACTTTAAAGCAGACCTCATCTGAAAAATCGACCTGTCAGAGCTTATCGTTGTTGCACCATTTACTTACCTCAAGTTGTATTTGGAGTGATTCATTTCCAGACAACAGAGAATTCTGATCTGTTCTCCTGCTCAGTTTAAACTATAGACAATACTTGATTGATTAATTGATATAAACTACTACTACTGCTATTAGTGGCTAGTACTCATTCAATGTTAGCACTATTACTACATACTTAATAGTAATATTTGCTCAGATATTGACACTAACAAAGTTCTACTAAGTAACAGTACTTACCTTACACCATTTAGCTCTGTTTTTGATGGTACTGCGTTGCCTGGAATGTCAATTTTTTGTATTTAATTATACATATTTTTATTGCCAAAATAGTACCTTTGAAAAACATGCATTCTTACTGTTACTTTGAATGTTCCACAGTATGGCATTAATCATATTTATCTCACAAGGATTCAATTATACTTTTTTTTTTTTTTTACTGCTCAAAGGCTACCTTGTCTCAATAGAGATAGAGAAGTCTAAAGTCATACTGTGAGACATTCCAGGTAAAGCCATAATATCTCCATGGAGACAAGAAGATGGCAGCTCCTCCGCCGTAAAATTTACATAGTGCTCCTTTAACTATACTTGTACATCACTGCCAAAGTATGACTCTTACTGCAATACTTGTTTTCTAGCAGAGTGAAGTGCATGACTGTTAACAGTGGCACAGTTCCAGTCTTAAATATCTGATCCTTGTCAGAGTTTGGCTTTAAACCTGTGCTGAATTCTAAATATTAGTTATGCCTGAAATAGAAGATTTGATAAACATGCATTCTTACTGTAACTCAGTCAGTTTTCACTGCTGCGGTTTGCTCATGATGTCTAATGTTATCCTGTTTAATCCAGACATAGAAAATGCAGATAAGAAGATGGTTAGAACTGCAAAAACTCACATTAGTATCTTTTATATACTTTTATATCACTACCAAAGTACTACTTTTAATGCAGTGCTTGTTTCCTAACAGAGTCAAGTGCATGACTGTTAAATATCTATATCCTAGCTAGAAATGTTCCATAGTTTGGTATTAAACCAGTGTGTATTTGTAATATTTTTATGGTTGAAATAGTACCTTTGTATATATTATAACTTGGAATGATTCTGTCACCTGCTAATCTCCATGGCGATGATAAGTTTAAAGATGGGGTATACTGCAAAATTAACTTTTTTAAGCTTTCCATGTTTTAACATTGTTCCCTCATCAAAAACATGCCTGAAAAGGTTTTAAACGTCTTCATGCATGTTTGAGTAATTTAGTAATCTCTCCTCCACCCTATTCAGATCCTCCCTATGGTTAGAAATAAGATTCTGTGCAATGCTCCGCCTACAAGCCTATGTCACCCATGCTCCCATATGACAATTCTCCATAAATATACAAAAACATGATACAAAACTGAACACTGCAACTTGACAAACCTGATGAGATGTGCAGTAGTTTCATTAGTGGGATACAAACTGATTGTGTTGTTTTAATGCTCTGAAGTGGGAGTGACTTAGCACAGGGAGCAAAGGGAGGGGAAACCCAGAGCATCAAAAACGTTGTTTTTGGTATTTTGCATTTTCAAAACAATAAAATGTGTACCCCATCGAAGCATAATACCTCCTCTTTAATGTCACACTACAATCCAGGCCAAGCAAAAACACCTCCATAGAGACAAGAAGATGGCGGATGTTCTTGTAGGAAAGTTACATAATGCTCCTTTAACTGTCCTTATATAGTGCTTTCCTAGAAGAGTGGAGTGATCAACTGTCAGTGGCCTAGTTCCAGTCAGTCCTCTAAAGCTGACTGGGCTTAATTCATTTCAAACACAGGGGCCTTTGTCTCCCCTATGATCCTATTGTCGCTTGATTAGGGGCCCCATGAGGTCACCCTGTACCCCAGCCCGTACGCCAGCCTGTACCCCCGCCCGTGCCCTGGTTCTATCCCAAAGGCTGCTGGTCCGTACCCCAGATGTGTGTGTCTGTGAGGGGGCAGGCTGATGGCTTTCCCAGGCGCTTTCCTGGAAGTTCTCTCTGGAGCTCAGCCTCAGTCTGCTCCGTTCATCTGATATAAACACTCTCACATAAACTGACAGACACTCAGACCACTGGGACGGCTTTTACTGGTACTATGACTGCTACTAGTGCTGCTATTACTACTACCACTACTACTGTTATTACTACCCCAGGACTGCTCTGGCGACAGTGAATGAGTAATAGTATTAGTCTATTAGTCCTGCTTCAGTCCTGGTTTAGTCCTGGTTAAAACCTGGTTTAACCCTGGTTAAGACCTGGTTTAGCCCTGGTTTAGTCCTGGTTCAGTTCTGGTTTAGTCCTGGTTTAGCCCTGGTATAATCCTGCTTTAGTCCTGGGTTAGTTCTGGTTTAATCCTGTTTTAGTTCGGGTTTAATCCTGGTTTAGTCCTGGTTTAATTCTGGTTTAGTTCTGGTTTAGTTCTGATATGGTCTTGGTGTGACCCTGGGTCAAATCATGAATCACTGATTAGAGCTACTACTACTACTACTACTACTACTACTACTACTACTACTACTACTACCCCAGGATTGCTGTGTCTACAATGTATGAGTAATAGTATTAGTCTTCTAGTTCTGGTTTAGTCCTGGCACTGCCACTACCATACGACTAGTATGTCTACTACTGCTAACACTACTGCTGCTAGTACTACTACTACTACAAAATCTAGTGTTACTACTGCTGCACCTAGTATTAGTATAGGCTACTGCTGCTATTATTGCTTTCACTCGTACTGCTTCTGGTTCCATGAGTGTGTATTTTACTGTAGTACATTGCTGTGGTGAGTGAGTCATGTGTGGTTTGACTGAACACTTTATGAATGAAATGAGCTGAACTAAAGTCCTCTGTGGGCTCGGTGGGTGGGTCTGCTGAGGCGGTACGATGTGCTAAACGTTATGACGGACTGCTCAGGAACTCTCATATGTGGTCCAGACTCACAACAGCAAATCCAGGTATCCACAACAGCAGTGACATCACTCTGAGGGTGTCCTACATGTGTGTGTATGGCAGAATGTTCAGCAGTTGCCATGGAGACACACATTAGCAAACACTGACAAAAAAAAAAGTTTTAAGATGGTGTGAAAGTCAAGAAAAATATAACATGGATTTAAACAGCACATGTTCAGGAGCCTGTGACAATACAAGTGTTCGTATTCCTAAACAGGACTATGTGTGGTTTAATTTTCAGAAAAGTGTGAAAGAGAGTGAGAAACTGTTGGCTAATGCTAGCTCACTTGTGACTGTGATGTTATTTGAGAGGGATTTGTTTAAAAGCACAAATCATCTCACCTGTTGGAATTCAGATAAGTCAATTCTTTCTGGTTAGTTTGTGTTGAATAAAGCTCAGATTCAAGTCTAACAAAGCCTCAGACAAAGGATGCCTACAGTTAGCATTGCACCCCAAGGGAATGTTGATGTCATCAGCTGCAAAGTATTGATACTGCAACATTCCGTGGGGGTGAATCTAACTAGAGGAACTGCTCTGTTACAAAAGTTAGACTTGAAAAATGACAGTGGGGATCTTCCATTTGTTTAAGAAGAGTCTGGTCACTGCTGAATCTCCCTGAGGTCAGAGGGCCATAATTGACAGGTGCTAATCAGGGAAAAAATAAAATAAATACCACAGAGGACTGAAAAACATTGCAGATTTCTGTGGAATCAATGAGCAATGAGCAATCCATGTGAGGGTAGAGAAATGTGGTTTTGTTGATAAATGATGGTGACCAATGAGCTCCTTACGTGTACCTCTGAAAGAAACAAATCTGATTGGACTGTATATATAGACTATATAAAGAAGTGGACCAAGGGAGTGTGACATCACATTCAGCTCCAGTCAAATGAAGATCACCGAGGCTAGCAGCTATAGGGGAGAATTTGGAGACAAGTAGGAATTCTGATGAACTTCCTGGGTTTTTGCTTTTTAAAGACAATACAGTAGGAGGTGTATTTGCCTTGTTGACACCTCCTACTGTATTATCTTTAAAAAACAAAAACCCAAGAAGTTAATGTACATAAGAAGACAAAATTAACATTTTTGGATTAGGAATTCTGATTGCGAGTATCCTAGCAACTAAAGAGCCAATCCGGAGGGAGGCTGTTGAAGGTAATGCTCGCACAGTTGGTTTAGCAGGGAGGGGGCACTTTGCAACGCTGTTAATCAAGTCTGTTGCTACCAGTCTGTTGATTTGTCTATTATTAATGTTCATATGTTTAGTGATTTAGGGACAAAATAGCGAAATAAAAACACCAAGGTCACGTAGAGCGGGTTAATATGATCATTTTAAGACCAAAATGAGGAGCTTAGCAACAGTTCCAGAGAGAGGGGTCAATAGAAAGTGAATTAGAGATAGAGTCGATGGAACCAGAGATGCGGCCGTGCTCACGTTTTATTTGGAACAAGGCGAGTAGCAGGTCAGCTACAGTATGTCCATTTATAGATACAGTCTGTGGTGTTTGGTTCTGGCTCAAGACGCAACAGAGAGAGTAGAGACCAGACTGATATGCTTCTATAAAAAACAGAGAGATCATTCTGGATTTGACAGGCAATAACGCTGCATCTGTGTCAAATATAAAGGATCACATCTAGAGTCTGGCTCTAAGGCTCTTTACCGTTTCCACATGACAGTGCAGCAGGTCTGCAGCAGCTGTCATCAGACCTCCTCCTCCTTTAAGTGGAATCCAGTGTTCATCCTCTGATTCATTCGCAGGAGTTGTTTGACAGATTTTTTAAACATAACCAGTCACATTTTCCCCACACCCCTGACTGATTTATTTCTAGTCATAATGAATAAATCACCATACTTTACCACATGTTGGACCATGAATCCTGACACTTCAAAAAAAATCACAAACTAATGCACCTTGGTTCAGAATGTAATAACAGGATGTGAATTAGACTGGAAACGTTTAGGCTGTTTTGTTCTGATGCACCAGTTGAAATTAACCTCTCCATAAATCACTGATAATCCTGGTTTAGTCTTGGTTTAGTTTTGGTTTAGTCCTGGTATAGTCCTGGTTTAGCCCTGGTTTAGTCCTAGTTTAGGTCCACTTTAGTCCTGGTTTAGCCTTGGTTTAGCCCTGGTTTAGCCCTGGTTTAATCTGGGTTAGACCATGAATCACTGGAGATTTGGGTCATGCTTGGGATCAGAAAGTCTTCAAAACAAACATGAGAAAGAGAGAGAGGGGAGAGTAAGAAAGAGCTGGTCCAGACATGGAAGCAGCTCTGTTGTGTTTGGCTCATGGGAGCCTCATTAGTGAAGCTGGGAGCCTGGTCCACTGTGTCTGTACGCAGATGTGTTTCACCACAGAGACACAACTGTACTGGTGAAGAGCAGGAGAGGATGAAGAGGACAAGCCTCTTCTGCTGCTGCTGCTGCTGTTGCTGTAGACAGAGGGAGTAAACTTTTCTGGTACTGGGGGGTTCACCTACTGATGGTCTCCATGGAGATGTTATAGCTCTGCCCAGACTGTTGTACCTGTTGTGCTATTCTTCTTCTTGCATTTACACAATTATTGGTGATTTTATTATCTTGAAAAACATGTCATTTTACTGTGAGCAAGCTCACATCTTTGCAGATCTGACCTGTAACTTGGTTGTTAACCTCTCCTGCTTCTCTTCACAGCTATGAATACATTTAATGTCATACCGTGGAACGTTCCAGGCAAAGCAATAACATCTCCCAGAAGACATGCAAAAATTGCATAGTGCTTATACAAATTTCTCAATGTAACTGCATGTATTGTTATTGAAAACAAAACTGTGTCACAGCAGACATTGGACTGACATAAGATGGAACTGAAACTTTAATCTTCCCAGATTTCTTCAGAATAGCCTCTTCTTCCATGACACACACATTGCACTTGCACCTTTCCATTCTGAGCTGTGGTGTCTCTGCAATGACAAAACTTGGTAGAAGTAGGAATCAACACTGCTCAAGGGTGCTCTTTTTCAGGGTGCTTCTGTCAGGGTGCTTGTCTGTGCACACTTCACTTCTCCTCTTGCCCCGGTGCTGTGTGCAGAGAAGGAAATTCCCATCAGAGGAAGATTGCGTGTTGAAGTTCAGACTTCCTGTTTTGCTTTCGTTGTGGGACGGCCAGAATCCCCCGACATATGAGTGCCTCCAGGAATTTACTTTACAGAATTTTAAATTTTTAATTCCCTGAGATAGGAGAAGGAACTTTTTATATTAAATCTGAACTAAAGATGTTTACCTTATTTTTGTGAGATGGTTCAAACAGTTGAGGAGGGGTTAATAGAACTTCCTGTCTCCTCCTCCTCATTTGTGGAACAAAAGCACATAATAGAATCGATTTAAGTGTTTTATAATGAAAACAAGCACTAGAGCTCAGGTTAAAGTTAGCCTGCTAAATCATGAAAACAAAACCAGCCAGGCAAGGTTTAAAGATAGAGGGTCCACCACCTTCTTGTCTCCATGGAGATGATATTGCTATGCCATGAATCTTCCACACTATGGAGGTATCATGCAAAATCGACTTGTAGCTTTCTGTGTTATAACGTTCAGTGTTTCCCACAGAGAATTGGTTAGTCAAGGATGTAGTCAGGGTATTATTATTATTATTAGTAGTAGTATTTTAGTCATCTCTGTGGCATGATACAAAAGCATAAAAACAATACACTACAAATACACAAACCTGATGTGGTGTGCAGTATTTTCATTAGAGGGATACACAATTGTGTTGTTAAAGTGCTCTGAAGGTGGAGTGACTTAGCGCAGGAAGCAAAAGGAGGGAGGACTCAAACACCAGGCTGAGTTACAGTTCAGGGACTTCGTTTAAAAAAGAGTGCATCAAAATCTACTCTAAATAGTCCGTACAGACAAAACACAAGTCACAAAAGCAAAAAAGAGTGTCATTTAAAAAAAACTTGACAGCACACACAATTTCCTCTTTATAAATATATTTATAATCTGCGTGATGGAGGTGCACAAATGTGTTTAGGAATAACAGAGACACAAGAAAATACCTGGTGTGGCAACAAGTTGCCACAGCGGTCAGTACAAAAGCTGCACTCAACAATCTGAGCTTGACCTAAAAAAAAGTGGTTAGATTTAAAGGTAAGTTGTTTCTTTTTCATTAAGATCTTGTAATAGGCCTGTGGTGGGGGCATATATTCTAAATTCATAATCTTTCTGCTCCGTTTCACGTTCATTAATTTAATTGAACATTTCAGATACATCCAGCATTCAGCATTGAAGCTCTCAACAATATATCACGTCAACTGGCTAATATAACCAATTCTATGAGTGACATGATCTTTCTTAAGAAAACTTTTGCAAAAGTGAACTGTGTTTGTCTTTATCTTTTAAATATACCTCTGAATCTTAACACCAGCAGTTGCTGTTCCTGCCAAGGGTGTGGGTAGGTCAGAGGAACAGTGGCCCACAGTATCGGCCAGTATCATCCTGCAGACTTTTGTAGAATTGTACAGGAGCCTGCCCCTTGACACTATGACAAGATAACTATGATGTTTTAATAACCCCATGGCACGCTCCACAAGCACCATGATTCTAGTGCACCTCGTGTGCTGTATGAGGATCATGAACGCGGGAAAAGGCTATTGTCTGAGGGGGTATCCACTGTCTCCTGTAGAAAATGGTGCATAACCCAATAACCAGCCATCGCGACCTGTGCCTGTCTGTAGTCTTATACTGACACAGCAGGATTGGGAATAAAGTGCCATGGGTAGACTCAGGCCAACATGCAGCCATATTTGTCAAGTAAATGTAACATCACACATAACTTGAACATTTATGCTGTGCATGTGCTTACGGTTGACAAAAATATATTTGTTCACTGCAGGCGCTCTTATAGCATTGTGGGTGCAGTCAACTTACATAAGTAAAAACAGTCAACTTTGCATTTTACCTCTTCAAGTTGGCCTGTTCTATAAGGAAAACTTAATATTATGGGCTCATCTTCATGATGCCATCTAAGAAGGTGGGCATTATAGGAGACAGAGAGGGCTGTCATATTCCCAACCTATGGGGGCAAATACATAGATTAGATATGACTCTGCATATGTATTGTGGCCTCTCCATTATGACAAACCTGTCATCTCATGCTGGTAAGAGCCAGTGGAGAAGAAACCCAGAGAGGTCAGGACTTGGGTCTGGACTGAGATGGTGTGGTTTTGCGGTGTTGAGCGCTCCAACTCCAGACCCAATTCTGCACAGAACTCCAAAACAACTGCCCTTAGAAGTCTGAAACAACAACAAATAGTCGCTGAGCACTGTCTTTCTGGAGGCCACCGTGTGCTCCCCTAGTAGTCCTAGTAATGACAGGAGTGTCACGGTGCATCTTTACACACCCAACAGTCCCTCCAGTACTTCTATTGTCATGATAATTGCACTGATCAAGGACACCTTGAATTGGTTTCTACTATACTCATTGTACTCATTGTAATTATTTTTATGTTAATAGTTACATGTATGCATGCTGTGGGAATGCGTATAGACATCTGCATACTACATTTCATGCATAATTGATTGAAGTTTAAAATAATTGTGATTATTTACACATTAAAAACAACACTATTTTTCTTACTTATTTGGAGACATTGGCCTGTAATTGCCTTCATACTTTTTGGGCCTCCTTTTGTGCATACGTGAGCTTTATAAATGAGAGTAGTACAGGACAGTCTTTGAGGATTGAGTGTTCAGAGTCTGGAGTGAATAAAACAGCAGAAACATGGTAGACACATGTATGAAGCAGCAGTCACGTTGTCCTTGTGGATCATTGTTATAATTTGCACATTTTAAACCAGCTTCATAAATGAAACAAGTCCTCTGACTTCCGAGTATGAAAACTGTGGTGCCCCGTGGGAGCTGACGTCGCTGTAAACGTCATCACAACAAAACGCTGCATGCTGTGGGCCCGTCCTATGGATAGCTGCACATCACACTTGCGAACATTTGATTATTTTTCATTTGTACCAACTATGAGACACTGCTAAATCCAATGTGTATTACCCATTAAGAAAATAAAATTAGAAAACTAAGAGAGGGGGGGCGCTGTGGGGCCGCTGAACAAGATGGCAGCCTAACGTGAGTTCTCCTCAACAACTTTGCTAAAAGTTATAAAATCCTGGTAACTGACAAAGCGGATTGCCTATTTGGAGTCAAAGACAGTGGATTTGGAAAACCGCGGGCAAAGAAAGAATCTAAGACTCGTGGGGCTTCCGGAGGGTGCTGAAGGTACCCAGCCTATGATTGACTACATCCAGCATATGATGCTGCTGTGGTTGGGTCTCGACGCTGGCACCAAGTATACCCTGGAAAGAGCGCACCGCACTTTGGGAAATCCAAGACTGGATCAAAACAGAGTGGTCCTCGTCCGTTTCCTGCGCTTCCAAGACCGTGAGTTTATTTTTCGCACAGCTAAACGCCGCACTATCACTCACGAGGGCCACAAGATCTTCTTTGCGCAGGACTTCTCAGCAGAAACCATGAAGGCGAGGAGCCCATTCAACGTAGTGAAGAAGAAATTCATTGAAGCTGGATCTTTCCGGGGATTCCAGGTACACCCTTGCAAGATCAGAATCAGAATCAGAATCAGAAAAGCTTTTATTGCCATTGTCAGTGAACACAATTCACAGACTAGGAACTTGCTTTGGTGATAAGGTGCAACATAGAACACTGAATAATAATAATAATAATAATAATAATAATAATACAAAGTAGAGATATCACTGTTAGAAAAAGATAATAGTAATAATAAAGTATCACTAATTGAAAATAAAGTAAGAGCATGCAAAAAGATTAAGATATATAATAAAAAAATAAAAATAGTCAAGTATATACAGAGCATCAGAACAACAGTGCAAACTGACAGTGCAAAAGAGCAAGTGACGTGACATGACTTATTTAAGGTGACAGGTGGTGTAAAGTGTCCTTAGTACAGGTGTTATAAGTGTTGATAAAGTGTTTATGAGTCCAACGGCAGAGGGGAAGAAACTGTTCTTATGGCGAGAGGTTCTGGTCCGTATGGACCGTAGCCTTCTGCCAGAGGGAAGTGGCTTGAATAGTCCATGTCCAGGGTGAGAGGGGTCAGCTGCTATCCGGCCTGCACGCCCCCGAGTCCTGGAGACGTACAGGTCCTGAAGAGATGGAAGGCTACAGCCGATCACCTTCTCAGCAGAGCGCACAATGCGCTGCAGTCTCTGTCTGTCCCTGGCAGTGGCCCCAGCGTACCACACAGTGATGGAGGAGGTGAGGATGGACTCAATGATGGCCGTGTAAAACTGCACCATCATCTGGGCAGGCAGCTTGGCTTTCCTCAGCTGCCGCAGGAAGTACAACCTCTGCTGGGCTTTCTTGATGAGGGAGCTGATGGTCAGCTCCCACTTGAGGTCGTGGGTGATGCAGGTGCCCAGGAAGCGGAAGGAGTCCACAGTGGTGATGGAGGAGTCTGTCAGGGTGAGGAGAGGCATGGGGGCTGTGACTTTCCTGAAGTCCACGATCATCTCCACTGTCTTCTGGGTGTTGAGCTCCAGGTTGTTGCTGCTGCACCAGGACACCAGCCGGTCCACCTCACTCCTGTAGGCAGACTCATTGCCGTCCGATATGAGCCCGATGAGGGTGGTGTCATCCGCAAACTTAACCAGTTTCACGGAGTCGTGGCTGGAGGTGCAGCAGTTGGTGTACAGGGAGAAGAGCAGGGGAGAAAGTACACAGCCCTGTGGAGATCCTGTGCTTATAGTCCGAGTGTCCGAGACATTCTTCCCCAGCCGCACGCACTGCCTCCGGTCCGTCAGGAAGTCAGTGATCCACCTGCAGGTGGAGTCAGGCACGTTGAGCTGGGCGAGCTTGTCCTGGAGCAGAGCAGGGAGGATGGTGTTAAATGCAGAGCTGAAGTCCACAAACAGGATCCTGGCGTAGGTTCCCGGGGAGTCCAGATGCTGAAGGATGAAGTGGAGGGCCAGGTTGATGGCGTTGTCTACAGACCGATTGGCTCTGTAGGCGAACTGCAGAGGGTCCAGGAGGGGGAGGTGAAGGACTTGAGGTGAGGCAGAACCAGGCGCTCAAATGACTTCATGACTACAGACGTCAGCGCCACAGGCCTGTAGTCGTTAAGTCCGGTGATCCTGGGCTTCTTGGGGACGGGAACAATGGTGGACAGCTTGAAGCAGGCTGGGACATGGCATAACTCCAGGGAGATGTTAAAGATGTCCGTGAAGACAGGAGCCAGTTCTTCAGCGCAGTGTCTCAGGGTGGAAGGAGAGACACCGTCCGGACCTGGGGCTTTCCGTGGGTTTTGCCTTTTAAATGTCTTAGTCACATCCTGCTTGGAGAGTGTGAGGGCAGTGGGGGAGGAGGAGGGGTCTGAGGTGGGCTTGGTCGCAATGTCCATTGTAGTCAGTGGGGTGGGGGAGGGGTGTGAGACTTCAAATCTAGCGTAGTAGGTGTTAAGCCTTTCTGCTAGTTGTCAGTCATCCACAGCAGGGGGGGCTTTGGGTCTATAATTTGTGATCTCCTTCAGACCTTTCCAGACAGAGACGAAGTCGTTGGACCAGAACTTCTCCTTCAGATGTGTATTGTATCTCGATTTAGCCTTCTCCACTTCATTGCTAAATGAGTACTTGCTCTGTCTGTAAGAGTGAGGGTCACCACTTCTGTGCGCCTCCTCCTTCTCCTTCCTCAGCTGCCTCAGTCTGGGTGTGAACCAGGGTTTGTCATTGTTAAATGACACCCTGGTGCAAGATGGAATAATACTGTCATCACAGAACTGGATGTATGATGTCACTGTGTCCGTGTACTCATCCAGATTCTCTGCGGAGGTCTTGAACATGCTCCAGTCCGTTGTGTCCACCTTTTAGAGGTCCTCACTGTTGGTTTGGAGAGCTTCAGTTGTTGTTTGTATGTGGGGATGAGGTGAACCATGACGTGGTCAGAAAAGCCTAAAGCAGTACGTGACACGCTCCGATAGGCCCCACTGACTGTTGTGTAACAGTGATCCAGCGTGTTCTGCTCTCTCGTTGGGCATTTAATAAACTGTTTGTATTTTGGTAACTCCTGGCTCAGGTTTCCCTTGTTAAAGTCGCCGAGGATAATAAGTAGAGAGTCCGGGAAGGTTCGTTCTACATCCAAAATCTGCTCCGCTAGCACGCGTTGAGCCTCATGCACGTCAGCGCATGGCGGGATGTAAACAGCAGCCAGAATGAATGAAGCGAACTCACGTGGCGAGTAGAAAGGTTTACAGTGAATTAAAGGATGAGGATTCTTCACAATGGGAGAATAGTCCTCTTTTCTACACCAGAGGACTTTTTGTTAAACTAACTTGTTTTACGTGACCATGGAGCATAGGTAACTTCAGTAGACTTAATGTGGACAATAGAAGGGGTGCATATTACCAGAATTTCAGTTACATATATTAACATATAGACGTGTATACAATGCACCTAATGCTCTCTTTATTATTATTATAATTATTATTATTTTTGAATAGATTTTTGGTATCTGAATTTACATTACCAGAGTTAGTGGTCATTTTATGTTAAGCACCTATCTTTAGACTGAAGTATTGAAAGAGTGTCATGTATACTATGCTTTACATCTCAATAGACTGGGATAAAGTTATTTTCAGGTAACAGTTGTTATGATGCAGGGTTGGGGGTGACCATATGGGAAGCCTGAGAGAGGTGTCTGCACAGTTTAGTCACTCCTCATTTCTTTTTTGTGGATTGACACTTGCCCTTACATTGTTCAAGTTAAGTAAGGGAAAGGAGTTGGGATTCAAGGGGAGTTTCATATATTTTTATATGTTTAGTTTTATTTTTGCATATTTTATTACTTTTGTTTATCTATTTCTTGTCACACTCAATATGGATACCTTATTTCATTTAAAACTATGGAAAGCTTAAACTTGTCTGATTTAAGAATTACAAGCTGGAATGTCAGGGGACTCAATAAATTGTCAAAATTGAAGCAAGTTATGAACAGGCTTAAAAGTCTACAGTCTAAGATAGTATTTCTCCAGGAAACGCATATTACGATCTCTGAAATTAAACATGTGCGGCGTAGATGGCCAGGTCAGATTATACATGCAACTTATAATAACTACGCTCGAGGGGTCTTAATCCTTATCCACAAATCGATTCCTTTCTATCTTACTAAAACTATTCAGGATCCTCAAGGTAGATTTGTTGTTGCTCAGGGCACGGTGGTCTCTCTGGCATTGAATCTGGCTTGTGTTTATGGGCCTAATGAGGACAATCCCAAGTTTTTTGAGGATTTTTTCTTAACCCTGTCCTCATTACATGGTCTAAACATTATTGGTGGGTATTTCAGTTGTACTTTGAACCCCCTGTTAGATCGTTCCACTAAATCTGATCCCCATAAAAAAACAATGTAGAAAAACAATAATGCAATACATTGCAGATTTAAATTTGACAGAAATTTGGAGAAAACCTAACCCAAATAAAATAGAGTACTCATGTTACTCAGGTATACACAAGTCCAGATCTCGCATCGACTATTTCTTAGTGTCACAAGAACTGGTGTCAAAAGTTACAAATTGTTGGTATGATTGTATAGTTATTAGCGACCACTCCCTTATTTCAATGTCTGTACTGTGGACAAGTTGACACGGCCTCCTCCTATCTGGCGTATGCAAGTAAGATGGCTTCAAAACCCAGAATTTGTCAAATACATAGAAAACAAGATCAACTTTTATTTTGAGACGAATACTGATCAAACAAACACATCCATACGATGGGAGGCATTTAAAGCATATATCCGAGGGCAAATTATAAGCTTTACGAGTTCTAAAAACAAAAAACAAAGAGAAAAAATGACTAGATTAGAGAAACAAATAAAAGCATTAGAAATAGGTATAAATAAGAGAGATACTCTGAAAAACAAAAACGCTTACTCATTCTAAGAACAGAATATAATAAATTAGCAGCAGATAAAGCAGCAAAAAGTTTACTGTGGTTGAACCAGTCCTTTTATGACCAGGATGAAAAAGCTGGTAAATTACTAGCATGGAGAATTAAAAAATAGATATCACAAATGATCCACAAGATATTAATAATGCGTGTAAAGAATTCTACCAATCATTGTACAAATCAGAATGCCCCCCTGCCCCTACTGATAGAGATGCTTTTCTTAATCATCTTGAGTTTAAAACTATTGCAGAAGAAGCTAAGCAGGATCTGGATAGTGACATTACTGTCCAAGAGCTAGTACAAGTCATTAAAAGTATTAATTCGGGTAAGGCTCCGGGTCCAGATGGCCTGCCTATAGAGTTTTACAAAACCTTTCATAATCAATTGGTAACTCCACTTCTGAATATGTTTGTGGAGTCATTAAATACTGGTATCCTACCTCCGACTTTAAGACTAGCTACAATAACCCTAATTTTAAAACCCAACAAAAAACCTACTGATTGCTCTTCGTACAGGCCTATTAGCCTCATGGGGGTTGATACAAAAATATTGTGTAAAGTTCTTGCCAAAAGATTAGACCCACACATTCCCCATTTGGTGCATAATGACCAGAATGGGTTTGTACAAAATCGTCAAGGGTTTCATAACATTAGAAGAGTCCTAAATATAACTTATTGTACAAATAACACAAGGGATGTAGCACTCTTGTCTCAAGACAGGCATTTGATAGGATCGATTGGCCTTACTTGTTTAATGTGTTACCGAAATATGGACTTGGGATAAAATTTCTAAAATGGATCAAATTATTATACACCAGTCCCACAGCTTGTGTTAAGACAAATAACAATTTATCAAGCCAGATAACATTAGAAAGATCGACTAGACAGGGATGTCCTCTTTCCCCGTTACTGTTCATTTTAGCCATCAAATGCCTAGCTATGTCTATTAGAACTGAAGTAAATCTTTCAGGAATAAGTGTCGGAGGCTATGAACATAGAGTATCATTATATGCCAATGACGTGATTCTCTTTTTATCAAGTTTGTCAATTAGTATTCCAACAATTCTACAATTAATTGATAAATTTGGTCAGTTCTCCGGATACACTATTAACAATTCAAAATCCTCCATACTTTTTTTAAACAAAAAAGAAAGGACCCAGCCAGTCATACACACTCCATTTTACAATGCGAGAGATGGGTTTACCTACCTTGGAATTAGAGTTACTCCGCAAATAAACACCCTTATTAATGCAAATTATGACCCACTGATGAGGGATTTACGAGACTCACTTGAAAAATGGATAAAAATGCCATTATCAATGATAGGCCGAATCAATTTAATTAAGATGACAATCTTACCAAAATTTTTATATTTGTTTCAGTCACTTCCTCTCCCATTGCCAAAATCATTTTTTAAAGAAATGAATAGTGTCATATGATAGGGGTGGTTTACAAATGCCTTGCTTTCAGTGGTACTACTGGTCTGCTCAACTGCGATGTGCTATGTTTTATTTTTCCACACAACCCTCTCCAGCATGGGTTTCTATTGAACAATCATCATCTAAACTGCCATTAAGCCTTTATTTATATTCTGCAGATATTAAGACATTAATGAGAAAAACAACTAATCCTTTTCTTAAAAATACAATTAGTATTTGGTTTTACAGCTCATAAACATATTGCTGATACACCCTCCATCTCTCAGTTCTCTCCCATTTGGGGAAATATGCGGTTTACCCCAGGCAGGGCAGACGGTGGTTTCAAAAACTGGGCAGACCAAGGTCTGCAAAAAGTAGGAGATCTGTACGTTCAAGACAATTTGCTAACATTTAATGATATTTGCTTGAAATATTCCATCCCCAAAAAACATTTTTTCAAATACTTACAATTGAAGCATTTTGTCTCATCAGAACACTGACGTTGTGCATGTGCCGCCGCTGTCTTGCCTGGAGGATACTGTCATGAAGCATATGCATGGAAGACGGCAAATTTCTGCATTATATGCCACACTTGTTTCTCATGACAAAGAATCCAGCATGGATAGAATGAGAGCATGGAGTTTAGATATTAGGGAAGATATTAATAAGGCAGAATGGACAGCTGCCTGCTTAAAAACTCAAACACACACTATCAACACAAGATTGAAATTATTACAACATAAATGGTTAATGAGGACATATATAACCCCTGAAAAACTTAGTAAATGGTCCCCGGGCATTCCAGACACTTGTGTTAAATGTTCGGCTGAGAGGGCACTGTGTATGGGAATGTCCTAAATTGGTAGCGTTTTGAAAAACAGTGATTTGCACCTTAAGTAAAATTGTTGGCATCCAGGTGCCTTTCTCGGCAAAACTGTGTGTCCTAGGAATATATCCGGACAACTTTGCTATTAGCTCTAAAAGTAAGACTCTGATCAACTTTGGCCTCCTGCAGGCCAGGAGGATGGTTGCTTTGTCATGGAAAGAGACTGAAGTTTCTTCTGAACGGTCCTGGATAAGAGAAATAACATTATGTGTTACACTGGAAAAGCTGACCTATATCATTAGAGGTAAAGCACAAGAATTTGAAGAGGTATGGACACTCTTAATGGACTTTCTCGGGAAATTAGAATTGAGTAATTAGAGTGTGACAGTTTAATTATCACTATTTTATTTTATTATTATTATTATTATTATTATTATTATTATTATTATTATTATTATTTATTTTTTTTATTATTGTTATTATTATTTATTTATTTATTTATTTTCTTTTTTTTCATTATTATGCATTTTCATTAATGTTACTTGTTTGCTGTACAATTATAATTCTCTTCATTGGAAATTAATAAAAAACATTGGGGAAAAAAAAAAAAGAAAACTAAGAGAGCAGTAGGCATGTGAAAATAGGAGTTGATCGGCAATATAGCATCATGAAAATAAGCAATTAAAGATTGCTCAAACAGATAAAACTTCAGGTAAGTAAATGGTGAAGGGAAACAACTATTGTATGACATGGTTAAAAGTTCTGAAAAGTCTATTTTTGCATAATAGGTCTGTCCTAAGGTAAGGTCAAAGTATATTCAGTTGTCCTTGTAGGAACATTTACCCATTTGATCTATCCTTCAGTGTTGGAGCAACCTGTCAGGAGCACTGGTCATGAGCTTTGGCCAGGAGCATTGGTCAGGAGTGCCGGAGCCAGAGGATCTGACCTGTTGTGCATCTAAGTGGAAACACAAAAAGACTCACTATTTCTTAAGAACCATTCCACTGTATCTGAACTCTCCCACTCATTGTTGTGCACTTCCTGGACGAGCCCTCACTTGTTTGGACCTAGGGTTTCCACCACATCGAGCAGAACGCCCAGAGAGGTGATCTAGACACGCTGGTTTCTGAAAGTCCCTATGACAGGTCAGACCACTAATATCACTAAAACACAGTTAGGATCATTATATTTAATGTTTTGCTAAAAATTGTTTTCCCACTTTAGCCATATTTTTAGGTTTCAGATTTTACTTCCTGATCGGAAATTATAACATCAGTATTTAGATGTTACCTTTCATTGTTTTGAAAATGTTATATTTGACGAAAATCATGTATTCACATGGTTTATAAATTTCATTTTTGTTTTTGGCATTCCACTCCATTTGCTCTCTAGCTTTGTTACCTCCTTCCTCCTTCAGAGCGCTATCACATTACAATGTGCATCCTGCTAATGAAACTACCCGACACTGCACATTGCATCAGGTTTGTGAAGTGTATTGTTTTGTATCATGGTTTTGTATATTTATGGAGAAATGTCATGCAGGAGCTTGAGAGGGGATGTGTTAATTAAACGTTTCTGCTGATGACTTCATTAATTATAATATTAAGAGAGCCATAAATGTGTGTAATGATTTTCACCATTTATGTGATAGAAAACAGCAAATCCATACTGTCCTCTCAGCCTAATCCCAGTCCCAGTTGATGTTCAGACAGGTGTTGAAGCTTCTGAGTCTCTGAGATCACGTGAATATGGCTGGTGCACTTTCAAGAGGTCATTCTTCTCTGGTGGGTCAGTCAGTCTGGAGAAGAACCAGCTCCAGCGGACTTTACCAGGTGCAATGGGAGGCATCTGCTTTGATTTGTTGAATAGGGCTGAATACTTTAACTTCTTGGGTTCTTTTTTAAAGACAATACAGTAACGTGTATTCAACTGTTGTTACTTCCTGTAGTCGTGGTCAGCTGTTGTTACTTCACCTCCCGTCGCCCGGTGCTCTTTGGAGGAGGGTGTCCAGGTGTGTGAAAGGAGGAACGCTCCGTCATCACGGTTAATACTGTCCGTGCCTCGTTTCCTGATTTCAATGGCCTCCCTGATCCAGCGTTTGAACTTGTTGTTTTCCGATCCAATGACCCGTGCCCCGTCCTAATCCATAATGTGGTTATTTCTTTTACAGTGGTCTGATATGGATACCTTTTCTAAACTTTCTTTCATATGGAAAATCCGTTTTAAGAATAATATTTGAATGTAATCAGATAACTCTAACCTAACTCTACTAACCCTAACTCTGCTAACTCTAACACTTCTAACTAACTCTACTAACCCTAACTCTGCTAACTCTAACACTGCTAACTAACTCTACTAACCGTACCTTTTCTAACCGTACCTCTCGTGCTCCCTGTGTGGAGAGGGTGATGGACAGCTGCAGGATGCTGGGTGGAGCTCCATGAGTCGGAGCTCAGAGGAGAGTGGCCTATTATTAGATCAGAACCTCAGTAATGCCTCAGTGTGATTTCAGCTGCTGTGGAGGCCTCCAAGGACCAGCTTTTCTCTCACTCTCCTTCACTCTCCCCTCTCATCCCACTCTTTCTTCTTTTTCTTTCTTTCTTTTTCTTTCTCTCTCCTTCTGTCTTGCTTTGCCACTCTCCATCCATCTCTCTCTTCTATCTGTCCTCTCTCACACCCTCACTTCTTTTCACTTTCTCTCCCTCTCTTCTCTCTCTCCTCTCTCTCTCCTCTCTCTCCTCTCTCTCTCTCTTCTCCTGCCTTCTCCCTCGTCCTCTGTCCCTCTATATATATATATATGTTCCCTCTCTTCTCTCTCTTTCATTATGTCCCCGCTTTCTCTCGCGTTCTCTCTATGAACCTCTCTCTTTCTTTCCCTATGTCCCCCTCTCTCTACCCCCCCCCCACCCTTCTGTCTCTCTCTCTCTTTCTCTCTCTCTCTGTGTGTCCTCTCCTCTCCCTCTCTCCTCGTTGATCATCTGGATGTTGATTAGAGGTTTACATTCCAGTGGAGGGAAAGGGGCACTGTCACTGTAAACACAAGTACACTACGCACGACAAGTATACTACGCACAACAAATACACTATGCATGACAAGTACACTACACACAACACGTACACTACGCACAACAAGTACGCTACGCACGACATTACAAGCAGTCTCCTCTTCAACCTAAGAGACGCTGAGACCCCTGCAGATAGTCAGAAGAACATCCACAAACGATGGAACAAGACCAAGACTAAATCAGATCCAAACCAGGACAAAAGTTTGACTAAACCCAGACTTAATGGTGCTGTATCTGAGTGTTCCTGTCTTAAAAACATGAAAAACAAACTGGTTCATTTTAAACTGTCTAAATCTATTTCACACATTCCTTATAAGTGCTAAGTCACTCTCCCTTCAGAGCGCTATCAACACAATCAGCGTGCATCCTGCTAATGAAACGACTGCACCTGGCATCAGGTTTGTCAAGTTGTTGTGTACAGTTTTGTATCACGTTTTTGTATATTTATGGGGAATTGTCGTGTGGGAGCATGGGTGATGTAGGATTGTGGGTGGAGCTTTGTACAGGCTCATGCTGGTAACCATAAGGAGGGTATGATTATAGCCCAAGAGAGATCACTACATTACAAACATACATGGATGACATCTGAAACATCTTCAGGCATGTTTTTGATGAGCATAGAACATAGGAACATAGAAATCTGTCACAGCATTCTAAAAACAACTTTCTAACAACTGTCATGCTGTCAGTGCACTTCCTGATTATCTAACAATAAAATGCTTTATAATTAGGGACAGACAGTAAACATTAGTCACATTATTTTGACCTCAAGAGCTGCTTAAACAATATATCTGTACAGGGGCAAGACACATTATGCTCAAATATATTGAATAAAACAGGTATTGGAGCTTTAATACAGTCTACAGGAAATGAGCACACTTCACACATCCAGAGAAAGGCAGCACTGGAAGTAAACAGCAACAGTGAGAAAGTAGAGTCATAAAAATGTGCTTTATCAGCGAGTGTGTGGACAAGACACTGAAGAAATAGAGTTCACAGCAGCAGAGAATGTCCACATGTCTGGGACAGGGACACTTGTGTGGAATATGGCACAGCCCTCACTGTTGCATGTGTATCCTTGCAACTTTCAACCATGTTTCTTTCATGCCTGAAGTGGTTTAAGATGTCATCCATGCATGTGTGGGTAATCTAGTGATCTCTCCTGGGCCCTCTTTGATACTGTCTTCAGTTTATAATTAGTGATTGTTTTAGTCAGACAGGAGAGTTTGTTTTACCTCTTTACAAGTTTTGGCTACTTCCTGAAGCTTTCCTCAGAAGCTAATTCTACTGTGCCCTAATCCTCCTGAACCCTCCACACTGTTAGCTTTGTCCAAGGCTTCACCTACAAGCCTACGTCACCCATGCTCCCACAAAACAATTCTCCATAAAAATACAGAAAACAATACAAAACTGTACACAGCAACTTGACAAACCAGATGCAATGTCTGTGTAATCCCTCAGCCGTCCAGGCAGGTTTTGTAGTAAAAGAACGAATCAATTCTGTTACTGGACAAAAGTTTTTTGAGTGATGTTTCACAGCTCATCCAAGCAGCTTCTTCAGTTCTGAACTGAAGTTCAGTTGAATTTTTCTTTTGTTATCAACCTGATGTGATGTGCAGTAGATTCATAGCGGGATTCACGGTGATTGTGTTGTGATAGTGCTCTGAAGGGGGAGTGTAAAGAAGAGATTCAGAGTGTCAAAAAATGTATGTAACTTACATAACTCATTGATACAATGTTTTCATTGAATATAGCATTTTCAAAACAGCAAAAGGTAAAGTCCTACTCTGCTCCTTTTTCCTTTTTCACTTTATCATGAGTCACACCTCGGGACATTATGAGTTCTGAGTCTTTTGTTTCAACTCAGCCCCGTTCGGTCTCAGCACTCAAAAGCCCTTTTGTGGGACCCTTCTTGTGCAAAATGATCTGAGTCTGTTAAAAGTTACTAAGCTACTATAGTCACATACAGTGTCACATAGTCGTGACATTTGTAATAAAGAATCCTGACATGATGAGGAATGCAGCAATATAACATTACAGGGGTTTATGCATTTCTGTGTACAATTATTAGACCATTTATAGAAAGAAATCACTATCAAAAATTGCATTCTCAAGGACAAATCCTCTCCACAAACTAATTGATTGTGACACAATGGGATAGAATTACAGTTTCAGATGTAAATAGAACATTTCATCAATTTATCAGATCCAAATTAATCCCAAAATGAGCTCTGTCTCCAGTGAATCACCTGCTATAACAAAAGTCATGTTCCACACCCTCAAACCCACACATAGAATTCTCAGTCATTTGGCCATAGAATGTGTATGGGGCCATTCCATGGGAAACTGGCAGAAATTCAAACATGTAACGTGAGTTAAACATCACTGTAATTCTGAGATATGATCAGTGGCATAATATTCTGGGGACCTTTTCCCATACGGGTGTGGAACATGACTTCTGTTATAGCAGGAGATCCACTGGAGACACGGAGCTCATCTTGGGATTCATTTGAAGCTGATAAATTGGGGAGGATTTTTATTTACATCTGAAACTGTAATCCCATGCCAGTGTGTCACAATCAGTTTGTGGAGAGGATTTGTCCTTGAGAATTCAATTTTTTTAATATACATTTCTATAAATGGTCTAAAATGGAAATGGTCTAAACAGAAATGCATAAACCCCTGTAATATTGTTGTATTCCTCGTCATGTCATGACCCTTTGTTCTAAATTCCATGACTATGTCACACTTTATGTGACTACAGCAGCACAAACTGAGATCATTTCACACAAGGTGGGTCCTACAAAAGGGGTTTTAGGTCCTGAGACTGAACGGGGCTGAGTTGAAATAAAACACTAGTAATGTCCTGAGGTGTGACTCCTGACAAATCATAGTGAGAAAAAGGAGCTGAATAATGCCGGTGGAGAGGTCTGGCTCGCAGAATAGTCATATGGTGATCTAAATATGTACAATCTACCCGCACTTACCTCTAATCTGGTGTTTGTACTGTAGTATAAGATAAGACTAAAGCAGATCTATTCTGCAAAATCCATTTTTCAGAGCTTTTAACCATGTTGTAGTTGTTTCACCATTTACTCACCTGAAGTTGTAGTTGAAGTGATTCGTGCATGTTTGAGTCATCTTTAATCGCTTATTTTCAAGATGCCATTTTGCTGATCTACGTTTGTTTTCACCTCCACCATTATATTATGCTTTTGTTTTCACATAGTCATTTTGCTAATGAAAAAAACGCTCTGCTCTAGTGTGATGTGCAGCTGTCCATAGGAGGGTCCTACAGCATGCGGTGCTTTGTTATGATGATGTTTACAGTTTACAGTGTGCCCAGTGGGAGCTGACTGTACTGTAAACAGCAACTTCTAACGCGAAAGTTGCTGAGATGGAGATGCATCTCCAATAACACAGACCTTGGTTATTATATGTTATTATATATTATATATGCTTTTGATCCAAGAGATGGTTCAAGAGGTGACTGGAGCCTCGTGTTCTTTTGAAGATCCTGGATAACCCAGTAGTTGAACCTTCTGATGTTAGTGCAGGTTGTGGGGATAGACCTCGCAACATGCAGAGACTACTTTCTAACTATCTGTAAACTGTAAACTTTTTTCTTTGTACACAATAAATCTTTAAAAGAAGGCCAATATTTGCACTTTTTAGCATATTGGCTATTGTCTTTCAATCTCCAAGAGAGGCAGATGTTTACTTTGGGCCATGCTGTCTAAAGAATATGCATAAAGCTTTATTTTTTACACTTAGTATGAAGAGGACACAGCACAATGTGACTATACTGCTCTCTTATCCACTTTGTAGTAAAACAGGGCTGTGGATGAGTTTGTAGAACATTCAAATTATATCACTTGGGAAAGATCATCTAAATCATCCCTACCTATCAAAATGCAGCTATCCATAGAAGGGGCACACAGCATGCGGCGCATTGGGCACCACAGTTTTGTAATGCAGAAGTCATATTGTGATTTAAAATATACAAATTCTAACATAGTGGTCCTGGTGTCATAGATGATAACTATAGAGCAGACTCTAGCACTATATGTCTTTATTAAACCACAGTGAATTGTGGGTATTTGGCCCGTCCCTGCCGCTCGGTTCCACATTCTTCAGTTTAGCAGGGGCAATAGTACCGCTGGAGGGTCTGACCTTGTTGTACATGTTCTCAGGTGAAACGCCACACGGTATTTTTGAAGAACCTTTCCATTGTATGAACTTTCCCACTCATTGTTGTGCACTTCCTGGACGAGCCCTCACTTGTTTGGACCCAGGCTCTCCACCACATCGAGCAGAACGCCCAAACACAACACTAGTTTCTCTGTACAGTCTCAGAAGTAAGAGAGCGAGCAGGCACTGACGGTGGAAAGGCAGGACATAACAGGCTCATTCTTGGCACAAAGCATAAAATCCCACTGTAACATGAAATACTCCATAACCCACATATTAACCATGACTCAGATGATCTAATGCTTCACTGCTCTGCTCCTGTCACCTGTGGGTGCTCACTGGGCGGATCAGTGCAGTCAGGTCCACACAGGTGAGACCCTCCCTCTCTCTTTACCTCTCTCTTTTCTCCACTCTCACTGCACAGAATGTAACTACACTGCTCTCTTATCCACTTTGTAGTAAAACAGGGTTGTGGATGAGTTTGTAGCACATTCAAAGTATATCACTTGGGGAAAATAATCAAAATCACCCCTACCTATCGAAAACTATCAGCAGAGCCTCTCCACCATCTGTTGCTCTGGATTATAACACAGGGCATCAGTATCAGTGTTGGAAAAAAAGCATATCATTTTTATCTCTACTAGAGTCTCTGAACCAGGTGAATTGAAGGCTTGGTGTGTTCAAAAGTGGTCCAGAGAAGTTACCTTTGACTTATTCATACACGTTCTGACCTGGAGGAGAGAGAGCATCTGCGTCCTCTGGCACATAACTGTTTAAAGTGAGAGGAGACATATCCACAAGGCCCTTAGAAAATGTTCAGCTAAAGGGACCAGGTCTGATCTCAAGGACCAACATTAGTTACACAAGAAGAGAACAACATGGGGGGTTTACAGTTATGTGAGTGCGGTTTTGGCAAAACCCTGAATATTAAATACAACTCAGTAAATGCCACATGGTTCCCTACATGGGGCAGTGAGTACATACAGAGTGTATTTAAAGACCGTTCACCCTCAGTAATGATGCCTCTGAATCCATGAGTGAGAAGAGCCTGACACAGCTCGAGGTGTAAAGCTCTTCAGTACTCCTGCACAGAATAAGCTGCTTGTTAATTGAACTGTTATTCTTATTCAAAGAATCAGAAGTGTTCTTCATTGTTGTTAGTATGAAGGCAAGATTATGTCCCACAGAGAGTACAAGTCTTCTACAACATTCTAGAGACTGATCTGCTGGTGTTTTGGCTCAGTAGAGAAATGCAAAGTCACAATAGTCAAACACAAAAGAGACATGTGCTCCTGTACGCAGTCGTCAAAGACAACCAGCGCTGCAAGAAGTACTCCATTTTGCAAAAAAAAAGTACATTTACAGGAGCAAAAAACTATTGTCTGCTTTCTATAGTGAGAGAGTCAGCAGCAGCAGTAGAGCATCAGGTCAGTGGTTTGGAAGAGGAACCCAGAGGACCCTTGTTTTAGGTCAATAATGCAGAGACGTAATGATCTACATACGTCACTTTTTTCAGAACATACAATTTAATCTTCATTTCATTCAAAGTATTAATAATTAATATAAAAATAATTCAAGTGTCACATTTACGAGCTGTTATTAATCTGCCATCATAATTATACCAAAGCTTTTCTTGTAAGTTGCTGTTGCAAGATTGAAATTTCTCCATGGTGGAGAAATTTCCTAACTACAGTACTTACGCTCTTGTACACAAGTTTCAGCAAGACCCTAACTATTCCTTAAAAAAATGCCACACTCACGCTCTCTGTCACTCCTCTCCCACAATCCCTCCCTCCAGTACTGCGGAGGCTGCACATTCCAGTACAGGTTCAGACACCTGCCCCCTTTGAACCTGTCACAACATTTTTTGAATCTGCCAAAGGTCAGGATGGAACCTTTATATGGGATTTCCAAACAAATGATTCTATGCTCCAAGATGTTCTCATGAGCAGCTCTGTGGTGTGTGAAAGCCAGCGCTGAACCACCCACAACAAACATGGCCATGCCCACAGACGTACTGAGGCCTGTGCATTTGTGAAGAGTAAGACATCTGTGCGTCTGGATTTAACTTAAGTTTGTTTTTTTGGCTATTGTGAGGTTTCGACCAATCAGAGTAAAGTATTTCTCTGAATGCTCTGATCATTGGTTCTTCACTTTCAGTAAGAGTTGTTTCACAGTGATGTAGAACTCAGTTCAGAGGGACATACACATGAGTCTGGTCAGGTCACTGAGATGTACTCACATTTTTTCTAGTGTGTTTAAAGGTGCATTATGTCACTTTTGTGGAGGAGGGTCAGTCCTGTTTGTTTCCATGGAGATGATATGACCTTAGACTGTTCCACAGTCTGTCATTAAACTTTTCACCCAAAGCAGACGACAGACCCCTGAAAAGTTACATAGTAGATCTTTTAAAGGTTCTGTACACAGGCACATTTATTCCACTATTAAACAAAAATGTGTCTCACAAATACATTGTATAAGCAGCTCTTGAGCTCAAAACAAGTCAGCTGCGTGCTGTCTGCATCTAATTAGAAAACATTTAATTGTCCAAGAATCAGGAAGTGTGCATTAGCATGCTCGTTGTTTCTATCTTTATTTTCACTATAATTCACAACTGTTTAAAATGAACTACTTTTGATTTTCTAATTTTTACGACAGTAAAATTCTGTTACAGTGCCTTTAAGGGGCCTGTCTTTAAAGGCAGTAGAGATCCGGCTACAAAACCAAATACTGGACATGTTTGTACTACATTTGACAGTAAATGGAAATGTGAAATCTAAATATAGTCTCATGTTTTTACACATACAAAGCACATTTCCACACAGATCAAATTTATTTTCTTAACATCCCTTTTGCTGACAAGTAGTGTGAACCTCTGACGCACCATTACTGTTACTATGTGTCCTGCATGAGCAGACTCTACTTCCTGAGAAAGCAGGAAAACAGGAGATTTTCTACCAGTCTGTGGTGGCCAGCGCCCTGGACTTCGCTGTCAATCAGCATTTTATTTGCGTCGTTTTTGTCTCTTGTATATAGCTGTGACTTTATAGTTTATATATATTATTTATAGATTATTACTTCTATTTCTATTTTATTTTGACTTGTACATATACATTTATTTATGTCTCATTTGACACTTGTCTCTTGCTCTTTTTGCTACACCATCTATTTTTGTTACTCTCTGTTATTATATTATATTGTGATGTGTGAGGTGCTGTATCCAAATCATTTCCCTTGTGGACCAATAAAGTTTGTCTAAGTTTAAGTCTAAGTCTAAGTCTAAGTATCTCCGGCAGGTCCCTTCACTCCTCCTCAGACATTAATGACTCTGACTCTGGCTCTCACATGGCACTGCTCGGGTACAGAACATTCCGGTGCATTCCTGTGGGACATACATGACCCGCAAATTGGGAAACCTGCAGTACTGGTGTCGATGAGAGGAGAGATGGTATCACCAGGGCCTGTCAGTGCACAGAAGAGAACTGCTCTGGTACAGCCAGGTAAGACATACAAGTCATACAATACACATGATGACAAACTCATAAACTGGAATAGGTCTTGCATAGAGCTTTTTGACATTTAAAGGTGCACAATATACGTTTTCTGGTGGGGGTTCACTACCTGCTTGTCTGGAGGCGTATCAGGTCGCCGTATCAGACTTTTGTGGTGGAGAAGAAGCTGAGTCCAAAA
This sequence comes from Taenioides sp. WSHXM2023, assembly GCA_029959045.1. Taxonomy (NCBI): domain Eukaryota; kingdom Metazoa; phylum Chordata; class Actinopteri; order Gobiiformes; family Gobiidae; genus Taenioides; species Taenioides sp. WSHXM2023. The sequence continues at coordinate 25,089,284 of CM057105.1, forward strand.
GCAAAGCTCTCCATTTACTGCTCAGTCTACTCTCACGTTTGGTCCTGGTTTAGTCCTGGTTTAGTCCTGGTTTAGATCTCTGGTCTACTCTCTCCTATGGTCATGAGCTTTGTGCTGACCAAGGACAAGATCGTGGATACAAGTGTTAAATGAGTAGAGCCACTGCTCCTCCATGTGGAGAGGAGCAGCTGAGGGAAGAGAATCTGTTCCAGTTCATGTCCCACCGGGAGGAGGCCTGGGGAAGGAGGAGGGACTCTCTCGGCTGGTCTGGGGACACCATGGGGTCCCACTGGAGGAGCTGGATGAAGTGTCCAGGGTGAGGGTTCCTGCTCAGACTGATGCAGGAAATGAATGGATGGAAAAATCAGGTACAACACCTTTAATGGAATGTGAAGGACAAAACATTAAAGGACAGTCAAGGGACAGACACAAAAATGAGACAAACTAAATCATATCTGAAGGCGCTCTGCAAGAAACACACATGTCAATCATGTCAGAAGAACATAAAGCATGTAGGAGTACAGGAGCAATAAGGTTATCTGGTATAATCTACTCCAAGAAATCCACTTTACGTAAATATGCTGGGCTTTCCACATCACATCTCCACCGGATCTAAACCAGGACTTTTGTGGTTTTGAAGTCAGATAAAAGCTGCAGTGGCAGTGTCCTGACTCAGTCTGTGGCAGAGTGGTTAACAGTATCAGTTATGTCTACAGCACACATTGTGATCTGAGTCAACAGTCTGCGGCTCTAATCTGTTCTTATGCCCTGGAACTGTGGACTTGGTAAGATTAAACTCTACTGAATCTGCAAACATGGAATGTCTTTGGTTCAAATTTTTGCATTTGTGTTTTAACTGTGTAGATTGATTGATTTACTTGTGATGTTTTAAATCAGACATATTCTGCAGAATGGATTTTTCAGAGCTTGTAACCATGTTTCAGTAGTTTCCTTCTCAGTGACTCTCTGAAGTTGTATTTGGAATGATTCGTGCATGTTTGAGTCATCTTTATTCTCCTGTATTCAAGATGCCATTTTGTCGATCTACCCCCGTTTTCACCTCCACCGGCACACGCCCACTGTGACATACGCACTTCCATCTCCACTTTTATTTTCTTAATCAGCGATAGGTGTTGGATTCAGCAGTGTTGTGTTTTGGCACAAACAAATGCAATCCTCTGCTCTAATGTGATGTGCAGTTGTTTCTTTAATTAAAAGAGGGTATTTTCCTCCTGTGGGGTATTAACTGCTAACACATGGCATATTTAGATCGCCATGTTACCTTTTATTGTTTTGAACATGATATATTCACCCAAAACAACATATTTTGTTTATTTATTTGTTTTAACAATAGGTGTTATAGATCACAACACAATCAGCGTGCATCCCATTAATGAAACTACTGCACATCACACCAGGTTTGTCAAGTTGCTGTGTACAACTTAGTATCATCCATCATCCATCCATTTTCTTCTGCTTATCCGGGGCCGGATTGCGGGGACAACAGCCTAAGTAGGGACTCCCAAACTTCCTTCACCCTGGACACTTCCTCCAGCTCCTCCGGGGGGACCTCAAGGTGTTCCCAGGCCAGCCGAGAGACATAGTCCCTCCAGCGTGTCCTGGGTTTTCCCCAGGGCCTCCTCCCGGTGGTTTAGTATCATATTTTTGTATATTTATGGAGAATTGTCGGGTGGTAGCATGGGTGATGTAGACTTGCGGGTGGACTTGCTTAATACTCCTAAGTCATGGTAGATGAATATTGTGATTTAAAATGTGCAAATGACAACATAATGATCCACTGGTGTCATAGATTATAACTATACACAAGCACAGGAGGTCTCGTGTGTGCTGTACAGTAGTTGTAACTAGCTGTGAACCTGCTGTTCAGCGAACCGTCGCTGGGTGAAACTCCTTCTAGGGCTAGTGACTGGTAAAAGGCAAAGGGGGAGATTTTCTGTGTAGTTCAGTATAAGGATGGGCTGAAACTTCCTCATGAGGGAGAATCACTTCAGAGAAGCAGTGCATCTCCTTCAGGTCTAAGAATGGACAGATTATGTCACTATGATTCCAGTGAACTTGACTTTGAATTATTTGCCTCCTCTAATTCATAATGTTATTTGTAAAGAACTGTGGCAATATGTAAAAAAAAAGCTTTCTGATTCACAAAGAAGTGTTTCTGATTCTCATGCAGAAAATAGTGCTTAAGTGCAGAGCGTGATAGCAGAGGTCAACTGCACGTGTGTGTGTCCCTGGGGTCTGATCAGTCAGAATTGTATGTTGTAAATTGTGCATTATCTAATTAAAATGATTAAAATTTAACTGGTTCAAAGATAATAGAGCTTGAAATAAGTGCATACTGCTGTTGTGTCTTTGGGCAAGACACTTCTCCCACATTGCCCATGACTGTGGTGTGTGAGTGAGTGACAGGTGGTTTTCCTAGTTTTGCGATCACAGTTAACAAACATGTGACTCAGTTCATATCCTGTCACTGAACAGGTCACGGGATAAACTGGGCTAATAGCTGTTAATAAAATGTGCTTCTGATGCAACACACTTTGTGTACTGACCCAAACGTCACAACCAGAGCCAAAAAAACATGAGTAATGTCCCAGACTGTACATGCTTACACAACGCTACGACCTGTGACTGCTACCATGACGACGGTGCTTTATCACCCTTGCCCTGTTCACCTGTGTGAGCCTGTGTACTGAGGGAGGGCATCAGGTTTAGCTCTTATCTGGACATGGCCTGGCAGTAGTCCAGGCACAGAAGTGTTTCATGCTTTTATTGAGCTTAATGAGTTAGTGTTAGAACCAAACAATGTGTAACAGAAGAGAATGTGAAGTATGTGTGACGATGGAGGAGATGCAGCACTTTAGAGGTCCTATATTACTCAAAATGGACTTGTGTGAGCTTTAAACATATGTGAGAATGTTGTTATTGTTTTGTTTCATTAACATATTTTTCAGTAATCTTTTATTATTAGTCTGTCTACATCTCCAAAGATCAAAATGTTCTGTAAGTGGTAGTTTTGAAGTTAGCATCTCCTTTTATGTTTAGTTCAGTAGCAATAGGAAATTCCAGGACTGAAATTATCCAAATGATTCTAGTGAAAGTGTGTGGTGTTCAAAACCACAGTGGAGCACTTCCTGTATTACCACATGACATCACAAGGTGGAACAGAGTGTTTTCTGTTTGAGAGAAGAACTAAATATGCAGGGTTTGTGGAGTGTGTGTGTGTGCGTGTTGGTGGTGGTCGGAGGGGTCGATGGTGCAGATTGGCAGCCTCGCTTCCATCAGTCTGCCCCAGGGCAACTGTGGCTACAATAACATCTAACCACCATCGAGTGTGGAGTCAATAATGATTTGTAAAGCGCTTTGGGTGTCTTGAAAGGCGCTATATAAATGCAACAATTAATTCATCTCCGGGTTAAACATCAAATGCCCATTCTAGCTGTGAAGTCAGAAAAACGAGCAGTTTATTACAGTAAAGGTTCAGTAAAGTTCTAAATACTGTAGTGAAATTGCTCAAATCAAACAAAAAGAGGATCCAGTGAAGTTCAGGAGCCAGTGAAGTTTAGCACCTGGACATTATTCTTATGAACAGTTAATATGGGGTGACCAGATTCTCCAAATAAAACACTGGATCATTCCCGGTCTGGTGGGGCTGGTCTGGTGGGGCTGGTCTGGTGGGGCTGGTCTGGTGTGGCTGATTTGGTCGGGCTGGTCTGGGCTGGTCTGGTATGGTCTGGTTGGGGCTGGTTTGTGCCGCTGGTCTGGTGTGGCTGGTCTGGTGGGGCTGGTCTGGTGTGGTTGGTCTTGTCGGGCTGGTCTGGTGGGGCTGGTCTGGTGTAGTCTGGTCTGGTGTAGTCTGGTCTGGGCTGGTCTGGTGGGGCTGGTCTGGTATGGGTGGTCTGGTGGGGCTGGTCTGGTGGGGCTGGTCTGGTAGGGTGGGGCTGGTCTGGTGGGGCTGGTCTGGTGTGGTTGGTCTTGTCGGGCTGGTCTGGTGGGGCTGGTCTGGTGTAGTCTGGTCTGGTGTAGTCTGGTCTGGGCTGGTCTGGTGGGGCTGGTCTGGTATGGGTGGTCTGGTGGGGCTGGTCTGGTGGGGCTGGTCTGGTGGGGTGGGGCTGGTCTGGTGGGGCTGGTCTGGTGGAGCTGGTCGGGTGGGGCTGGTCTGGTGGGGTTGGTCTGGTCGGTCTGATATGGGCTGGTCCTGATAAAAGAGTGAAAAGAGGGAGTGGTTAAGTACAATAGTTCTGCACTTGGCCGATTCAGGACTTCTTCACGTCTCACTGAGAGCAGTGATAGAACCTGAGACTTCATACAATCTGAGATCTGATCTGAGATGTTCTTTGTGCTCAGCTCATTGTCCAGAGTTTGTCTGTATTTTGGATAAACAAGTATAAGAATAGAATGTCCTCTTTACTGTTGGCAGGGATCAGAGTGTTCCAAAATATGAACACCTGGGACATGTCTTGTATAAAACTGGGACAAATCACTGGTTTGGGATAAATCAGCTGGGACCTGCTAAACCTGATGCCCTCCCTCAGTACACAGAGCTCAAAACTAGGACAGTCCTGGGTCAACATTTTCATCTGGTCACATTAAATTAAAAGCAATGTTTGAGAGTGGATTTGTGCTTTTGTCGCCCTGTTAGCAACATTAGCATATCAGTCAGGTTTTGAATTTTTACCAAATGCAAGGCGCCGCCATGCTGGATGTTCTATCTCAGGCTCTGAAATGTTCTTCCAGTTTCCAAGGACAAATTCTGAGATCGCAGCACGTTATATCGCAGAATAGTTCATTTTCTTCTCATTACTGTGAGTCTGAGTCATCCATGAGTCAATTAAATCAGATGCATTTCCCAGAAAGTACACACTTATAAGTATCAGTGTTTTGCAATTGACCTATAGCTGGCAATGACACACAACAAACTGGCTAACAAGGACTTACTGTATTTTAAAGGAACTCTGTGTAGCCTGTGCTCTTACTATTTTAAAAAGGTCCCATCTGAACCTGTGTCTCCAGAGCCTTCACCTGCAGATAGAGACAAATCCAAGTGCGTCTCATTCTCAGTATATGGACAGGCCAGGGCTCATGTGAAGCTCAGAACCTCCAGAATTCCCTCCCTGAGCTACAGAGGCTGCACTAGCACTGATTCATAACTGGCTGCAGGTGCTGGGGTTTAGATAGTGACCATTCAGATCAGAGAGAGGCATTTTAGGTTTAAACCAACTGGATTTTAACATTGAAACACTGGCAACCCAAATGTTAGACTCATGTGAGGCTCAGTTTGCTTTCTGATTGCAAATACAGCACATATTCCTTTTTAAACATATATTTAATGGTGACTTTTCTCTGACCCAACTATCCAGATGTTTAAAGGAGAGGTGGGGGGTTCATAAATCTCTGCTGTTTAAAGGGACAGTGACACATGGACAGGAAATGAAAAGAGGCGTGGTTCTTCTAAGCAGATCTGTGATATGGGCCTTATTTTGGCCATACTGGGACATGTGTCTCTGTACATTACTCTGATGCACTCTTCCTCTGTCTGTGCTCAGCCAATCACAGGGCTACATCTCACCTGAAAAATGTGGTCACATGAGGTTAAAGAGGGGGTATTATGCAAAAATACATTTTCAAAGCAATAAAAGGTAACACAGTGATCTAAATATGTGATGAGTCATGACACAACAAATGCTATAGATCATAGTACAGACCAGTCATCCCCAACCTGGGGGTCGGGACTCAGATTTGTGTCTCCAAAGATTCTGATCCGTGAAGCTGGTCACGTGATCGGCTGTGAGCTGGAGACATTTGTCACAGTGAGGGACAGGAGGACACTGGACAAACTGCTCTCCATCATGGACACTCCTGCTCACCCACTGCACCAGACTATAGAGGGACAGAGGAGATAATACTCCCTACAACTGTACAACAACTCACCCACTGCACCAGGCTATAGAGGGACATATAATACTCCCTACAACTGTACAACAACTCACTTTTATGTAACATATAATACTCCCTAGTCTCATTTGACTCCTGGCTCTTGCTCTTTTTGCTACACCATCTATTTAAGATAAGATAAGATAAGACTTTATTGATCTCACAGAGGAGAAATTCACTCGTGACAGAAGCTCACAGTCAGGGGACAGTATAGTGCAAAAAGTTGTGAAAAATTGTGCAAACACTCAGAACAATAAGTAAATGAAAAATAAAATCACAATAAATATTAACATATTTACAACATCAGGTAGCTCTTATGTACAGGGAGTGAAAGAAATTATTTATTTTTGTTCCTCTCTGTTATTATATTATATTGTGATGAGTGAGCTACTGTATCCAAATCATTTCCCTTGTGGATTAATAAAGTTTGTCTAAATCTAAATCTAATTCTCAGGGGGTCCCCAGGGGCTCTTCAGGGTCATAAACTGTGTGCATTTGATAAAGGGCTGACATGTTCATTGCTTCTCTAAGGTATTTTATAACCATTACAGTTTCTATCTTTAACCAGAAAACACGTAGTTTTCCTTATAAGACAATAGCTTCTCAGGAGGAAGAGGAGGTGTCCACAGGTAAAACAGGGGTCACTGGTAGAAACAAAGACAAAGACACTTCATAAAAGTGTCATCTTTGCTGAGAAACTGAAACTTACTGAAACACTGAAACAAACTGAAACCCTGCTCCTTTCATTCTAAACGTTTCCACGGGCCTGTTCGTGCTGAATGTCACATTTACAACATAGAAACTGAAATTAAACACAACCATGTCATTTTTTATCCAAAAATAGACTACAGTGGAATAAAAGCACGATTTCATTTAGGTTCTGTTTAGTTCCCTGAAAAACATGTGCCCTTACTGTCAGTGGGCTTGCATCTCCGCAAACTTGACTCGTACTTAAAGAGGGCCTCCTCCTGCTTGTTTCCATGGAAATGTTACTTTGGCTATAACATTCTACAGTATGACTTAAAAGTGATCTATCTCCGTGAAGAATGTTCCAAAGTATAGTTTTAACTTTGTGTTTCCATGGAATCATGCCACCTCCAGAAAGTGACTTAGCTTTAGAGACATACTTTATTCATCCCAAGGCAAAATTAATTTAAGCCATGTTATAATGTTGTGACCTCCTCAAAAGTTTCATTCACACATTTGGGTAACGTTGCATTATTAGTTCACCTGCATCGCCAAATCTCAAAATGCTCTGTTCCACCTTGTGATGTCATGTAGTGGTAGTTTTCAGCTCATTTTACCTTTAGTTCAGTAAATGATTCCAGTGAAGGTGTTTGGAGTTTAAAAACATAGTAGAGCACTTCCTGTATTACCACAAGACATCACAAGGGGGAACAGTGTTTGAAGGAAGTGCTGAGAAAGCTACATTATACAATGTGTGTAGTATAGGCCCTTAAGCAGAGCATTGTAAATGATATACTGTATGTACGTTTCACAGTATAACCTCTGACGCATTCTGCATGTCTGCGCAGAAAAAGTAGTTCCTTTCTAGTGTATTAAAAACACACCCATAGCCGTCAGCCGTGTCACACCTTTGGTACACAGACTCAAGTGTGAGGCATGACCTGTGTGTGGGCGTACCTAATAATATGTCCTCTTACTGTAACGCTACCTGCTTTTTCCTCTGTATTTCCTCTTCCAATGGCTCAATACATGTTCATGTGTGTGTGTGTGTGTGTGTGTGTGTGTGTGTGTGTGTGTGTGTGTGTGTGTGCGTGCGTGCGTGCGTGCGTGCGTGCGTGTGTGTGTGTGTGTGTTTGTCTGGGTCAAAGGCACACAGTCTGAGGGTCTCTTCAGAACCTTATCAGCTGCCCAAATGAAAATCTCAGGATGTACTCAATGCCTGAGTGGTGTTTTTATCAAGTGAAAAATATTTACTTTAATTTGTTGCAGTGGCTGAAGTCAAGCAGTGGTTATCTGAAAGGTACATGATGAATGTGTGTAAAACATCCGAGAAACAATTAAAGCTGCATTGTGTAATATTATACCGATGTTTTTGCCAGAATGTTCACTGGCATTTAACTTATTTATCTTTAGACCTGGTCTTTTAGTCCTGGTTTAGTGGGTCTAATTTTGTACTGGTTTAGAGCTGGTTTAGTCCTTGTTTGGTCCTGGATTAGTCCTGGTTTAGCCCTAATTTAGTCCTGGTTTAGTCCTAATGGTTCAACTTAAAGATGCATTATGTCACTTTTCTGAGTGATCCACCACCTATACCTGGTCTCGAGGTGGCAGAGTTGCTAACATGGGTCTTGGGGTGGCAGAGTGGTTAGCCCAGTGGAGTTATATGAGGACACAGTGAAAGTGCTGCTTTTAGACTGGTAAGAGACTCAGTAGTCTCAGCAGCGGGCACACAGCCAGTTGGCACTGACACACTAGTGCCAACTCCACTGGGATTCTGCTGAAACAGGGCATGATGGGCTTTTCTATGGTTAGTATTCAGCTAGGCTTTATGTAGATCTGTATTTTTAACATTTAATTTTGTTCATTGTAAAACACAATATTGATCTAAAAAGACTTAATAACAGAATCAGGTCCATGGAGCACAGGGAGCATTGTTATAACATTATAATGGTTAAAAGCTCATATTGATTTTAAATAATAATGTCTACACCAAAACCAGGTTCTGACCAGGACCAAACCCGGACAAAACCTGTGTTAAACCAGGACTAAACCAGGTCTAAACCAGGGCTAGGCCAGGACTAGACCAGGGCTAGAGCAGAGCTAAACCAGGACTAAACCAGGACTAAACTAGTACTAAAATGGGACTAAAACAGGACTAAACCAGGTCTAAACCTGGCCTAGACCAGGGGTAAACCAGGGCTAAACTAGTAATAAACCGGGACTAAACCAGGATTAAACCAAGCTCAAACTAGGATTAAACCAGGGCTAAACCCACAGTTAAATGGCCCATATTAGGGCTAAACTAGGACTAAACTAGTACTAAACCAGTACTAAATCAGGGCTATACCAAGTTCAAACCCGGTCCAAACCAGGATTGGACAGGATATTCACTCTTTGTCCAGCTCAAGAACTGTTTAAATCATTGTTTAAACGTTTGCATGTGTTTATATTGTGTTCGTTTTACTGGAAAGCACTTTGGTCACCTTGTGTGTTGTAAAGGGCTAAATAAATGGCAAAAAAAAATTTCACCTAGGAGAACTAAAGTGGGACTGAACAAGATCTAAATCACAGATAAAGGGCCCATATTACGTTATTTTCTGAACAAAAGGTAAAAGGTAGCAGTTAACTTGAAAACTACCACAACATGACATCACAAGGTGGAACAGAGCATTTTGAGCTTTGGTGATGTAGACAGACTGATAATAAAGTGTTACTCAAATATGTGTGAATGAAACAAAACACAACTCCAGGTCTGTTTTTGAGGAGGGAACAACTTTATAACAGGGCTTAAAGCTCATAAGAGTCAGTTTTGAGTAATATTAGAGCTTTAAACCAGGACTAAACCAGGACTGTTGGGAAAATCATGAGTGAGGAAGTCCTTCACATCATGTTAAAACAATAGACAACTTTATATGAGCTCAGTTGCTTGTTGTCACGGCACCTTTGACAGTCCAGAGCATGTGCAGTCTGTTTGGTCAGAGTGGGACTCCGGTGAGAGTTAAACAAGTGTTCTTCACAGAGGCCAGAGAGAGAGGGGGCATGTCTGTTGCCATGGTGACTGCTTTGGAACAGCCGCACATCACGAAGGTGCCAGTGGATGAGGATGGATTAGAGATAGTCTGGTCCAGAGGGACAGAGGGGATGACTCAGCTCTGCTCCTAAATGTAACCAAACCTGCTAAAGTTAAACAGGGGTATGAAAAATCGACTTGTAGGAGCGTTCTACCATGTTATAATGTTGTTTCCTCATCAAAAACATGCCTGAAGAGGTTTTAGAGTTATCCGTGCATGTTTGAGTAATCCAGTGATCTCTCTTGTGCCCTATTCAAACCCTCTTTACGGTTATGATTCTGTGCAATGCTCTGTCCACAAGCCTACGTCACCCATGCTCCCACATCCCAATTCTCTATAAATATATTATACAAACAAACAAAAAACATGACACAAAACAATACCCTCTAACTTGACAAACCTGATGCGATGTGCAGTAGTGTGTAGTGGGATGCACACTGATTGGTGTGTGTTCTGACGAGGGAGTGACTCTTAAACTGAACCAAAGTCAAACCTTAAGGATTTCCTTACATAAGCACTAACCATTAACCACCACTGCTGTAACAGTGCGTGAGGGGGACACTGCCCCCTGTTGCACACACTGGCAATTACCATTTGTTACGTTTTTATTAATAATATTTGTAGTACTGTTGACAGTACTATAAATACTAAAGTATAATTTAGTATAATTTAAAGGACCTGTACCCCATTTCTCCCATGTATTTGAGCAAATTGTGCCTTGCCCCAGAACAGATATAAGCAACTGTATAAGCAGCTCTACTGAGACATGCAGAAGTGGAAAATGAAATAATAAGAAATAAGTAATGTAGAGCCTATAATTTATATTCTTGTTCTGCATTCTTTGAATAAAAAAGTTAAAAAGTCAACAAGTAGCCCAAGAATATTCTCAAGCAGAAGTACAAACAATGACATCTAGTATAAAAAACTGATTTCAGTTCATTAAATTTTATGGCCTGCAGTCACATGCAGTCTATGCTCGCTATACTGTTTCGAGTATAGACCTGCTCACTCTGAGAAACTGTCATAGTGACTGTAGAGGACCTGACAAGTCGTGTCTCTGGAGGGGCGCACTCTGCTTTTTCTTCATATTCTTCTGACATATAGGACTCCACGCCTTTATTATATTATAGACCATGATTCAGTTATGTGTAAGAAGTTTTTTTTTTTTTTTTTTTTTTTTTTTCTTTTCTTTTAATATTACTGTTAAAGCCATATTTGGTCAGATTAAGGCCTTAGACGTGGTGTGGTCACAGTATTAACATTTCAAACTCAAACTGATTCTGATACCATGATGATAAAAAAAAAAAAAACTGACAATAGAATGTGATTTTCAACATGAAATCATAGTACTGTCTTTTCTATTCCCATGTGTCCTTATATCTGTACTCCCTCAGTGGTCCTGTAGGTTCCATAGTGGTCCATGGGTGTATACTAGTCTATGTGCTCTTATAGAGTGTATGCAGTCACGTGACAGGAAGTTGTCAGTCCGCCATACTGACGGTCTAGTCACGTCTGACCGCCAGTGCTCTAGTGACAACAAAAAGCCGTCTTTTACTCATACTGACTTAACTAATCACCGAGATAGTAATCAGAAGAAAAGATATGAGGACAAGCTTGCTAATCTGAACATATCGGACCCCTACAGTGTGCCCCAGGTCCTTTTTACAGCCCTAACAGCGGCTAATTATTAACCATTAAATGAATAATAAATAAATATATAATCATACAAACATACACTAGAAAAGCACTCAGAGAGCGCAGACCTCCGCCAAGCCCCATTTAACGCAATGCTAACGAAATTTTCAAAGTGATCCAGAATCCAGGATTTCTTCTGGATCATCACCAAAATTTAATCATCTGTTGGATTTACCATTAGGAACATTTCCTTTCATCAAGATCCGTCCATAACTTTTTGAGTTATCTTGCTAACTAACAAACAAACAAACAAACAAACTAACAAACAAACAAACAGACAGACAGACGCAGGTGAAAACATAATCTCCTTGGCGGAGGTAATGATATGTTAAAACTTTGTGAATAAAGACCAATAAAGTGATAGCTATGTGCAAAAACATACAAAAACACTGCAACATCTGATAGTTACACTGTATTAATAGTAATTAAGTCTTCTTGCTTACAAATGTGAAACCACTCAATGTGATTGACCTACTAGTAAAATTGTAAAGATAAAATCAAACCACACCTGATATGAAGTGTCTGCTACAAAGCCTGGAGTGTTTGGTTGGTTCCCAGGGCTTGTCAGCAGTTTTATGATGGGCTCGTCTAATCGCAGCAATCCACCTACTTCTGCGGTCAGGATCAGACTCAGCAGGAATCCTGTACAGCTGAATGTTTTTATCTTTGTCCCTTGTCTGAGAACACTGATAGGCACAACATTTCTCGGGCATTTTGTGACTTTATGACGCGTAATTTAGAATTGGACAGTGTGTTTACTATGGCGGCCTACAGAGATCTGGACCGCCGGAAGTGGATCAGGGGAAACCTGTGACGTCAACTGCATACACTCTATACTTGTTCTGATACAGCTCAATGTCATTCTAAAGCTGTTCAGTCCCGTGAATGTGACTTTATAGTACTGATACCTTCTCAAAATGAGTTTTGATACTAGTTTTAGTATGAATTTGTATCTGTTCTTACTTATGTTATCATACAAAGTGATCACTGATATCAGCTTTGTGTCATAGGTCCAGTTTTATGTTTTCATCTATTTCCTGCCTGGTTGTGAATGGCCAGACTTACATCAGTACAGACGGATGTGGAGGATGTGGACCTCTGTCTCATAATGATGACACAACATCCTCCCCCCAATCACAAGTCCATCTCATCAGAACAGAAAAACTTTGGACATCCCCTTCTAATTCTGTGTTACAAATAAAGTGAGAGAAATACATTGCTAAATATACATTTGTTGCAATAACATAATCTCCAGGTTTGCCCATTTCAGCAGAAACAGCATCTTTACTAAAACTGAAACTGTCCTCGTCATAGCTGTGGTGTGGTGTGTGGTGTTTGGGTGAGCAGATGCACAGTGAACTCATATCAGTGTGATACTTACGGGGTATTTTAGAATTGACAAACATTCTGAGCATTCTAATTATCCACCATGATGAATTGAATAGTATAAGCAGTTTTCACAACTCTCAGAGATCAGAACAGAGTTTACCATTACAGTAAAGCTAAGAAAATATAACAGCTATAAAAACTTACCCCAATCCACACAATGTATTAACAACATGGAGTGACTGTGCAGTTGTGTGGAGCCTGAGTGATTGTATATTGTCTAGTTCTACGTGTTTCTTTTGCCTTTTGCCATGTCATGTCTGTTAATGTGACTGACCCCCTGACCAGGCTCACAACAGACTCACACACTCACTGTTTGAATCTGATTTGTCAAAGTGTCACAACGTCAGAACAAGACAAAAATCAAACTTGAGTTAAATCCAGTCAAGAGAAAAGCACAGAAATCTTCCCTGCCCTCAAATCACAAAGCTTTTCCCTTCTATAAAACAGGTTGATGTAAGTCTGTGGGCATTTGTTTTGGTTTGTTTGGCCACTTCATCTTTGGCTTCTGCACAAACCTCAGTGCTAGACCCTACAGAGGAAGCACGCCAAGATGGATTCTTGTGAGTATTTCTGAACTCACAAATATCCCAAGAATCTGAAATTATTCTACTACAGATGTTTTTATCACTCAAAAACACCTTGAGGAACATGCATTTTTACTTTCAGCAGACACCACTTCACAGATTTGACCTGTAACTGGGCCTTGTTTCCATGCTAGGTTTAATGCTATGCTATGGAACATTCTAGGCAAAGCAATTGCATCTCTTTGGAGACAAGTAGACTCCACTCTTCTCTTTTAAAGTTAATTTTGTGATGATTATTTATGTTTGATTTGTTTGTATTGTGATTGTAGTGTTTCTCTTATTCTGTAAAGTACTTTGAATTAATTTGTGTACTAATTGTACTATACAAATAAACTCACTTCCCTTGACCCCTCCACTCTGCTGCCCTCCCCTTACCTTGTCCAAACCCCTCACCTGTGCTCACTGGTCTTCTTCTGTCAGGCTAAAGCTGGCACACACAGACAGCAATAACACAGACATCATCTTGTGGTGATATGTGAGAATTGGCCAGTGCAGATGGTAGCTTTAAATGACATGTATTTTTGGTAAAAAAAAAAAAAAAAAAATGTCTACATGGCATTTTTGAACCCTACATGTATGACCCGCAGTTTGAAGTATAGGAAAAGGAGGTGAGGATAGGGGGTAGGTGAAAACAAAGATTTTCTGAACACTCAAGGTTTAAATGCAGGACCATACAGGATTACTCAAACATGGATCAATCAAAATATAACTCTGAGTAAGCTTCTGCTGTACTCTACTGTTATAACATGAATAGAAGCTCATCAGAGTCTGTGAAGGTTATCTGGAAGGTGATGACGGATCTGTGCTAATGGTGGATAAATGTTGTCTGACTTATTTGAGGAAGTGAGGGAGGCGGTCACAGCAGGTGGAAACTATGTGCTCCTCTTTTGTCTAATCAGCTGCACTCTGTTTATTTGTGCAAGACCTGGGAGAGACACATTCTGGTCAATGGAGAGGAACTTAGACAACAGGGGCCCCAAGAGTCACCAGGAGACCCAAGAGTCACCTCCAAGAGCCCCAAGAGCCCCGGTAGTCGTCAGGGACACTTAGAGTCACCAGGGGCCCCAAGAGTCACTAAGGGACCCAAGAGTCTCCAGAAAACCCAAGAGACATTCCCTCATTGTCCTCCATTACTGTTATAAAGCATCAGTCTTTTAAAGTGCTCAAATCACGTCTCAGTTCTCCTATTGTAGCCACAGCTGCCCTGGGGCAGACTGATGGAAGTGAGGCTGTCAATCTGCACCATCAGCCCCTCAGACCACCACTCACACACTACATCCATACTAGGCTATGTGGGTGAAGTGTCTTGCCTAAGGACACAACAAGAGATTTGTCACTGGCGCCTCCCTGTGGTCTGGTACTCCCAGTGGTCTCCAACCCAAGTACTAACCAGGCCCAGCCCTGCTTAGCTTCAGAGATCAGGCTTTGACAGAAGAAGGAGTTTTGGCATCCTCATAACATTTCCTCCATCAGAAGATACAGAAGTAGGCCTATATAAGTTTGTTTGGGCATTATTTGGACATTAATTGGACATTATACATTTCACTGTACATACTTAGCATTACATAATAGGTCTAATGCACAGAGGCCAAAAGGAGTAGGATCCTTGAGTGCGCTGTACAAGTCTGTAGATGAAGGCAGTGCGCCCCCGTGTGTTCAGAAGCAGAACAGCCTCTCCTCTGGATCACCGATCAAAGCCGGGCTAAAGAAAGTGATGGGCGTGGTCCTGTCGTCACCTCTGGCCTGTCATTCAAACGGCTCCACCGCGCGCACAGAACACACGTTACGCACAGAGCCCGTGATCGGCCCCATGTGGCTCCGCGCGCACAGCACACGCCCTTTTTGGACCGCGTCTCTGTAATTGAACCGTGCGCTTTCACCCCATATTCCACGGAGCAGCACAAAGCTGTGATTATTCTGGGGCATAAGCAGTCTGGGGGAGACGGGGAGAGGGGGGAGTTCCCATGAAGCCGCTGGAGGGTCACAAACAGAGGTAGCCTGTCTCATCCAAATGGCAGGGTCATCTTGGATCTTCTCTCACCTTTTTTAGATGTAGAACTGTATTTGTATCTGTACTGTATCTTTTAAATTTATGTCTGTTTTTAAAGGGAGGAGGCTTGTAGCCACTTCTACTGGTATAAAAATTATACCAAACCACTGAACCTGTGTCTTCAGAGTCTTAACCTGGACATAGAGAAACATCCAGGTTTGTTTCATTCTCACTATGTGGATAGGACATGCCTCATGTGAAGCTCAGAACCTCCTGAATTCCCTCCCTGAGCTGCAGAGGCTGCATTAGCACTGATTGAGGATTGGCTGTAGGTGCTGGGGTTTAGATAGTGACCATTCAGATCAGTGAGTCCTTTTATCATTGTAGCTGACAATCCAAATGAGAGACTCATTCTGCTTTATGACTAATTCTTGAGAACCAAAACCAAATTATATCAAACTCTGCCATTATGTCCAATGATTTTGTCATTAAAAATAAATCTATCCACTCTCAATGCATCTAGCTTTCACTCTTTCCACACATTCATTATATTGATGTACGCACTAAAGACAGGATGAGTCTTACCCAAGGATACAATGGCAGTCTAATAAAAACTATCCCCACAACTAGGTGTAATATAATTATTCACATTTTAGCCAAATTAAAACACATTTCTTCTCAAAACTGTTTCTCGCTGTATTCTATTTGGAAAACCATTACATAGTTTGCTTGTTACATAATGATGACAAAGACAGATCTTTTAAAATATATTTTATTTTTAAAAAACAAACAGTACAAATCAGTCCAATACAAATGCATACAGGAGCTTCCACATTATCATCAGGTTCCATTAGTCACTTCAGAGTTCAGTTTAAACTCACTACAGAAGAGTCAGGAAACATTAACTGTATTAAAGTGAGGGCGGGGTACAATGGCACTCATTGCAATAAATATAAAAGAGGAAGTAGAAAGACCTGAAGAACATAAGGAGAGGACACATCTAAAAGTGTCCTTTGAATGTCTCTCACAATGTCAGAAAATACTTCATGGATAAGAGCAGAAATCTCCCAAAAGTTTGTATAAAACGGAACAATCGCAGGCTTCATTCACCCAGACAAATGTAAGGTCCCTCTGTTACCCGGGCAACAACTACAACATCAAACTACAATATACTGTTTATCAGAACCTCATTAAGCTCTATGTCACTGAGGGCCCCTTCACACAGTCACGTACTAACACATAACTAACCAACTAACTACCACTAACTGACCACTAACTGTTTGATTGAATGAGAAATGGAGAAACAAAGGAGATATTGTAATTGTAGTGGCCGAGGACAGGGGCAGGTAGCATGGCCCGAGGCAGGCTGCAGTCTGTAATACTGAGAGAGTTTAGACTGAAAATAACATGCATCCTCTTTCGGACTCCATTTAGATACTAAGGTATAGACTCAATATTCAATATCGATTCTGCAACCACAATAATAAAAAATGCTCTTTCTTTAGACAATAGAATGTGATTTTCAACATTAAATCGTAGTACTTTCTTTTATATTACCATGTGGCTTCATCTGTGTAATCCCTCAGTCAACTGGGCGTATACTAGTCTATGTGCTCTTATACTTGTTCTGATACAGCTCAAGGTCATTCTAAAGACATTCAGGAAAGGTTCATTTCTGTCCTGTGAATGGGACTTTTTGAGTATCAATACTTGCAAAAAAAAAAAAAGAGTATCTAGTTTAGTATTAGTTTTAGTGTTGATTAGTATCTGATTTTCAATACTTTTGACAACCCTACTGGCTACTATTCCAAATTCACTATGCAGTAATATCCTATGCACACATTTGACTCGCTTGATGGAGAAATGTAAAAATGCTCACACTGTAGTTGTTGGTGACATTATGAGACTGTGTGAAGGGGCAGAGGACTGAGTGAGGAGAGGTGCTCTGGACCAGACCAGACAGTCCACAGTCTACAGGGGACACTGGGTCTATGTACATGCTAACATGTACCTGCTAACACTGTGGGCCTAGTAGTCCATGCCCTGGCTGTGGTAGTTGTAGTTATCATGGTAGCCCTGGTGGTACTCTTCCCCCTGGTACTCCCCCTGGTACTCTCCATGGTACTCGCCCTGGTACTCTCCGTGGTAGGGGCCCTGATAGTCATGCTGGTAGTCGCTGTCGCTGATGTCGGAGCCGTGGGGCCCCTGGGAGCCGTTGCTGTGGATGACAGGCTCTGTGGGCGGGGCGCAGTACTTGGGGTCGTACACTTGGCGTCCAAGGCCATACACGCTCATGCCACGCTGCGACGCCACTTTGTTTGTGCCCATCTGGAGGGAGATGGTGGAGTTATCAAGGGGCTGCAGCGCCACCTTCTGGTCAAATATGTCTCTACGAGTGCCGGGGGCAGACATGCCAGCCTGTGGAGGAAACAGACCAGTATTACATTATAATACTCTGTGATACATTACTACATACACAGTACATAATACTTCACTGTGGGCCTATATGACTATGAGTCTATATGACACACCTAGACAGTCGGGATTTCACAATATTTACAGATTTCTTCCCATGTATTTGAGCAAAATGCCAGTACAGATATAGGCTAGTGTATAAGCAGCTCTTGAGGTCAAAATAATTCAGCTGTGTACTGTCTGCATCTAATTGCAAACCATTTTCTTGTCTGATAATTAGTAAGTGCATGGTTAGCATGCTGGTGTTAGCCTTACAGTCACGGCAAAACTCTGCACTGATCTCTGGAAGTTGACTGAAGTTGACTGATGGCAGTGAATAATTGCTGAATAATAATTATGCTCTGATGCGTAAAGAGAAGTGAGGAATAACTTCAGACCACTGCAAATAAAATGAAATAGTTGTGTTTTTCACGTTTGTAAGACAAAATCAGGTACAGAGACATTAAGTTCCTTTATTCACACTGTCTAATAAAAAGCACTTTACATTTGGGTTTACTTTTTGGGTCCTTATCTGAACTGACTTTGGGGCATCAGCACTAGAGCACAATCCAAACAATCTAGTCTTTATTTGACGGGGCAATGTCCAGAGACATGTCCAGAGAGCAGAGATGTCCAGATTACAGGAGGTCACTTCACACAGAGTAGCTACGAGGATAGGAGAAATTGAATTCATTTGGGTTAGTGCCTAGCGTACAAAATTAAAGTGCATTTGGCAGCTTCATATGTTTGACAAATTCTGACCTGTTTTGGTGGGATATTAACTAAAGATAGCACTTTAGATAGAGTGCTAAAGATTTACCATAGTTTTTACGTCAGTTAAGAGGCAGTGAGTTCTAACTGGTATCCTTCCGCCTACGTCATAAACAGTCCAGTCAAAATGCAGACACAAAATACACACCCTCACCCCCCACACACACACACACAAACCCCCCCCACACCCCCGCCTTGGTACCTGGCTGGCCCCCTTGTTGGTGCCCATCTGCAGGCTAATTGTGGTCTGGTCATAGGGTTTGTCCGTCTGGGTCTTGGGGTCGTACAGGTGCCTCCTGGTCCCATAGGCGGTCATCCCGGCCTGGCTCGCACACTTGTTAGTCCCCATCTGAACAGCACAGGGTCAGAGTGATCACCGTGACAAAAGGCTCTCACAACATACATCTCCTCAGAAGATTCCACCACCATCCCATCCATGAGTCCATGAGTCTGTTTACGTGCACACCAAAAATCTGATCAAGGAGCGGAGCGAGTGGAGGAAGGCAGGGTGTGGGGGTATAAGGAACAGTGTGATTGGTCTAAAAGGTATTCACACTTCAAACTCCGCCCCTGTAGCTCACGACTGGGTTATCTGTTTATGATGGTGTTCAGATTTTCCTGCCCATGTAACAGTATCATGTAACAATATCATGTAACAGTATCATGTAACAGTATCATGTAACAGTAGCATGTAACAGTAGCATGTAACAGTAGCATGTAACAGTAGCATGTAACAGTAGCATGTAACAGTGCTATGAGGGACTTACCTGCAGTCCAATCACGCATTGTCCTGCTTTGATCTTTCCCTCATCGAAGTGCCTCTGGGCTTTGTCTGCGTACTTCACCCCAATGTCTACTTTAGTGTCCAGCCCTTTGGTCTTGGCCTGCAGGAGACACACAGAGGTGAGTACAGGTGATAATTACAGGGGGCGCTGTTGTACTCCTTACACTCACCATACTGGCCAGAGCCAGCAGAGAGGTCTGGACCTGGGTCATGTTGCCATTCTCAAACAGGTCGTTGGCCTCAAAGATGTCGGTGGGCTTGAGGCCGTACACCAGCATGGCTTTGATGAAGTTCCCCAGGTTCTCCAGCTGCAACACACACACACACACACACAGACACACACAGACACACACAGACACACACAGACACACACAGGTACACACACGTACACACACGTACACACACATACACACACGTACACACACGTACACACACACACACGCGTACACATACACAGAGCTTAGAACAAGCCAGAACATCACCACAAACCAACAGGACATCTATGGCTGTGCTAATCTAAGTGTCCTCACAGCAGAAACCGTGTGCTTTGGAAATGAATTACAGAGAGATTACAGAGAGGTCCTCTCGGCCACAGCCCAGGAGGTGTGGAGTGGACGGCTGTGGCAACGAGGACTTTTACACACTGCACTTTAAAACTAACACAGACACTTTGATAGTTCCATCTTTTCTTTAAATTATGTATTACGTTTTTTGTTCTCAAACATTTTTTTGTGGTTTGTGTATTTTGTCTGCTTTGAATAGATATGAATGCACTTCTGACACATTTTTCCACTGTAGTTTTCATTCAGCAAAAGGCAAATAAAGTGAACTGATTCCTGCCTCATGAAGCCTAAAATATCATCTTTAAATATATGCTCATGTTTGTCTATGAACTCTGAACTGCAGTGTCACTCAGCCTAAAGCTGCATTTACAGGGCTGTGGGTTGGGCCTGTGCAGAGGGGACTCCACTACCCAAAGCTCACCACAGACTGACAGGGCTGGTGTTACCTGGTGCCAGTTGAGCTGGGAGTGGTTGATCTTCTTGATGGATCCAGGCTGCAGTTTCTTCATGAGTCTGAAAGCACAGGACAGTCACAGTGTGGTACTGAGGTGTACTGAGGTTCAGTCACTGCAGGAGAAGGACTGAACTGTTTCACAGGAGGCAGACATGTACTCTGCTATGAGGCTGATGTGAGTTAAAATGGTGACATTACTCACACGAGCACCAGATGTAGGGTTATTAACATAAGGGGGTGTTACTTGTAGGATGTCTAAAAATGAGAGATGTGCGTTTCACGTTATAAAGATTGGAATAAGCAGGGTACCAGAACTTACTGAAGTTCAACACAAATATTAAAGAAAAACCTACTCTCTCTCATCTGAAGGGAATAAGTCTTCAATTTAAGGACTTATTATTTAACTGACATGCCTCACATCACATCACACATTTAGACATCCTACAGTGGTGTTCACTTGAGCCATGTCTATATCATTTTAACAGCACTACACATAAATGTCTGCAGTCTTTGCATAATTAAAGTCAAATCGCCACAGTTCAGCCCTTCCCCCGGCCTCTGTCTCCTGGTTTCTCAGCAGACTCACTCGCAGAGGATCACTCCATCCTTGAGGCCTTTCTGGAAGTTCTCCCCGATGCTCATGCCCGTCATCTCCTCGATCCAGAAGCGCAGCTCCTCCTCCTTTTGCAGGTCATACTTCTGAGCGATCTGAAGACATACAAGCACACGTCTATAAAAGGGCAAAGGAAATGAGACTCCTCCGCCAATCAGAGGAGCAGGCCTGACAGTTGAACAGTGTGTGGAGCGATGGGCTAATGGGGTGTGAGCCTGTGGAGATGCACCAGAGCTCTTCTCAGCCATGTCCAGAGTTTATTTTGCTTCAATGATGCGAGATAACTGTATGTGAGGTGGAATAGTGACATTATTTAGGATAGGACAGGATACAAGGAGTACTCTTTAACTTTTCAGGTGAGGGTCTACTACATGTTTGTCTCCATGGAGATGTTATAAGCTTGGCGTGGAATGTTCCACAGTATGGCGTCGAACTTCACCCATCACAGATTTGACGTGTAACTTGGCCTGATGTCATCACCTGGTGGTCTCCATGGAGCAATAACACCCACTAATAAAATTCATCAAGTCTTCTTTTTAGATTATTAGTTTTTAATACAAATGGTGACAGCTGCTCACTGAAACAAGTCATAAAGAACACATGAAACTAAAGTAATAACATCTCCATGGAGACAAACAGATTGCAATAATAGCTAATATTGTACCAGCAGAGGTATAGTTTAATACAATGCTGTTAAACCTCAACATACATGTTCTGAAATGCTTCTGTGCATCAGGGGAGCCAGTGGTAAAAAAATAAAAAAGTACAAAAAGGTAAGGCACTCATCAAAGTAAAAAATGTGAATATACTGCAGTCAAAAATAAGTCTGAGGCTCTCTTTACCTACGAGAATAAAAGATCCTTATTGTAACATGGACTAGCTCTGACTATCCACTGGAACAATATTTTTCAGGGTCAGTATTTCTCTCATACTCCTTCTCTCCGCACTAGTGTGGACATTTTTCTTAATATGAGGAATATATGATGACATTTGAGTTGTAGATGGTCCAGTAATGAACTTAACCTAAACCATTATAGATACTAGAACTAACTAGTTTAGCGTTTCATTGTGCTATTATAGCCCCGGCCACATTCTGTTTGATATGATTCATTGAAGGCTTTACTGTGCTTATCCTGCTTTAAGGTTATTGCGAATGTGATACAAGTCATTTCAGTATAATCCATCATGAGCTTTTCAGAATCAATACTAGGACCTGACCGATATGGATTTTTTGGGATCCGATATGATACCGATAAAACAGGCTTTGGAGGTGCCGATAGCCAATATAACAGATGATACATTTAGTGAAGTAAAAATTCACTGTAAATCTTCAACTGATTATAAAGCGCAAGTTTGTCTCTATTAGATTTTAAGTTGGGTTTATTTAGGCTACATTTGCTGTCATATTTAAAGAGAGTAGGTAGGCCTAATGGCATTTTTACATGACATTCTAGCCTATAAACCAGGGGTGGGCAATTATTTTTTCCACGGGGCCACATGAGAAACAGAAAATATTGTGGAGGGCCGGGCCAAAATGCTTAGCTCAATTCTGCATAATATTCATTGTATTTCTTTATAAAAAGCAGTAAATTGCATTGTTTTGACGAGCTGGTGAGACTGGGAAGAGTATATGTTATGACTAAGCAATGAAAAAGTGAGGCTGCCTTACAAAAAATGTCATTAAAAAATAACAAAAAACACCTAAAATAAAAGCACTGCAGCTTTAGTCCATGCATGAGGTAAAACTATATAATATGTTTATTTTGTAATTCCAAATGAGCTTATACGGGCCGGTCAGAGTCAACCACAGAGCCATATGTGGCCCCGGAGCTGCACAATGCCCAGGTCTGCTGTCAACTAAGGAAACAAACTAC
Source organism: Taenioides sp. WSHXM2023 (assembly GCA_029959045.1). Lineage (NCBI taxonomy): Eukaryota > Metazoa > Chordata > Actinopteri > Gobiiformes > Gobiidae > Taenioides > Taenioides sp. WSHXM2023. The sequence goes on from CM057105.1 coordinate 25,112,159, forward strand.
CGCTATCTGCCTTTAGCGGTTAGCGTAAATGGTGCATTCAGGTGCAGTATGGCGTCACAGACACAGACAAATTACTCTGCTGATAAATATTGATGTTACCCCACATATTAGAACACTGATCTGTCTGTAAATTGGATTAAATGGACATAAAATAGTGAGTCTAAGCTCTATAATGAGGCATAACATGCTGATGTGGACTGTCGGCTAGATTTAGGCTGATAGCCAATATGTCTCCAAGTGCCCATATTGGCCAATAATATCAGCCAACCAATATATCGGTTGGGCCCTAATCACTACATCTCCCTCCTCACTTTGTTATTGTGACCTAAGCATGGCCTAAGTGTGCTATGAGATCTTTCTTCAAAATAGTTAAGCCTGATTGTTCTCCACACAGCAGCAGCTCAGAATCAGGAGTTACCATGAAGACAGAACCCTGCCCAGGCCAGCACACTGACGCCCGGCACACTGACGCCCGGCACACCGAGCACACTGACACCCGGTACACTGACGCCCGGCACACTGACGCCCGGCACACTGACGCCCGGCACACTGACGCCCGGCACACTGAGCACACTGACGCCCGGCACACAGACAGTGTGTTGTGCATAGTGTAGCACAGTGCTCCATTAGCCTCCTGAGCACAGCCTACAGCAGAGCTAATAACAGAGGATCATCTGCTGAAGGACACGTCTCATTTCACTGAGGAGATGATTACGGGGACAACTGTCCTCTGCAGCAGCTATTCTCAGACCATCAGCTCCTCAGGCTTTGGAGAGAGAGGAGGAGGAGCAGGAAGAAGAAGAGGTGGAGGCGGGAGAGGAGGAGCAGGAAGAGAGAGAGGAGGTAGAGGAGGAGGAGCAGGAAGAGGGAGAGGAGGTGGTGAGGGGGGGATAGAGGTGGAGGTATGGGAAGGAGAGGAATGGGAGGAGAGTTTAAATAAAGTATTTTGTTGAAGTTCTAATCTGAAAGTGTTGATTTAGAGGAGCTGCTGCTTTCATCTGCTCAACTGCACAAAGAAGCAACCAAAGGTGTGAATAGGACAGTTTATACAGAACAATGAGCAGAGCATTCCTCACACATTTCCCATGATCCTTTGTGCAGATTGTCAGTGTCACAGTAAAGGTTCATTTAAGTCCTGTGAATGGGACTTTTTTAGTATCAATACCTGCTCAAAAGAGTATCTAGTTTCAATACTAGTTTAAGTTTTGGGTGGAGGAGGAGGAGGTGGTGATGGAGGAGGAGGAGGAGAAGGGGGCCTGAGCTTACAGAGGAGGAGCTGGTGCAGTGACCCTCAGAGCATTGACCCAGTACTGGACAAACACTAAATCAATGTGTAACCAGGACAACAGGCCTACAGCAGACAGACGAGGGAGTGGAGCCAACGGTGGTACTCTATTCAAAGTACTGCTACTTCTAATAATACTAGTCACTGTTACACTACACCACATATTACGAGTAAAAATATTAGTATGGCATCTGAATATTACTTTGAGTACTACCACTGATTAGGGATGCACTGATATTGATACTGGTATCAATTATTGGCAGTGATACAGACAAATTTGCTGGATCGGGTATCGGTTTCATGATATCGGTCCAGCCGACATCCTGGTTGAGCCTTTAATTGGTTAATAATACATAATAGTTAATAACACGCTGAGAACATCTTGTAATGTTTGAACTTTTATTCATACAAAGAAATAACACTTACATAACACTACTGCATCTCTATGTAATAAGTTAACTGAGTGACATTTTTCATCCCTACACTGGTATTGGCTAATATCCTGAAGCGACAGATATTTAAACTCAACTAGGTATCAGAACTCAAAGAAACTGGATAGTGCATTCGTGCTGATTGTCATGAAATATTCCAGAGGTACAGGGCTGTGCTTTGAGTGTGGTCCTGATTCAGGTGTGAAGCAGAGACAGATCGAGCAGTCACAAGTCCTCACCCTGAGAGAGAAGTGAGAGGAGAGAGGGAGCACGTGAGAGAGGGGAGATAGAGAAAGAGAGAGATGGGGGGTGAGAGGAGAGGTGAGAAAGACAGAGGAGAGTGTCCCTCCACTTTTATTGAGCTAAAGAGATGCAAACACAGAAGCGGTCTTCAAACAGCCTTTTAGGTCTGCTCTTAGGGAGACTCCCATGTGGATATTTTCAGGAGATACCAATAAGAACATCCAAATACAGTCCATCTCCATCTGCTGTTATTGTGGATTTGAGGAGCCGTTTCATCATTCAGTTAACTGCCAAAAACAGTAAACTATCTGCAAATAATGTGTCAGTACTGACCATAGACTGTATATATAAATGGACATAGCTAACGCGCTAGGCTCTTCCGTTCCAAACAGGAAGTTCGCATGCGGGCGCTTCCTGCTCCTACTGACCCTGACTCCCATTGACTTACATTGGAATATTCTGTCTCCTCTCTCCATAACTGCTGCTGTGAGCCTCGTCATTTTGGGCTTAAAATGTTCATATCCACCCTCTCTACATGATCCTGGGGTTTTTATTTCGCCATTTTGTCCATTAGAAAAATCCTATTCCAAATATATAGAGCCTGGGTTCAAATTCGCCCCTATAAACGCTAGCATCGATGAGGTTCATTTGAGTGGAGCCAAGTCTCACTTAGTCTGTATAGTTTATACAGTTTATGGTCTTGACACATCTACAGCCTGTCCCAGTTTAGTCCCGCTTTAGTCCCCGGTTTAGGGACATTTTGGATTGATGGGGAAACCCAAAACAGAACACAAACAGGCCCGGGCGACCCAGGAATCAAACCCAGAACCTTGAGGCCTGAGTGCTAACCACTCAGCCATCATGCAGACAAAACCAGGGACGAGACCAGGGACAGGAGCGTCTCCTCAGGTCAGAGCAGCTACAATACAAGCAGAGACAGTCTGTCCAATGTCCATAGAGACAGCCTGTCCACTGTAGAGCCAGAGGAGCAGAGCCAGAGGAGCAGAGCTAGAGGAGCAGAACCAGAGAACAGAACTAGCCTGTCTACTGTGTCCACAGCAGAGACAGAGGAGTGGGGGCCAGAGGGTCCCCATTGGCCTGGACTATTTGAGGAATGTGCAGTGTAGAGCTGTGCAGGAGCAGCAGAGTGCACATCATCAGGCCTTATGTAAGGGCCCCCTGACCGGCCCCTAGCTCCAGTGTCTGTGTCCTCACCACTCTGACACTGCACCTCACAATAACAGAGGGCCCTGAGGAGGAGGAATGATCACGTGGACATTTAGTATTCACTGGAGGGACCATTTTAGTTCTAAAAGTAACAGGCCACACAGAGACACATGAAACACACGTCTGTTCTGACTGAAGTTTTGCAAAGTACATCAGACTTGGGGGAGAAATCATTTGTTCAGTTGGTTCTGGTGCTGTGGGTCTTCCTGTGAGTGTAGTAAAATACTGTAGACCATTATTACCAAAAGCCCAGAAGAACCAATGGCACTACTCCCTCTATGAAATGGTTCATTTCTTAGCTCTTTTTTACTACATATCTTCATTTGTCCCAAGAAATACTTACCGTAATTTAAATTTATTCCATAACCACCGTACTCTAGCTACAGCCGATATATCTTGTGTGCAAGAACCAGTAAATGTCTGTTTCCTGTCTTCTGTGCTGCATAAACTTGCCCATGCACCTGTAGGGCTGTCTCATGCCGAGCTGTCTCATGCCGGGCTGTCTCATGCCGGGCTGTCTCATGCCGGGCTGTCTCATGCCGGGCTGTCTCATGCCGGGCTGTCTCATGCAGGGCTGTCTCATGCAGGGCTGTCTCATGCAGGGCTGTCTCATGGAGGGCTGTCTCATGGAGGGCTGTCTCATGCAGGGCTGTCTCATGCAGGGCTGTCTCATGCAGGGCTGTCTCATAGGTTACATGATGTATGCCACACGACTGTTTAATCTTATATACTGTAATTTTATTTCTCAATATTGCATTGCATGTGGAGATATTGTGGGGGGTCTCTATACTTTCCCCTGGCACAGGTTCATTAACATGCACTGCCCTGTTCAAATCCATCCGTACATTGACCTAAGCCTCTGACCATGTGACTGTCCTCTGAGTCAGAGGTCAGAGGAGACAGAGAGTTAAGTCTTTAAGGGCAGTCACTCCTCTGCTTTCCACAAGGACCACACAGTAGAAACTAATAGAGATTTATATAACTAAAATGTGTCAGCCTCTGAACTACAGCTGATGAGAGGAAACACGGAAACACATGACTTTGTCCAATGTGTAAAACATGTTTTTCAGTGAATGAAGAGGTACATCCGCATCAGTATTTAGTACTATGATTACATGTGATTGTTTAAATAAGTCAGCTACTATTGAAAAAGTCATACTTTTTAGTTCTGGAACAATTAAGTGTATAGTTATCTAAGACCCCTGAGCCCCAGTGACCAGCTGACTGTTTCAACAGTTCCACACTCACATCCTGAACCTGCCTAAAACGAAGGGCATAAAGAGAATTATGAAACCAAGCCAACAGAGGACGGGGCATTCCGAGAGATTTCTACTCCTCAAAACTATTTCAATGAAACACCGAATGTGGAAAAAATGCAAACCCCAGTCTCTACGGAGACCAGAACCCTTTTCATACCAAACTATAACTTCAGTTTCATAGCAGCTCAAAGGCTCATTATATGACAAGAGTGCGCCTTTAATTTGTAACTCAATGTTTATGTTTACACCTCCTCAGGGTGCCTTGGATTCTTTTGCCCACAGTGCACCTTTTTTTAAAGGTCTAGACATGTCCTGCTGATCCATTAGCAGACTGAAAAGGGGGCGTGACAAAAGCTCTAAACTATTAGAATAAATAAATTATTAGTTGATCAACATGTGAAGAAGTTACAGCAAGGCATGAAACAGAACAGTGCAGTGCATAGCTCTTCTGCATTTGGCGCATCCTTCAGCGCCACTGGGGAAGAGTCAGGAGCAGGGCACAAACAAGTTCACTGATAAATCACAAGTAACTCACAAGTACAAAATCAATGTATAATCATTTAAACAGACTCCAAGACTCGTGCTGAGATCAGCTCACCTCAGAGCAGGAATTACACTAAAGACACTAAAATTGTATGTGTTTTTGAGGATACAGCCATTTCTGTCACATTCACTGGCATTTTGTGATCTAAACAACTAACTGATTCATCAAAACCATAATCATGTGATTAATCGATTCATATCATCCATTAATTGATCCATTTAATCACAGTGCAGCACCGAGGGACCCATGTCCAGACGTAAGGCTAGTCTTGGTCAGGAATACCTCAGTGGCCTCTGGAGCTCAGCACTCACTTGGTTCAAGAAGAGAGATCACTAAATTACTGAAATGCGGATGACATCTAACACCTCTTCAGGCATGTTTTTGATGTGGGAACAATATTATAACATGGTAGAAAGCTCCAAAAGTGGATTTTGCTTAATACTCCCTCTTTAAAAGTTTGAAAGCTTGCTCGAGCCTAATCACTAATCAGCTCTGAGGTGAAAACAGCACAACTAAACACACAACTAACAGCACAACTTAGCACAACTAAACTGCTAAGTTATTAAAACATTTTGCCAAATTTTCAGTTTAAAATGTATTTTTTGAACTGGAAATCCCTGTTATGGACATTAGTTAACACTTAGCTGCTTAACCTCCATTCTGCCTTTAAACTTTTCATATTTGAATCTTTCTAAAGTCTGTGGGAAAATTAATGAGAAATCTCCAGAAGCAAGTCAGCTCTGCAGTGGGCGGGTGCTGTGGACCTCTATTGTGAATGCTTTTGGTTTATGAGGGAACTGGAGTTCCAGAGGAAATTCACACATCATACAGGCTGAGTCCTGGGTTGAGCCCCGGGTTGAGCCCCGGGTTGAGCCCTCTCATTATCTGCCATCACCCAGAGTCTGTTGACACCATTCTAGTGAGGCCCTCCATGTGCTGTAGACACACCCATACACAGCCACAGACACACACATGGGTTTTCCACACTTCTTGGGGACATTACATTGACTTACATTCATTTACCTGATCCTGACCTTAAAGGCGCTGTACCTGATTTTGCAGTGGGCCAACGTTATTCCTCACTTACCTTATGCATTCTGAGCATCCTAATTATTCACAGTGATGAGTTTACACAATTCTCAGAGACCAGAGTGGAGTGTTGATGTTACAGTAAAGCTAACAATAACTAGGCTGCCAACACACACAATTATTTGACAATAAAACACCTTATAATTGCAGACAGCACACTGCAGACGTATTTTGACTCAAATGCTGCTTATACAATACATCTGTACTGGGGCAAGGCACATTCTGCTCAGATACATGGGAAAAACTCAGATCTGAACTTTAAACCATGTTGCTGATCTAATAATAAAGGCCTTACGTCATAGGGCCCTGATTTGTCTCCTCATCAGGGAGGTAGGTCCCCATGATGTGAGTGTGTGCACAGATTTAGTCCCCAAAATGTGAGAAATACCCGCCCACACATACAGAGCAGACAAAGACAGAGGTTTGTGTTTTCTGAGGTCTTTGAAATCTAGAAGTCCTAATTTAGGTGATACATCTACGAGCTGCTTCCTTTAGCCCACGTTCTTTACGTTCACTTCAACAGTATAGTCTATAAAACAAATCATGACTTGGTCCTGATCTAGTCCAGATTTAGTTCTGGGTTTAGTCCCAGGTTAAGGTTTTCTGGTTCAGCCATAGTTTAGTTCGAGTTCAGATCTAGTTTAGTCTTGGTTTATTTAGTTAAGTCCCAGTTTAAAAAAGGCATTGATTCAAGTCACTGCAGAGTCAGGAAGAAAGACTTAGATTTGTGTTATACCAGTGTTTTTCATTTTCTCATTCTGGCACACTTTTTTTATCCACTAAAAGTTTACCAGATGACACCATTTTGGAAAAAAGTGCAAATATTTTCCTCAGCCTGTGTCTGCTTTGTTAGATTTGGGACATGATTGTTTCTCCACTGGTTCAGAAGTCACTCAGGTCATTTAAATTGTACATACAAAACCGTACATTATTCAATAAATGCATGTGTGCATTACCTCAAGGCTCAACACTAGTTCTCCTGCACACTGGTTGAAAATCAATAATCTATGTATTCTCCAAGAGTCATTTTAACTGCTTTAACATGCAGCTTACTGGAGCAGGCCCGTGTAATTTTCCCTCTGTTAAAGCCGGCTAAGCTTCTGCCAGTTTGAATAGATGTCGACATCAGATGATTAGAGAGAGGTTCTACAATAACCCTGATTTAGACTATTGGACTGGACTTGCAAATGATTAGGTAAGAGTTTAGTAGTAGAATAACCAAGGATTTGGTTTTTAATGTTCTGGTAGGATCAATTCCATTAGGCAGGCCTACACAGTACCTACTCTGGAGCAGAGGTGGGTAGTGCAAAGTCATAGTTACTTTGCGATGAAATTGTACTTTTCGGGTAGCATTTTACTCCTAGTTGAGTTTTTTTTTTTTTAAGTAACAATACTCTTACTTGAGTAAAAGTTGGTTCCTCTTCCCAATGTGAGTAAGTTTAAAGTGGCAAAAGCTGAATGGTGACAATCTGAAATGATTTGAACATTTGTGTTTCTTGCAGCTCATTCAGATATGATTTAGTTTGTCTCATGTTTGTGTCTGTCCTTTGAAAATACCAGATTTGGTGACTTATGTAAGATTTTAGCCTTTGTCCACTTTACTTTAATATCAAATAATAAATCATGTTTCACATCCAGAGCGTTACTATTTAAGCTACTGTTACTTCAGCTTTCCTAAATACTACTGAACCACTAATTTGTACTTGTACTTGAGCAGTAGGCTATTATTTTGAAGTAATGGTACTTATTGAGTAAGCTACGTACCATCTCTGTACTTGAGTGTGTGTGTGTGTGTGTGTGTGTGTGTGTGTGTGTGTGTGTGCGTGCGTGCGTGTGTGTGGGTGTGTGTGTGTGGGTGTGTGTGTGGGTGTGTGTGTGTGTGTAATATATATATTACTTTTACTTAAATAATAGGCCTATTATTCCAGCAATAGTATGCCTAAAAACTTACAATATTTGTACTTAACTGTCCAGACTACTATTGATTTAAAGGCTGTAATGAAGATGCACACTAGAGGTGGGTAGAGTAACCAAAATCTTTTACTCAAGTAAGAGTAACGTTACTGCAAAATAACTAGAAGTACAAAGGAGTAATCTAAGAAATCACTCAATTAAGGCTACACAAGTATTTGAGGAAACTACTACTCAATTAAGAGTAAGTGTTGGGACATAACTTCTGATTTATAATTTGAAGTCAATGTAATGTGAAGGACAAAACATTTAATAATGCTCAAAATCAGGTATTTTCAAAGGACAGACGCAAAAATGAGACAAACTAAATCAGATCTGAAGTGGTGGAGGTGCAAGAAATACAAATGTTCAAGTCATTTCATATTGTCCACATAAAGCTTTGGTCACTTGTTGATTTACGCACAGTGGGAAGGGGAACTAGTAATGTTACTTAATGAGTAGGATACTTTTTTGGCTACTCCACACCCACCTTTGTACTTGAGTATTTACTTTTACTTGAATACTTGGCCTATTAGTCCAGCAACAGTAAGCCCCAACTTGTATTACTCTAAAATAGTTGTACTTTAGGTAACTGTCCACACTAGTTGCCAGATCTGATTCTTAGTCTGTAATTAAGTCGCACACTAGTTGCTCGATCAGTGAGCGGAAACTTCTGGAAGGTAGGGCTACATTTTTGGGACAATAACCGTGACGAGTGTAGTGCGTATCGATGGACAGCTTTTTGCGCATTCTCAAAACATGCACCAACGCTTCTATAACCACTGCAAACAAAGTCAACCCGCGCAAACAAACAGTTCTGGTCGTTGTGAAAATCTCCACTTACTTTGCTCCTGACTTCTGCCGACAATCCGTACGCTGGTCCCTTGTTAAAATGAGTCATTGTCTTTCGTAAAAAATCTTCCTTTCCAAAGTTTGCGCGGTTCAGCGATGGATACTCCTCTTTTACGCGGAGTCTTGGGGGTGTTTGACTGCAGACGAGCGCAGGTATCCCGCTAGCAGTGCGCAGATTCCACCGTGTAAAGACTGGAAACGGGAAAGATCACTTTCTTTGACCGAACTGTCCAACTTTTTCCAGCACAAAAATGTCGCACGGAGATGGAGAAGACGAGAGCCAATGAGAACGCAGCGTTCAGGGAGCCCACGCCCTCTGCCGATGCGCCATTTGGATCGATCGTGCCAAAATCAAATCAAAGTTCTGGATTATGGTTTTTCATGTGCGCAATAATACTGAAAAGAAGCGGGATTATGATTCTGCATCTCTCATACACGCGGGTACAGATTATTAAAAGTCTCTCCACGCAGACGGGCGGATGGAAAACACCTGGAGGACAAATTTCCACTCACAACTACTACATGGAAAAAGAGAGCAAAGAGTTAAAGGACCCATATTACACCCATATTACAAACTCCATGCACCTTCACTAGAATCATTTGGATAATTTCAGCCCTGGAATTGCCGATCTCTCTTTGTGCGATATAGGACCTTTAATCCAGAACAAATGTTGTTATAATTAGGTGTTTTGGTTCTTAGTATGTTATCCAATCAGAAGCACCATTGTGACGTGAATGGTCACCACCTAAACCCCAGCACGTGCAATAATGAATCAGTGCTAGTGCAGCCTCTGCAACACAGGTTCAGTTATCATAGAACTTTTCTTAAAAGTAAGAGCACAGACTATAATACAGGTCTGTTAATGTGCATCATCAATAAAATGGCTGTGAATAGCTGTGACCCCCTGGAAAAAACTGACAGCTGGATCCTAAAACGTATAAACCAATATTTCTATAGTCTTAACCCACGTTTATTTTGGTTCATATTTTTGTGCAGAGCCAAAAAAGTATTGTCTTGATTATGAAACACTAAACAAAGGATCAATAATAGTTTGTTAAAGCTGTGCTTTGTGCTTTGCCTGGAATGTTCCAGTTTGGTATCAATCTGATCTGTCCCACATTTTTGACTTCACTGTTCAGAAACAGCCTGAGAGCCACAGCCTGTCCTCCTCTAGCCTGAAGAACATCTCAGCTCCACCACCATCACTCACCAGACTCACCTGATCAGTTACATGATCATACTATAAGCGGGGGCGCTTCTCCGCAGATCTGTCGCCTCATTTATAAAGTATGCATATGTATCAAAGTGTTTCTTACAGGGCTTTCCAGGTTAAGTTTGTGATCTATAAAAAGACAACTTAAAGATGCACTGTGTACCTTTTCTGGTGGAGGGTTGCCACCTGCTTGTCTCATGATAAATATACTATTGCTTTGCCTGAGTGTTCCAGTCTGGCATTCAACTCTTCCCTCTCCAGACAAGAATGTGTATATATGCAGTTTGGTCCCAAAACTCTGCATGTGAGGCTTTCAAAGATGAGCCAGAAGGAGATCAGAGCTCAATGAGATTCTCAGCACATTTGAGAGAGTTCTCTGTACACATTTAGTTAAAATTCTATGTTCATGTTTTATAAAAGAGACCTCTGACTTTAGCTTTGGCTACAATCCTGCATATTTACATGTATGTGTCTTTTAATATGCATTGTCATGTAAATACAAATACAAACAAACTTGCTCTGGTGGCATCCCGCCAGATCCCGCCATGGTGCTACCATTGATATAGAGCCGTCTAATGCTATATACAGTATAAGGTTCCATGTATAGTAATGACATCTCCAGTGATTATTGAACAACTGAATACAAAACTGTTTCATACAAAGTGTTGTGACATTTCTAAACAATATGCAGTCTCACATTTGTAACTTTCCAGCACATGTGTCTGCACAGAGACCTTAAGGCTCAATAGGCCTTGTACAGAATACAGTGTAACTCTTCATATTCAAACTGGCCCATCCTCAAAGCAGGGTCAGAGGTCACTAAGACACAAGTTTCCCAGAGAGAAAGAGAGAGAGAGGGAGGGGGAGGAAGAGGAGAGAGAGGGAGGGGTGCGGGTCTGATTCCCTCACACCAGAACAGGGCTGGACAGGGGCCAGGGAGAGTCTAAATACCAACCCCAATCCCCCCAGGTCTCTTCAGATGGTTCAGCCCAGTGGTTCTGACTGCTGTTGGGTCTCTTCTCTCTCCTCACCCCCTGGTCTCCTCAGATGGTTCAGTCAGTCCATACCCTCTGGATGTTCTTCCTGTGCTCCTCTCCCTCCAGGAACAGGATAAGGAACACAAAAGAACCAAAACATCATAGCGGACAATGACAACAATGCTTTTCCTCTACTGAAACAGGACTCCAAGTGAGCTGTTAAAGTAAACTAGTTGTGTTTGTCATGTTAAGAGAGTAAAAATTGCACATTATGTATTACAATAAAGTCTTTATTGACAGACAGGAGAAACAGTCCCTTCAGTCTTTGGTCCAGGCTGTGTCCACACCTGTTCATAATAATAATGCATTGGTTTTATACAGCGCCTTGGGGCAGACTGACAATGAGGCTGCCAACACTCACATCACACACACTTCACACACATACTAGGCAAGGTGGGTGAAGTGTCTTGCCTAAGGACACCGAGACAGATCTTGATCAGAGCGAGAATTGATCCTCTGACCTCTGGGTTGGGGGACCACTGCTCTAACCACTATGCCACTGTGGTGTCCTTGTGTAGTCCTGATGTAGACTGGTCCTGTTCTAGTTCTGGTTTAGTCTTGGTCTTTCCCAGGTTTAGTTTCGGGTTTTGATCCAGTTTAGTTCTGATGTTGCTGTGGCGTGTCTCTGGGGTGGTCAGACGATGCGCCCAAGGAAAATGGCTCTGGGGTACTTGTCTCTAAGAGAGGGCCACTGCACAAAGAAGTAGTGTGTGAGGGGGTAGAGGATCCTGCCAGTGAGCGACAGGGACTGCACTCGGCACAGGCTCTCCACGTACACCAGGACTACCCGCTTCAACCCCAGCACCCCAAGGAGCAGCCCCCCTAGGCACAGGGGGACACATGTGCCCGGCCCGTTACACAGGATCTGAAACACAAACAGCATAAGAAAAGAAAGTGAAGTGTCTGTTCTGTTTAATGTAGTAGTGAACTGTTGAAGTGTTCACCATTCCCGTTTCAAAGACTGTGTGTATTTGTGTCTGTGCAATAATAATTCACATAACAACATTATTAATTAAATCCTATAAAACATATTTTTTCGTTCATGAACAGTGATATAGGTATTATGTACAATGTACTGAATCAATTATTGCCATTAAATGAAATAAAGAAATCCAAACCAGGTGTCAGATAACAGTACTGACTGGTGTGTTGTGCCTCCAGCCCTCCTCCACACTCAGTCCTCACATGTGACACTGTACGGCTCTGTTCAGAGGATCTCTAAAGCTACAGAGCATGTATTCAATACTTTAAACAGTTCCCCATTCTCCCTGACCTGAGCCTGACCCTGAGCCTGAACCTGAGCCCAGACCTGCTGCTAAATCTGGGAAAACAGAGCTAAGGAGCCTTCACTTCTGACCTAATACATACAGTGTGTGAGCACAGGGAGAGGGCTGTGAGGAGGAGGGGCCTGAACGAGGGCCTTCAGTCACTACAGCCTTGTTTGGTTCACTTTGGAGAAGATCGATGCGTTCTAGAAGTGTCTCCACTGTGTAAAGTGAACTGCACTGCTCCGTTTGAGGGGTCAGAAGGAGAAGACCCTAGAGGGCACAAGTTTCCAGAGGGGTCTGGGTCAGGAGCTAATCAGTAGACCAAGGTGATGGAATCAGAGAGAACACAGACTTAAACAAGACCAAAACAAGACTGCAAAAACACAGCAAATAATAATTTCTCAACAAATGCTGTCTTGATCTTGTAATAAACCGTATATTTCCACTGATGTGATCTGACACAAAACACACACAGCAACAGCTGTAATGGGGGCTTAAACGGCTATCGCATGTAACTACACTTTTGGCAGACTTAAAACAACTGAGTACAAGACTAAACACAAGTTTAGTATTTTCCTGATTCTTATCAGTTGCAGTTGAATGCCTCTCCTAGTCGGTGCCTAATGTCAATCAGACTGTGCGATTACATGCAGCAGGTATCAGAGTGCACATGGGTTTTTCCAGATGTGATATTGGGATCTCTGAGATTCGATTCACAACACCTCAGTGGTGATTCCCGGGTTCACAGCATTTTGGTAAACTGTTTTAAAATGAACTAGGCCAGTTATCTAGTTTTCCTAGAGTGCATGTAGATGTAGTGAGAGGAGCAGGGCAGTGGAGGGGCAGTGGAGGGGCAGTGGCGGGGCAGTGGAGGGGCACTGGAGGGGCAGTGGTGGGGCAGTGGAGGGGCAGTGGAGGGGCAGTGGAGGGGCAGTGGTGGGGCAGTGGTGGGGCACTGGTGGGGCAGTGGAGGGGCAGTGGTGAGGCACTGGAGGGGCAGTGGAGGGGCAGTGGAGGGGCAGTGGTGGGGCAGTGGTGGGGCACTGGAGGGGCAGTGGTGGGGCACTGGAGGGGTAGTGGAGGGGCAGTGGAGGGGCAGTGGAGGGGCAGTGATGGGGCACTGGTGGGGCAGTGGAGGGGCAGTGGTGGGGCACTGGTGGGGCAGTGGAGGGGCATTGGAGCAGCAGTGGAGCAGAGCAGAGGAGAGCTGGGGTTTCGACTTACAGAAAAGCAGACAGCAGCAGTATGTGTCTGGAGAAGCCATCACACTCACGCGCTGCAGCCAGCCAAGTACACTGACGTCAGCCTCTCCCATCAGCAAGCTCAGAGCTCCACGTCTACGAGTCATGGAGCCAGAGAGCCAGAGAACCAGAGAAACACAGAGCCAGAGAACCAGAGAACCACAGAGCCAAAGAGCCACAGAGCCAGAGAGCCAGAGAACCAGAGAAACACAGAGCCAGAGAACCAGAGAACCACAGAGCCAAAGAGCCAGAGAGCCAGAGAGCCAGAGAGCCAGAGAGCCAAAGAGCCACAGAACCAGAGAGCCACAGAGCCAGAGAGCCAGAGAACCACAGAGCCAGAGAGGAGAGTCGGAGAGTCGGAGAGTCGGAGAGCCACAGAGCCACAGAGCCACAGAGCCACAGAGCCACAGAGCCACAGAGCCACAGAGCCACAGAGCCACAGAGCCACAGAGCCACAGGGTGCTGGAGGGTGCAGGCAGGACTGTGAAGCCAGACAAGTGCAGGGAGGGACCAGTGGGCAACTTTTCAGTGATTGACATTTCACCAAACAAAGCAGCACATTTTGATTCTTGTATTTATTCATCCATTCTCTTCCTCTTAGCCCAGGTCGCAGAGGCACCAGCCTGAGCAGAGAGGAGCAGACTTCCTTCACCCCAGACAGTACCAGCGTGTCCTGGCTCTTCCCCAGGGCCTTCTCCAGGTGGGACAGACCAGAGCCTTAGCTGCTCCTCTCCTCGTCTCAAGTTTCCACACTTTATTTGAAATCACTTTTCCAGGATGTTTTTAATGATGAAATCACTGCGTATACAAATGAGCCCTTATGTAGTCTACTGCACCTGAAGTCCACACTGATGCTAAAGCATTATATTCACTTATCTCAATATATTACATATTTGCTTTGCTTTGTGTTATGAATGCATTTTATATTTAGGCATTGATAACCCAAACATAATAAGATAAGATAAGATAAGATAAGATAAGATAAGATAAGATATGCCTTTATTAGTCCCACAGTGGGGAAATTCCAGTGTTGCAACGCACAGTTCAAGAACAGCAGGAAAATGGAATATGCAATAAAACAAGATAATAGATAATGGCTAAAAAAAAGAATAATTTAGAAATAGACTTAAAGATAGACTCTAATTTTGTTTTGGTGGAGCAAAAATATAAAATACAAAATATAAAATACCAAAAAATACTATTATGTACAATAAAAGTAACAGTGCAGCATATGAACAGAGTAAATCTCAGTAAAATGACTTCAGTATATTATGTTATTTACAGTAATGACTATGTTTATGTACAGACAGGATAAATATCAGTAAAGTGACATGAGTGAATTGTACCAGAGGTCTTCAGTATTGCACATAGATAGAGTTGAATGACACATGTTCAGTGTTAACAGTGTTCATTGTACAGTCTAACAGCAGCAGGAAGGAAAGACCTGCGAAACCTCTCCTTCACACAGCGAGGGTGAATCAGTCTGTCACTGAAGCTGCTCTCCAGAGCAGACAGGGCGTCCTGCAGGGGGTGACACTCATGGTCCAGCATAGAGATGACCTTAGCCAGGACCCTCTTGTCCCCCACCTGCTGCACTGAGTCCAGAGGACAGCCCAGGACGGAGCTGGACTTCTTGATGACCTTGTCCAGCTTCTTCCTCTCCCTCTCTGTGATGCTGCTGCTCCAGCAGACCACACCGTACAGGATGGCTGATGCCACCACAGAGTCATAGAAGGTCTTCAGGAGTGGCCCCCTCACTCCAAAAGACCTGAGTCTCCTCAGGAGATAGAGCCGACTCTGGCCCTTCCTGTACAGTGCATCTGTGTTGTGAGTCCAGTCCAGTTTGTTGTTCAGATGAACGCCCAGGTACCTGTAAGAGTCCACTCTCTCAATGTCCCTTCCCTGGATGTTCACTGAGGTGACAGTAGAGTGGCGTCTGCGGAAGTCCACCACCATCTCCTTGGTCTTCCCTGCATTGATGATGAGGTGGTTCTGCTGACACCAGTCCACAAAGTCCTGTGCTAGTCCTCTGTACTCCACATCGTCATCATCCTTAATGAAGCCAATGATGGCAGAGTCATCAGAGAACTTCTGCAGGACGCAGCTGTCCGTGTTGTGTCTGAAGTCTGCAGTGTAAAGGGTGAAAAGAAAGGGCGCGAGGACAGTGCCCTGGGGCGCCCCCACACTGCAGGTCAGTAGGTCAGACACGCAGTTCTTGGCTCTCACAAACTGGGGCCGGTTTGTGAGGTAGTCCAGGATCCAGTCTGCCAGGTCACAGTCCACACCGGCGGTCTCCAGTTTGTCCCTCAGGAGCAGTGGCTGGATGGTGTTGAAAGCACTGGAGAAGTCAAAGAAGAGAATCCTCACAGTGCTGCCGGGGTTCTCCAGGTGAGACAGTGAGCGGTGCAGCAGGTAGATGACGGCGTCCTCCACTCCGATGCCAGGCCGGTACGCAAACTGCAGCGGGTCCATCGCTGAGCTCACGGTGGAGCGGAGGTGGCCAAGGACCAGTCTCTCCAGTGTCTTCATCAGGTGCGATGTTAGAGCCACCGGCCTGAAGCTGCTGGGGTCTTTAGCGTGCGGTGTTTTAGGCACTGGTACCACGCAGGAGGTCTTCCAGAGTTGTGGTACCACCCTCAGCTTAAGGCTCATGTTGAAGACATGCTCCATAACTCCGCACAGTTCGTCTGCACAGGACTTAAGGAGCCTGGAGCTGATGCCGTCTGGTCCTGCTGCCTTCCTGGGTCTGATCTTCTTGAGCTCCAGTCTCACCTGGGCTGTAGAAAATGACAGTGGCAGGCTGGGGGGATGGGTGAGTCCATGTGTAGTGGTGGGCTGAAGAGCAGAGGCAGAGGTGTGAAGAGGTGCAGGAGTTCCCCATTGTCCAGCTGGGGAGGTGAGAGCTGGCAGCTGGGTGGGGGGAGTGGTGGGTGATTGATCAAATCTCAGGAAGTGAGAATTGAGCTCGTTTACCCACCGCAGATCCCCCTCCGTCTGGGCAGGAGGTGCTTTGAAGCCTGAGATCGTCTTGAGGCTTCTCCACACCCCCTGGATGTTCTTCTGCTGCAGCTGCTGCTCCATCCTTCTCTTTTGGCTGGCTTGGCTCGTCCTGATTTTCCTCCTCAGCCTCTTTTGTGCAGCCTTCAGCTCCTCCTTGGTCCCTGACCTAAAAGCTCTCTTCTTCTCCTTCAGCAGAGCTTTTATGTCAGGGTTAATCCACGGCTTGTTGTTTGAAAAACACCGCACCGTCTGGGAGGGGACGATGTTTTCAAAACAAAAGTTGATGTAGTCCGTGATACACTCTGTCACTGCATTGATGTCCTCCCCATGTGGGTCACAGAGCTCTGTCCACACTGTGGTGTCAAAACAGTCTCTCAGAGCCTCCTCACTCTCAGCAGTCCACTTCTTCACCACACGGGGCACCACAGGCTGTCTGTGCACAATAGGCTGGTACACAGGCCGCAGATGGACAATGTTGTGGTCAGCTCTACCCAGGGGAGGCAGTGGGGATGAAGAATAAGCCTCCTTGGCGTTGGCAAAAAATAAATCCAGTGTTTTATTGTCTCTTGTGGGGCAGGTAACATACTGGGTGTATGTAGGCAGAACAGGTGCAGGAGATGCATGGTTGAAATCTCCAGAAATCAGGAAAAGAGCCTGTGGATGCTTTGTTTGTAGTGTGCTAGTACAGGAGTGCAGTGTGTCACATGCTGTCTCAGCATTAGCAGAGGGAGGAACATAGACAGCGATCACTATCACATGTGAGAACTCCCGGGGCAGATAATATGGCCTCATGCTAACAGCCAGCAGCTCAATGTCTCTGTTACACAGCTGTTCATAAAACATATGCATATTCTTCTCCTTTGAATGGCTCTGTGCCCCTGTGGTTACATTTATCCATCCATGGCAAAAAAAGGAGAAAATTTAATTTGTCAACTGGACATAGTTTATTTGGTTGAATACGTTTCGCAGCTCATCCAAGCTGCTTCCTCAGTTCTGGTCAGATGCTGGCGGACACTGCTTTATATCTGCCTGAAGGGAGGAGCTTAATTACAATGAAAATTACTCTGAGACAACACATATTTAAATACAGTTTCAGTTGGTCAGGTGATACAATACGGAGTTGTTAACAGTTTCTGTTAGTCATGTGAGTCTATTCAATATGGAGTGGGAGTGGGGGAGTAGTTAGCATATCCATTCAGGGCCATGATGGGTGTTTTCACACCTCTGGACCTGACCTGGCTAGTCCCATTGTTTTCCCAGTTTGTTTTGATTTAGGTTTGAGGATAGAGTTATAGATGGGAGACAAATGATGTCTGAGACCCCTATTTCTGTTCAAGGAAGGATTCTCTTTCTTGACAAAAATAGCCTCTTTAACTCCCCTCTCAAACCAGTTCTTTTCTCTGGCTAAGATCTGGACCTCGCTGTCCTCAAAGGAGTGGCCTGTGGCTTTTAGGTGGAGATGTACGGCAGATTGCGGCCCACCCTGGTTTTCCCGTCTGTGTTGATACATCCTTTTGTGAAGTGGCTGTTTTGTTTCTCCAATGTAGCGCTCACTGCAGTCTTCACTACACTGAATGGAGTAGACCACATTGCTTTGTTTGTGGCTCGGAGTTTTGTCCTTAGGATGGACCAGTTTTTGTCTTAAAGTGTTTGTGGGTTTGAAATAGACTGGGATTTCATGTTGTCTGAAGATCCTCTGTAGTTTTTCGGAAACGCCAGCCAGGTAAGGAATAGTTACACCCCTTCTCCTGGGCTCTGGTTCTCTGTTGTCCTGTTTCTTTGTTCTCTTCGTTTTATTGAAAGCCCATTTAGGATATCCACAAACGGAGAGGGCTTTCTCCACGTGTTGTTCTTCTTTCTCCTTTCCCTCTGCGCTTGTAGGAACCACTTGGGCCCTGTGATGTAATGTCCGAATGACTCCCAGTTTGTGCTGAAGTGGGTGGTGTGAATCAAAAAGCAGATATTGGTCGGTGTGTGTGGGCTTCCTGAAGACCTCTACCTGGAGTCGCCGGTCTTCTCTTATCGTTACTGCACAATCTAAGAAGGCCAATGTGTTGTCCTTGGCATCTTCACGTGTGAATTTGATGTTTGGATCTACAGAATTGATGTGTGCAGTAAAAGGTTCCAAATCTTGAATTTTGATTTTTGAGAAATTATCATCAACATAACGATACCAGTGAGTGGGTGGAGTGCCTGGATATGAGGCCAGGGCACTCTGTTCAAATTGTTCCATGTATAAGTTTGCAATGATAGGGGAGACCGGTGAGCCCATTGCACAGCCGTGGATTTGCTTGTAAAAGTTTCCTCTGAACTGGAAATAGGTGGTACTTAAACAAATTTCCAGCAGTTGGCAGATTTGGTCGGGTGAAAGTTTGGTTCTCTCTTCTAGCTTGGTATCCTCCAGTAGTCTCCTCCTTGCTGCCTCCACCGCTACCGATGTAGGGATACAAGTGAAAAGAGAGGTCACATCAAAGGAAACCATTGTCTCATCCAGGTCAAACTGGAGATGCTTGATTTTGTTCACAAATTCGGCTGTGTTCTCAATGTGGTGCTCCGTGTTACCCACCAGCGGAGCCAAGATGATTTTTAGATGTTTGGCCACATTGTACGTGATGGAGTCTGTGCTGCATACAAAGGGTCTGAGTGGTACTCCTTGTTTGTGGATCTTTGGGAGGCCATAGATGCCAGGGATGGCGTCACCAGGGTACAGTCTGTAATATAGCTGTCGATCAATGACTTCTTCCTTCTCCAACTTCTGCAAGCAATCAATGATCTTCTTTTTGTACACATTGGTGGGGTCCCGTTTTAGTAATTCGTAGGTTGTGGTGTCACTGAGTAGGCTGTTAACCTTAGCCTCATAATCAGCTGAGTTCAGGATCACAGTGCATCTCCCTTTGTCAGCTGGGAGGATGTTGATGCTGTGGTCCTTCTCCAGAGCAGCGATGGCCTTCCTTTCCTCCGGTGTTACATTGGAGGGTGGAGGTTTGGCATTGCTCAGTGCAGCTGTTAATTTCAGTCTAAGGTCTCCAGCTTCTGTCTCCGTGAGCTTGTTGTTCCTGATGGCAGTTTCTGCTGCTGTGATGTAATCCACCGTGGGGATGCGGTTAGGAGTCACAGAAAAATTCAGTCCTTTGGAAAGTACTTCTTTCTCTGCCTGAGTGAGCACCCGGTTGGAAAGATTTTTCACCCAGCGTTCTTTGTGCAATGCTTGGGTAGGTTTATCCTCCTTCCTTTTGTTACTCCGATCCTTGGGGTTAGTTTGATGGTGATTTTGGAGTTGTGTAAACTTTCTTATGTACCGTTCTTTGGTTTTGTTGTGTTGTCTCAACTGTCCCGTGGCTATAAAGTCGTTAATCCTTTGAAACATTTCCATCCATTTTCTTCCACTTATCTGGGGCCGGGTCGTGGGGGCAACAGTCCAAGCAGAGACTCCCAGACTTCCTTCACCCCTCCTCCGAGGGGACCCCAAGGCGTTCTCAGGACAACCGAGAGACATAGTCCCTCCAGCGTGTCCTGGGTCTTCCCCGGGGCCTCCTCCCGGGACATGCCTGGAACACCTCCCGAGGGAGTGTCCAGGAGACATCCGGAACAGATGCCCGAGCCACGTCAGCTGGCTCCTCTCGACGTGGAGGGGCAGCAGCTCTACTCCGAGCTCCTCCCATGTGACTGAGCTCCCCACTCTATCGCTAAGGGAGCACCCAGCCACTCTGCAGAGGAAACTCATTTCGGCCGCTTGTATCCGCGATCTTGTCCTTTCGGTCATTACCCAAAGCTCATGACCATAGGTGAGGGTAGGAACGTAGACTGACCGGTAAATCGAGAGCTTTGCCTTTCGGCTCAGACATCTATATTACTTATCCAATAATGTAGCAAAGCAAAGGGGAGGGGACACAGTATACATTTTCCATTTGGCCCATTTTACCCAAATTATCATGTTCCACGTCGAGAAAACAAACCAATTATTTTCCAGGTATTCTAGGATTTCCAGAACGTGTGGGGACCCTGCGTATTATGAGTTTTCATTATTGTCATATTTGAATAACAGTGGGCAGGGATACGGGATAGGTGAAAATAGATTTTTATCTGTTCTTACAATTAACAGAATGTAAGATGATCTGCATACGTCTTATGCCCCAATACACCTTCATTAAATGTGTCCTATAGAGCAGTGAGTTCAGCTGAGTGTAGCTGTGTGCTGCCCGCAGGAGAGTAGAGCCAGAGTAAGGCCTGTAAGATTACTCACAATTCAAAAGATCGCAGTTTGAATGGACACAATTATCAAAAGCTGCAATTTCTGAAGTACCATACCATCATTAAGTACCACCATTTCCTCTTATTCTACATAAAAGCTGCTAACCCTGGAGTTTAGATCTGTATAAACATGTTTCAAAATGTGATTTGTATATTAGTTTGTCAGTTCACATTTCAATCAATTATTCTCAGTGTGTTTGAAATGTCAGCAGAATCCCATTATTACAACTAAACACAAATTCAGTGCTTGTCAGAAAAATTGCAATGAGATATTTTCCCCCCAATAGTTCAGTCCTGATCCACAGAGCCTCCACTGCTCCTGCTTCTCCTGCTGGTGGTGGCGCTGCTGCTGGTAGAGGTGACTGCTCTGCTCCAGGAATGTGCTCACAAAAACGCACCCAAACAAGAGCACCTCCGGCCCCACCACCCCAACGCTCTGCTCTGGAAACATGGAGCCAGTGCCAGTGGAAAACAATACTGAGACTGAGGATAGAACAGTTACGACCGAGTCACAACTGGAATCTGCTGCTGCTGCTGCTGCTGCATTCTTTTAGAGTGAGAGACACCTGCTCGCAAGTGTTGTCAAAAAGTCGAAAATCAGATGCTAATCAATATTAAAACTAGTATCAAAACTAGATACTCATTTGAGCAGGTATTGATACTAAAAAAAAGAATTATCAGCTGTAGTATATAAGCATAAGAGCACATAGACTAGTATACACCCATGGACCACTATGGAACCTACAGGACCACTGAGGGAGTACACACATATAAGGACACATGGGAATAAAAAAGAAAGTACTACTATTTAATATTGAAAAACACATTCCATTGTCTAAATAGAGTGTTTTTATTATCATCAAGGCTAGCAGTTATAGGGGTAAATATGGAGCCCAGTTCCATATTTGCAATTTCTGACTGTGGGTATCATAGCAACCAAAGAGTCAAACCTAAAAGACATGCACCAGGGACTATAGCTGGAAATGAGCTCTAGCGCTACTACCTGGCACAATGCATCTCTCCTGTTAAGCACTGTCCCTGTCTCATCAAACAAAATAAATAAAATAAAATAAATAAATAAAAATAAAATCAGGAGCGAGGATGTTAAAGGTAACGCCCCTTCCCGCCCCATTGCTGAACTAGTTCAGTTTTTCAGGTTTTTAAGAAAAAAAAAAAAAAAAAACAGGTCCAGCGCCTTTAAACACCAACTTACTGGCTCTGCAGAGGTCAAAAGGTCAATTGCATCTGTGTAAAAGAGAGCACATCTCTTCCTGACTGACCACTCTCCTCTCATGTCATTTACATATAAGAAACTAGAAAAGCAATCAGAGAGCGCAGACCTCCGCCAAGCAGCTCAGTTTTCAAAGTGATCCAGAATCCAGGATTTCTTCTGGATCATCACCAATCTAATCATCTGTTGGATTTACCATTAGGAACATTTCCTGAAAATTTCATCAAGATCCGTCCATAATTTTTTGAGTTATCTTGCTAACTAACAAACAAACAAACAAACAAACAAACAGACAAACTCAGGCAAAAACATAACCTCCTTGGCGGAGGTAATAATACCCAGTCAAAGCCCTACACCGATCAGAACACCCAATCACAGCCCCACACTGATCCAAACACCCAATCACAGCCCCATATCAATCCAAACACCCAATCACAGCCCTACACCAATCTGAACACCCAATCACAGCCCTACACCGATCTGAACACCCAATCACAGCCCTACACCGATCTGAACACCCAATCACAGCCCCACACTGATCCAAACACCCAATCACAGCCCCATATCAATCCAAACACCTAATCACAGCCCTACACCAATCTGAACACCCAATCACAGCCCTACACCGATCTGAACACCCAATCACAGCCCCACGTCAATCCAAACACCCAGTCACAGCCCTACACCGATCTGAGCTGGATCTAACAGGACAGTCCAAATGAGCTTGGAGCAGCACAGCTGGAGCAGGCTGGTTGTACTGCTGCATGTTCCACCCTCATTTGTAGTGAGACAGAGTCATGGCCATGAGTGCTTTGTCTGTGCTCTGCAGTATGGAGCTCTGCACAGGCTCACAGGAGCAGTCTGTCACCTGTCACAGCTCGTATCACCTGTCACTAACTTCTCCTTATCACCTGTCACAAACCAGTTTTGAGAAGGAACATGACTGAGACGGCGGACAGGCACACACACACACACACTAGTACAGTATGTGACTCTCTGGAGGAAGCAAATCACCTGGATGAGTCCAAGGAAACAGAAAGTTAAAGCCACACTTTGGAATATTCTCCATGAAAATAAGTTTATGCCATACCGTGGAAGATTATAGCCAAAGGAACAATGAGATCATAGAAACAAGCAGGAGAAAGCCCTCCTCCAGGCCTGGGAAGGACACGTTTTCCAGTGTAATAAAAACATACAAAATTAAAAACATGCTTTTATGTTTGTCTATTTTTGGCTCAAAAGTATATGGTGGTAAGAAATACATGTTTTTGCTTGCTGTTACATGAACACTGAGTCACCACACTGACCACAACAGGCACTGACTTCACAAATCCTATTAGCTTGACTATATTTATTACACATTTTGTGGGTTAAATTAGCATGAAATTAACCCTAAAACCAGACTAACATACTAAATGTTGACTAAAACTGAAATGCATTTTGTCAAGACTACACTTATAGGTAAACAAGCGGACCTGAACATGCAGCACTCAGAGGAACACAGCACTACTTCTATTTAAAAATGATCAGGTATTCTATTCAATATCAAACAAAACAAGGTGAGAGTGTATGGGGATTTACACTGGATGCCCTCCCTTTAGCCAGTTTCATACTGTCTGAAGAAGCTCTGGGAAACAAAACCCTAATCTTGACTATAATGTTCCTTCTAATGTTGCTGTATAGATACTTCCCTTTCAGATAACCTCGTAAGAATGCAGCAGCACAATTCAAACATTGTACATGTGTCCACTGTGTCCTCTTTCCTTTCTCTGAATCCCAAAGCCAGAGCACATACTGTATGACAGAAGAGACTGATCAGACTCATCTCATCACACTCACTGTCTCTCTCACAGACAGCATTCTTGGGATTTCAGTCCAAACTAAACTAATTTCATTTGTTAGAGAATCTTTGATGAACAGGCTCAGGAATGTTACAAACATTGAGCATATATTAGAACAGACTTAAGCCCTTCCTCCTCACAGCTAAACCCACTGTACGGTCTTGGGCTTGAGTATCACTTACAGGGACATCTACTGCTGCAGAATATACAACAAAAACACTAATGCTGCCTAATGGCTAACACAATCATTCATATCACTAAATATTTAATAATACTGTTATTAAAGAGGGGGCATTGTACATCTATGGGGTATTAACTGTTAACACATAACATATTTAGATCACCATGCTATCTTTTATAGTTTTAAAATGATACATTAGCCGAAAACAACATATTAACATGTTTTATAAGTTTCACTTTCGTTTTTAACACTGACACATCCCGCAAATGAAACTACTGCACATGTTTTGTATCCTGCTTTTGTATATTTAAGGAGAATTGTCATGTGGGAGCATGGGTGATATAGGCTTGTGGGCAGAGCATTGCACACAGTCTTAAAGTTAACCGTAAAGAGGGTTTGAATAGGGTTCGGGCAAGATCACTAGATTACTCAAACACGCGTGGATAACATCAAAATCCTCTTCAGTTTAGTCGTGATTTTCCTGTGTCCTAATTTAGCGGAGTATTGATATAGTTTATTTGGTGAGGTACAGTACAAGCCGATGAACGTACATGATACTTGCTGTAAACTGCTCCATATGTACTCACACACACACTCTCATTCATACACCAATACAAAGAAACCCTGGAGGTAAGGTGGGGGAAGTGTCTTGCTTAAGGCCACAACAACAGTATTGTGCACTGAGTCACATCCTGTCCAACTTCAGCATGTGGTATTCCCAGTAGTTTTATTTTTTTATTTTTTATTTAACCTTTATTTAACCAGGAAAAGACTCATTGAGATTAAAAATCTCTTTTCCAAGAGCGTCCTGGCCAAGAGGCCACAGTTATAGTTACAAAAACATCAACATATACACACAATTTAAAAACACAGATCAGTCAAAAAGCTTCAACAGGATTCAATTAAAACAGTTACACACTAATGATTCAACATCCCTGTTATTTAAGATATGTTTAAAAGAGTCTAAGGAGACCAGCTCCTTTAATTTCAAGTCATTTTGTAACAGGTTCCAGGCCCAAGGAGCAGAAAACTGAAAAGCCTTTTTCCCAAACTCAGACCTAACCCTGGGAACAGACAATAAAAACAAATCCTGTGAGCGAAGGCTGTAGGCACCAGCATCTCTCTGAACTATGTGCCTTTGCAAGTACGAAGGAAGCTGACCAAGAATACATTTATATATAAATAGGTACAAGTGCTTGAGTCTCCGTATGGCCAGAGACGTCCAGCCCACACGAGTATACAGCACACAATGGTGCGTGAGCGCTTTGAGGCCAGTGATGAACCTCAGAGCTCCGTGATAAGCTGTGTCCAGAGCTCGCAGGCTCTGAGCTGAAGCATTCATGTAGACCACATCACCATAGTCCAACACTGACATGAAAGTGGCAGCCACAAGCCTTTTTCTGGCCTCAAAAGAAAGACAAGCCCGAATTCGAAAGAAAAATCCTAATTTCAGTCTCAGTTTCTTTGTTATTTGTTGTATGTGAAATGAGAATGAGAGTGAACTGTCTATCCAAATACCTAGTAGTCTTCCATCAAAGTCCTTACCAGGCCCAAACCGGCTTAGCTTCAGACAACAGACAAGACTAGGCATTCTCCAGATGGTAACAAGATCACAGATACTACTGTTATTTAGTATATTGAACATTGCATTATGGGATGGTAGTAACATCATGGTACATGGCATGGGTTTATAACGTAGTGAGAAAAAAAACAACGTACCAGTATCACATATACTCACCAAGTCAGGCTTCAGTTTGAACACCAGGGGCACAGAGTAGCACAGGGCGTGCACAGTGCTCATTACAGATGAGCTCCAGGACTGGTGCACCTCTCTGCTGCGCGGGATCCGGAACACACTGAACTGAAGTACAACATAAAGCACAATGATAATACTGCTAAAAGGTCCCGAACCATCCAGAGAACACGAGAACAAAGAAAAACTTGTAAGAGTAGTCCGGAGATCTCTCAGCGTGTAATCAAACCACATTCACATTTTCATTCATATTTGTGGAGAAAGATGTTTAAGTTTACGAAGTTCTTCACATCAGTCTGAAACGGCTCTCAATGAAAGTGATCAAAGCGTTCAGACAAATAGCAAAAAATCTAACTTCAGTTAAATCCAGCTGCGAGAAAATCACAGACGTCTTGCCCATCACAAACATAAGAGCCTGTATTTCTGCTAAAATTGGTCAAAGTACGACTGTTGGCGTCGCCATGTTTGCTTTGGTTTGTTATGCACTGGCACAAACCATAGAGCTGCGCTGTGGTTGGTGCAGACCCCATCACATGCAAACGCTTCAGCTGGAGCCTAACAAGACGGATTCTCAAGAGTTTGTGAGTGTTGTGCAACACATCTGAGGATATGTGTGAAAGTGCCCCCTATGCTGATGGGGTGTGGTCTGTGCCCCCTCTGCTGGTGGGGTGTATTCTGTGCCCCCTCTGCTGGTGAGGTGTGATCTGTGCCCCCTCTGCTGGTGGGGTGTGGTAATACCTTTGAGTCTGCCTGCTGTCTGGAGCTCTCGAAGGCCTGGATCTTGTCATGGCTCATGCCGTCAGTCTGTGCCAGGACGTAGTAGCGAGGGGTGTAGGCGGAGGACAGACTGCCCAAGAGGCGCAGGATCTCTGTAGTGTGGCCCCCTGCACTCACACACAACAGGGTCAGAGGGACTGCGCCACTAAGCAAAAGAATCAGAACTAGCCGACTATGATCAAAATCTTAATCACGTTAATAATCGGAATCAGAATCTGGTGGCGTTGTCAAAAGAAACTCAGATGCTAATCGATAAAACTAGTATAGAAACGAGGTAGGGATGCACTGATACTGATACTGGAGCGGATACTGAAAAATTAGCTGGATAGGGTATTCGTTCTACCATATCAGTAAAGCTAATATCCTAAACTGAAAAATTTTTCTAGATTTATCAAACATTAAAAGGCCCATATTACGCCATTTTCTGATCTATCTCCTCATCACAAACAGACCTGGAATTATGTCTTGTTTCATTCACACATGTTTAACACAATTCTTCCCACAAACACTTCCACCTTGTGATGTCATGTGGTAATATAGGAATTGCTTCACTGTGTTTTCAAACTCCACACACCTTCACTAGAATCATTTGGATCATTTTAGCCCTTGGACTTGCCAATCTCTACTGAACTAAAGGTAAAAAAGAGCTGTTCACTTTAGGGCGACCAGATTTTTTGGAATGGTTGGTATAAATAAAACTGTGAAAAAGACGGCGTAACATTGTCCATTTTCAATGTATTTTGTGGGTCAATCAGCATCATCTTTTTTTTTCTTATGGTTATTTTCAAGCTCAATTTTCTGTATTTTTGCTAAACAAATGCCAGTATATTCTCCTCTTTACTCTTGGTGGGTATCAAAGTGGTCAAAAGAGGGACACCTGGGACATTTCTTGTATAAAACTGGGACAAATCACTGGTTTTGGATAAATCTGCTGGGACAGGGAACACAGGGCTCACATAGGGTAAATAGGGACATCTGGTCACCCTAGTTAACTTGAAAACAACCACTACATGACATCACAAGGTGGAATAGAGAACTTTGGAGATGAAGACAGACTAATAATAAAGGGTCTCTCGAACATGTGAGAATGAAACAAAACACAACTCCAGGTCTGTTTTTGAAGAGACAAGACTCCATTTTGTGTAATATAAGACTTTCGAAATTAAGTGGATAATTGGCTGCAGAACTTATAGCTAAAGAAATATTGCAATACGCTTATATGATTAATGTAAATTGCAATTATTTTAATATTTTACATAAGCAAGATTTATTTACGAATACAGTCCATAATTGTCAGGAGTTGTTCTTGTTGTTCAAAGTTCTTGCAATGTGGTCACACAATTCTTCAATCCACCCACACAGAGCAGAGGTTTTTCAGGTTTGATCTGACTCTAAAATTTAAAAGATCGTTTAAAGGACTACTAATCCTAACCTTCCAAATGTTGAGCTAAATAATAACACGTTTTTGGTAAGGTATTTTCATATACAGAAACATTTATGTCATTATTATTGTTATTTCTATTGATTTTTTTAAAGCAAGAAGCAGATCAGGCAGGTAGGCTAGCATCACAGCAGTGTTCAACAGGGATAAAGAGCGGGGAGATGCTACCTGATCCAGCCACGACCAGCACCGACACCGAGCCCTTACTGCCAGGCTTGTATTTGGCTCCGGATTTTAGGACTACATATAAACGGAGACAAAACAGAAGGAATAAAACTACAAGAGCTAGCACAACTGTCTCAAGAGCTAGCATGGTGACTACGCCTATGGGCAGCGAGAAGGGACAAACAGCTATGGATTAAGACAACGCGAGCTCACGGTGCGTGTTGTACTGTCGCCCTCTGCTGGAAGTACCTGATACTTGTGTTAAATTAGGAAAAAAAAACAAAAAAAAAAACATTACAGACTGGATGTGAGTTTTTTATTTATTGATTTATTTATTTATAGAGGAGATAATAAACTGAGAGCCTTATTGCATATAGGCCTACTGTAAGTGGCCATTTAAATTTTGAGGGTCATTTTAGGTGTCTTAAATTTATATCTGGTCTTTTTTGTGTAGGCTAAATTTCGTGCCACTGCTCAGGACTGAGTAGGCTGTTCTGCATGGGCAATAAAGACATTGACAATCTAATGCTTCTGATAAAAGAGAACTCTCAATCTCATGAACATGTAAAAACATTGATGGAAACCTGTAACCCACTGATTTTCAGTCAAATGGACCATTCTGAGAAGAATCTGGACAAGTTTGTCTCCAAACCCATAAAAAATAACCAAAAAAATTAAAACTATATCTATATATATATATATATATATATATATATATATATATATATATATATATATATATATATATATATATTTATATATTTTTATATATTTTTATATATATATATATATATATACTTTTTTGAATTTTATAAAAATTCCCTAATTCCTTAATTCACAAGTACCTAAAGCTTATATTTAGTGAGATGTGCTTCAGCTTTCAGATCATCCCCAGGGACACCAGCTATACCTATTCTTACATTTACCCCAAAACATTCAGGTGCAATTTGAAATCTGACTTTCCTCTGTGTACAGCTTGTTCCCACTTAAAATGAGAGTAGATAAGACAGAGGACAAAACTACAGAGCCTCAGCTTCACAAAGAGTCCAGCCATTTGTCTGTGCTCCAAAGGGTTCAGAAACAAATTCACTTTGAAATGAGGATCATTTTAGTTAGACATTCCTGGAAAATAGGCCGAAACGAATTAAATATAATTTATTATAATTGTGTCTATGGCGTGACTGCTGTTACCGCAAGTAACCGTAAAAATGCGCACTCAAATTTTGAGTGGTTTACTTTACTGATAGCTGTATGGCCTATCCGAAGCGTCGGATACCGGCGGTAGGAGCGTGAACGCGGCAGCTAGAGGCGGTAGGAGGAGCGGCAGGCGCCAGAACGCGCAGAATGCTGAAGCGGTCGCCTGAAACCTGAACGCGGCAGAGGCGGCAGGACGCGGTTGCACCAGGGCTGGGGAGGCAGAAGGATGGCGGTCAGCGGTTGTACCGTGTTCGCAAAGGCCAGGGACCTGCGCGGTTCTGTTGACAGCTCCAGGTCAGTGAGTGACGCACATTACATGCACAGAGCAGGCTGTGCGCGCGTGTGGAAGCTACAGGTGAACGTCCTCAGCGCGCGGCCAAGGTCGAGCGGCGCATCTTCAGTCGCGCACGTGTTCACGGTGCCTGATCAGGCCTGTTTCGCCGCTTCGCCCGCTTCTGTGGGAGTTTGTGTGTGTGCCTGTTATCCACGGAACGCGTTTGATTACACTATAAAAGCCTAATGCTGGCAACACGTGGGGCTGGGTGGGCCTTCATGAAAGTGCTGTTATGGATCAAGTTTATATTCTGTAAAGATCATCTGTCCTCAGGCAGTGAGGCTACAGGTGTCTGCCTTACCACAACTCTGCACAGAGCTGCTGTTATAGAGTTTGTGTTATAGAGCTGCTGTTATAGAGTTTGTGTTCTAGAGCTGCAGTTATAGAGCTGCTGTTATAGTTTGTGTTATAGAGCTGCTGTTATAGAGTTTGTGTTATAGAGCTGCTGTTATAGAGTTTGTGTTATAGAGCTGCTGTTATAGAGCTGCTGTTATAGTTTGTGTTATAGAGCTGCTGTTATAGTTTGTGTTATAGAGCTGCTGTTATAGAGCTGCTGTTATAGAGTTTGTGTTATACAGCTGTTGTTATAGAGCTGCTGTTATAGTTTTTGTTATAGAGCTGCTGTTATAGAGTTTGTGTTATAGAGCTGCTGTTATAGAGTTGCTGTCATGATCCAGGTTAAGGCTGCTCACTTGTGGATATCCAAACTCTGACATCTCAAACCTGCTCTAACTCCCTGATCAGTGGCCAATATTCTGTCCTGACTATTTCAACATAAACACTGATGCTCAGCTGCCTGAAAAGCTCCGCTCTTTTGTTGCACCAGTAACATATCACAGAATATGTTACATAAAACATTTAAATGTAGGTATGTCATATGTCATAATTAAAATCACTCTTTATTTAGACAATAGAATGTGTTTTTTCCACATTAAATGGTCGTATTTTCTTTTCTATTCCCATATGTCCTTATATGTGTGTACTCCCTCAGTGGTCCTGTAGGTTCCATAGTGGTCCATGGGTGTATACTAGTCTATGTGCTCTTATACTTGTTCTGATACAGCTCATTTCAGATACAGTTCATTTTTGTCCTATGTCTGGCACCTGCTCAAATGAATATCTAGTTTTGATAATAGTGTTAGTATTGATTAGTATCTGATTTTCGATTCTTTTGACAACCCTCGTATGTAATATTCTGTAAATAAACAGTCCAGAGTGCTGTACGCTTCTAATTACAAAACTTAACTTTTCGTTTTTAAAAAGCAGTATGGTGTGCAATATATCGATTATCGCATGTATCGCCATATTGTGATGATATCGATTTCATCAATAATATCGATTTCATCAGTTGATGTTATGTATTATATTATGAATTGTATGCTGCCTGAAATACGAATAAACGAAATGGGATAATATAGCATCTATCTTTCTGTCTATCGCATTGTGAGCCATGTATCGTGTATCGTATCGAATCGTGAGAAACCCTGTGATTCTCAGTCTTATTTTGTGATATATATTGTAGCCCCAGTGGCTGACCAGGCTCTGACCCTTGTCTCATGTGGCAGGTTCCTCTCCGGACCCCCGGCCCTCTAAGCAGAAGCACACAGCACACAGAGATGGAGTCTCTGTCCATGAGCAACAGCAGCAGAACTCCAGTCTTCCTCACCTCCTCCTCTTCCTCACACTTCCTAACCCCTCTGAGGAACGGCTATGGTGCAGCCTCCAGCCCCTCCGGCCCCTCCACCCCCTCCACCCCCTCCAGCCCCTCTGCCCTGCCCACCATCACCATCCTGGGCTCGGGGGACTTCTCCAGAGCGTTGGCCTTGCGCCTGCTGCGGGGGGGCTTTCATGTGGTGGTGGGGAGCCGCAGACCGAAGCAGGCGGCTCACTGCTTCCCCCATGTGGTGGACGTAACGCACTACGAGGACGCTGTGGGGAAGGCCAACATGGTGTTCCTGGCCATCCGCAGGGAGCACTATTCTGTGCTGTGGGACCTCAAGCACCTGCTGGAGGGTACGGTACTGGAGTATTTACACTGTGCATGTTTATGTTCCACTCCTGACATGTGCCATATGGGACTGGAGCCTGTATTCCTGTGCATCATTAAGAAATATTTGATATAAAAAACAGTTTGAATGTGATCAAAGCCTGCTCATTCTGACCACACCACCTGAGCTCTGGATTTACATATTTCCTGCTAATCTCAGTTATTGGATTTAGGCGTGGTATTTTACTATATTATTTTTTTTTATTTTAGATTGACTTTTTGCTCATTCAAAAAAGATTATATTTAGTTACAGGAACTGTTTGTAAAATTGTGTGTTAAAATTCATAAACCTGACCTATCTGTGTCCCCAGCTACAAGGTAAACAAGTTCAAATGAAATATGGTAACACATTTTTCATCATCCTGAAACCCGACTGTAACTTCACTTTGTGTAACCAGTGAGACTGAGATGATTGTGAGTGAGAGAAGATAACTTTGTAAGCCTTTATGGCATTTTCCTCTGGGGTCTCTAAAAAGTATCTGCTCATACAGATTAGAACAGACTGTGTGATTCTTACAAAAAGAAAGCGTTCCATTCTTGTGTGTGTCACACAGGGAAGATTCTGGTGGATGTGAGTAACAATAGGAGAGTGAACCAGTACCCCGAGTCCAACGCAGAGTACCTGTCCTCACTGCTGCCCTCCTGCACTGTGGTCAAAGGCTTCAACGTCATCTCTGCCTGGGCCATGCAGCAGAACTACCCCCTGGACGCCAGCACTCACGTGGGTATCACAGGGAATATACTCCAGCACTCACATGGGTATCACATACCAGTATATGTGTGAGTATAATGGAGAATATACACCAGCACTCTCCAGTGCACAGCTCATTGCTCCTCAGGTGTACATCTGCAGTGACAGGTGCAGTGACAGGTGCACATCTCTTTGCTCCTCAGGTGTACATCTGCAGTGACAGCGTGTGGGCGCGGCAGCAGGTGATGGAGCTGGCGCGCCTGCTGCACTTCCGGCCTGTGGACATGGGGCCCCTGAGCTGGTCCCGGGACATCGAGACCATGCCCCTGCGCCTCTTCCCTGGCTGGAGGGGCCCCGTGCTGGCCGCAGTGGCTCTCTCCATCTTCTTCTTCTCCTACTCCTTCGTGCGGGACGTCATCCACCCGTATATCCAGTTCAGACAGAGCGACTTCTACAAGATCCCCATGGAGGTGGTGAACCGCACACTGCCCGCGGTGGCCATCACACTGCTGGCACTGGTGTACCTGGCGGGGCAGGTGGCAGCGGGGCATCAGTTGTACTATGGGACTAAGTACCGGCAGTTCCCGAGCTGGCTGGAGGGCTGGCTGCGCAGTCGCAAACAGCTGGGTCTGCTCAGCTTCTTCCTGGCTGCGGTGCACGTGCTCTACAGCCTGTGTCTGCCCATGAGGAGGTCTGAGAGGTACCAGCTGCTCAACACCGCCTACCAGCAGGTCAGGAACTCAACAGTCAGCCAACAGAATGTCCTACCAGCAGGTCAGAAGCACCATTCACACATGCAGCCTGGCCTAAGAAGTTACCCACATTTTGTCATGTGTAAACAAAGCCACAAACTGACTGAAATTAAACTGCAGGGAAGGCTTATGTGTAAATAAAGCCAGAAAATTGACTGAGGGAGTGTGTCATCACCTTTTGCGTTTGGCTCCAGCCAAATGAAGTTCACAGGGCTAGCAGTTATGCGGACTAATTTTGAACCGAATTCCATATTTGGAATTCCGACCGTAGCAACTAAAGAGCCAAACCAGAGCGTATCTGTTGAAGGTAACCACAGCATTAGCAGAGCAGGTTAATATGAACATTTTAAGACCAAAATGACGAGCCTGACAGCAGCAGTTATGGAGAGAGAGGTGACAGCTTTTCAATAGAAAGTGAATTGGAACAGTTTGGAACGTGGAGTCAAGTGCGTTAGCTACAGTATCTCCATTTGTATACAAGTATACAGTCTAATACCACCAGACTGGTTTCCTTGGTTACAAACTTGGTTTCCTGGTTAGTATGTTGCTGTGTGAGAGTGCAAAGACACAAATGCAGATTAAGTGTGAACACAGCAGACCCAGAACTTTAACAGGAACGATATGTGAATGGGGCTGTAGAATAGAATGTCCCCTGCAAGGCACTAAATGTCTAAGAGTCTCCATTAAGTGTAAACTGTGGATAACGTCTGCTAACCCTATTCATGGAGTTCAGCGTCCTATTACATGGTGCCATTTTGAGGACTTTACAAAATATACGATATTTTGTTTTAAACAGTACTTCACAGGCTAAAGATCGTACATTTAATCAACAAAAATAAATGACCCGAACAATGTAAATATCCTGTAGCTTGTTAGATGTAGTTTGTCCGTGTGTGTTGTGAGTTTGGTCTTGTCTTTTACATAAAACAGTGTAAACTTTTGTAGCATTGTTGTTTTCTATCACTGACATGTGGATGGAGGTGAGTCATGTGAAGATCCTCACATGTGGAGGTCTGCAGCCAGATCCCTCTTCAAATATACAGAATATGTAGAAGAATGCTGAGGTGGACCGCAAATGAGACCACCTGATGATGTTCCTGTCCATGTTCTTCTCCATGTTCTTCTCCATGTTCTTCTCTATGGTCTTCTCCATGTTCTTCTCCATGTTCTTCTCCATGTTATTCTCTATGGTCTTCTCCATGTTCTTCTTCATGTTCTCCAGGTCCATGCAGAGGTGGAGAGCACGTGGAATGAGGAGGAGGTGTGGCGTGTGGAGATGTACGTCTCCTTTGGGGTTATGAGTCTGGGTCTGCTGTCTCTGCTTGCTGTCACTTCCCTGCCGTCTGTCCACAGCGCCCTCAACTGGAGGGAGTTCAGCTTCATACAGGTGACACAGCACTGACCATGCTCAGAAGACCACACCGTAGGCTTATCTGCTAAGATGAGTTGTAGTTTACTCCTACTTGAGTAATATATTTGACAGTACTTTTACTTAAGTTAGTAAGGGTAGTTAGTAGGGTTGGTAACTACTTTTACTTAAGTTAGAAAGTTTACATACTTAAGTTAGTAAGTTAAGGGTAGTAAGGTAATAAGTAGGGTTAGTAAGTACTTTTACTTAAGTTAATAAGTTTTGGTTCCTCTTCCCACTGTGAGTAACTCAAGTATAAGTGACAAAAGCTTTATGTTGACAATATGAAACGATATGAACATTTGCAGCGCTCCTTCAGATAGGATTTTATTTGTCTCATTTTGTGATCCTCACATCACTGGAGCTATACCAGGCAAGAGAGACAGAGGGCGCCCTAGACTCCAGTACTGTGATAGCAATGAAGGGACTAGACTAGAACGGCTCTCAGCTCTGAGACAATTCACATCTTAGAAATACTCGATTGTGAGCACTTCACATTTTCATTAGTTACAGTTACTCAGTAGCTGTAATAAGTTTCCCACTTCACGTGTTTTTACTGTTACCTGAGTCCTTTCTTGGACAACTACTTTGTACTTCTACTTAACTAATATTTTTAAGTAATAATACTCTTACATGAGTAGTGGTATTAGTGGTAAATATCAGAAACACCCTTACATGCCCAAGTCGGTATCAATGTTGAAGACCGTAGCTTGATTTCAGTGTTGAGCCCTCTAGTGGTTTGTCAGGCCATGACCAGTGTGTGACAGCAGCCTCCACACCCTTTATAACCTCTGTGTGTTTTGTGTTGTCAGTCGACGCTGGGCTACATCGCTCTGCTCATAGCCACTCTGCACGGGCTGCTGTTCGGCTGGAGGAGGGCCTTCCAGTGGGACTCATACCGCTTCTACCTACCCCCCAGCTTCGTGCCTGCTCTGGCCCTGCCCGTGTGCGTGGTGCTGGGCAAACTGCTGCTGCTGCTGCCCTGCCTGGCCCGCAGACTGCACCTGATCCGGAGGGGGCGGGACAGCCGGCAGGATGGCCCCTCGCGCCTTGAGCCCGTGGGGGCCGCTGTGTCCCCAGAGAGGGTCACCATCATGTGAGGGGCCCCACTCGGTGAGGAGATAAGGGACGTAATGGGACTGTTCCAAGCTCCACATACAGATACAGCAGGAACACCCTGCTCAAGGATGAAGGCATTAAAGTGCCTATGACAGGTTAGACTACTTGTGTTACTAAAACAGTCCACATCATTATATTTAAGGCTTTTGCAACAATATTTACACTTGTTTTCTCAATTTGGCCATTTTTCAGTTTAAAATTGTACTTCCTGGTTGGAAAATTGTGGCATCACTAGACAATTCTATAACCGTTACCTAGCAAAACTCCTCTAATGTACACAGAAATGATAATCTGACAAATACAAATACATACAATAGATACAAATAAGAAAACATCTTTATGTTGTTGAAATTATGTTTAAAGAATCAGAAAAAATGTTTCTTACATGTAAAGTGTGCCACACTTTTGGATAGAATTGTCCGTAGCGTGATGTCATCAGAATGTTTGAACTCTCTACTTTCTGTGATTTCCCACATATTTTTCAACTTTTCTTCACAAACTGCTTCTTAATTGGTGTAAAACTATAATTTATATTTACAAGAGTTATAATCCCACCATGTTAAGTCAAAATTAGGGAATTATAAAAATCTGTCATACCCACTTTAAAGGTGCACTATGTAACTATAAAGGTGGGGGGGCCTCCACATGCTTTTCTATGGAGATTTTATTGTTTCACCTGGAATGTTCCAGAGTATGGCATTAAATGTATCCATGTTGCACTTATTCGAATACTGGTGTTTAATGCCAAATAAACCTGCAGGGGGGAGGGGAGGTGGAGTCACCTTCTTATCTCTGTGGAGTTACTGCCATAAATGCCATACTGTGAAACATGCCAGCATTTCTATGGAGACAAGCGGGTGATGAACCCTCCACCCAAAGTTACATAGTGAACCTTTTTTGTTTCGGTAAGGACCAGAACTTCTTTCAGATGAAGTGACGTCGTTGACTGTGACTATTCTGCAGCACTGTTAGTATTAACAACACAGTAGAATATCATTTTAGGCTTGGTCGTTTGAGTTTTGATTTTTGTCAAAAGGCTGTTTTAGTCGACTAAATCCTTCCATAATCTCCATTGGTTCCTTTCATTCATTTCAGTGGAGTTTTCAGACTACAGTTTTAGTCTGTGATGACTTTTAGTTTTAGCACAAATGTGACATGGACAAAAACGATGAGGAAAATACATTTTTCCAATCCATAAAGATGTCACAATATCACATTTGAAATATTCAAAAACATCACATTATTCATGATTATTGAGCCCATGCCCAAACAACAATGGATTCCTTTTTTCACTTTTACTTTCCCTCATAGATCACATCACACTTTCTGAAGGAGAAAGTCGAGTTACTGTGACACAACCTGATACAAAGCACTTGAGTTTTCTTTTCTGAAGTACAGATTGAACTGAAACAATTTACACTATATTGCCAAAAGTATTTGTTCACCTGCCTTGACTCACATATGAACTTAAATGACATCTCATTCTTAATCCATAGGGTTTAATATGATGTTGATCCATACTTTGCAGTTATAACAGCTTCAACTCTTCTGGGAAGGCTGTCCACAAGGTTTAGGAGTGTGTTTATGGGAATTTTTGACCACTCTTCCAGAAGTGCATTTGTGAGGTCACACACTGATGTTGGCTGAGAAGGCCTGGCTCTCAGTCTCCGCTCTAATTCATCCCAAAGGTGTTCTATCGGGTTGAGGTCAGGACTCTGTGCAGGCCAGTCAAGTTCATCCACACCAAACTCTCTCATCCGTGTCTTTATGGACCTTGCTTTGTGCACTGGTGCACAGACATGTTGAAGAGGAAGGGGCCATCTCCAAACTGTTCCCACAGAGTTGGGAGTATGGAATTGTCCAAAATCTCTTGGTATGTTGAAGCATTCAGAGTTCCTTTCACTGGAACTAAGGGGCCAAGCCCAGCTCCTGAAAAACAACCCCACACCATAACCCCCCTCCACCAAACTTTACACTTGGCACAATGCAGTCAGACAAGTACCGTTCTCCTGGCAACTGCTAAACCCAGACTTGTCCATCAGATTGCCAGATGGAGAAGCACGATTCATCACTCCAGAGAACGTGTCTCCACTGCTCTAGAGTCCACTGGCGGCGTGCTTTACACCACTGCATCCGATGCTTTGCATTGCACTTTGCGACTTGGTGATGTATGGCTTGGATGCAGCTGCTCGGTCATGGAAACCAATTCCATGAAGCTCTCTACGCACTGTTCTTAAGCTAATCTGAAGGCCACATGAAGTTTGGAGGTCTGTAGCAATTGACTCTGCAGAAAGTTGGCGACCTCTGTGCACTATGCGCCTCAGCATCCGCTGACACCACCCCGTCAGTTTACGTGGCCTAACACTTTGTGGCTGAGTTGCTGTTGTTCCCAATCGCTTCCACTTCGTTATAATACCACTGACAGTTGACTGTGGAATATTTAGGAGTGAGGAAATTTCATGACTGGACTTGTTGCACAGGTGGCATCCTGTCACAGTACCACGCTGGAATTCACTGAGCTCCTGAGAGCGACCCATTCTTTCACAAATGTTTGTAGAAACAGTCTGCAGGCCTAGGTGCTTGATTTTATTCACCTGATTTCCATTATTTGAATGGGTGAGTGAAAACTTTTGGCAATATAGTGTATTTTTGCTGATGAAAGTCACAATGTATGTTTTAGTTCATATTGTGATCAGAATCGTCACAATTATTGATTAATCAAATAACCGTGTCATTTCTTGTCAAATCAGTTCAATTAAAGAAATACAATTACACTCAAGTGAACCAGTGTCAAAGGTCATCTCTGAGTATATTATCATTTTAAGTTACACTCCACACTACGTTTTGTTTATAAGGTACAAAATCTCAGAATATAAGTGACAGAGCGGTTGTCTTATATCTGGGAGGTTGGCTGTTGAATCCCAGCTTCAAACTGAATACCAAACTCCTTTGAGTCTTTGAGCAAGACACTTTATCTACCTTGTATGTATGAATGTTGTAGATGAGCCATGCTTTTGTCAAGTTTGCCCCTCTCTGTCTCTGTCCCTGCCGCTCGGTGAAGTGTGTCCTCAGCTCCACAGTGGTGATGCTGTCCCTGCCTGGTGAGTTTCAGTGCGCTCCCATGTGTACACTGTGCCATAATGTTGTGCAATAAAGTTTAGATCTGTAAAAAAAAAAAAAAAAAAACTCCCATGTGACTCCAGTTTGTACCTCTGCCTAGTATGTGACAGACAGTAACTGAGGAGAGCTGCTAAAGAGATATAAAAGAAGTTTAATGAAAACATTTAAGACCAGTCACAACTCAACACTCATAAAACATCATCATATAGTAAAGTGCATGTCTTTCACCGTGTCACAGTTCAATTAGTCCTCTAGGGGGCACTAAGGAACAACATCTGTAAAGTTCATTGTTCAGAACCAGAGGTCCAGTGTCCACAGTGGTCACGTGTCCTGACCTCTGGGTAGCAGCTGCAGTAATTCCTCAGAGCTCGGTCTGTTCTGGGGCTGTGCGCTCCAGCAGCGCTTCAACAGCGCACTGTAAACCTGCCCACGCGCTCCGCCGAAAACTGCGTGCCCGTGAAGAGGCGGCCGCATCTCGTGCGCCACCACGGCGTAAATGACGTATTGTCGGTCCCCCTCGTACGGCTGGTCTCGGGTCAGCAGCTGCCACAGTGTGATGGCGAACGAGAACACGTCCGCTTTGGCAGACACAGACTCGCCTTTGAGCAGCTCCGGTGCACGGTGCGTAAACGTGCCGCCCACGTGGCTCAGCTGTGGGCTCACCGCCGCAGCCTGCGACCCGGGCTCCAGCTTCAGGGAGCAGCCGAAATCCGCGATCTTGACCACATCGTCCCGGGACAGCAGCAGGTTCGCAGGCTTAATGTCCAAATGCAGTACACCGTGCGCGTGAAGGAAGCGAAGACCGTGCGTCACGTCCTCGGCGTAGCGCAAACAACGGTTCTCTTCCAGTGAATCGGTGCCGTAGATGATCTGCTGTAGGTCCGACACGCAGAGCTCCATCAGCACGCCCCCGAGGCTGCCCTCGTACTTCGGCTCCGCGGGCACACATGTGCTGGCAGCGAGAACGCGCACAATGTTCCGGTGGCACAGGTGTGCCGCGTTCAGTTCGGCCCAGAAGCTGTGCCTGGAAGCCAGGCGGTTCTTAGTAGACCTGTTGACCCGTTTGAGTGCTACGCTCTGACCCAGGTACTCCGCTCTGAAGACCGAGCCGAAGCCTCCCGAGCCCACCGGTCCCACAGTCCGCAGCTCCGGCCACAGAATCACCGAGGACCAGGGCCGGGAGCAGCGACCAGGGCGAGGAGCGGGGATGTGCAGAGTGGTGCCATGTTTGAAGAGCGGGCTACTGCAGGCTCCCGCGCCCACGCTGGGGAACAGGTCTTTGGGCAGCAGCCTAGACACGGGGATCGGAGACGGCATGGCTCCAACGCGGGCGAATCCACACTGACCGCCGCCATTATAGCTATAAACACTGTAGGCATGCACAGCGACGCTCTGCGGGCGGAGGATGCACTACAGCAGCTGAGGTCAATGGGTTCAGGCTCACACAGCGGCCTCCGATCACCCGCGTGCGTTTGTGCGCGTGCGTAAAGGACAGAGCCAGCACGTCTGAACGAACACAGACCAGCACCACAGCCGCCTCTGAACCAAACTTCAGTCTGTGTCTGGTCCGGATCGGGCGCGGGTCTGAGCAGTGGGCTGTGGGCTGGACAGGACTC
The DNA here is from genome assembly GCA_029959045.1 of Taenioides sp. WSHXM2023. Lineage (NCBI taxonomy): Eukaryota > Metazoa > Chordata > Actinopteri > Gobiiformes > Gobiidae > Taenioides > Taenioides sp. WSHXM2023. Next base: position 25,152,723 of record CM057105.1, read on the forward strand.
AGCCACAGTCTCATGTAGAGCGCGGGCTCTGTCTCAGAGGACAGTCCTGCGGGGCTGCAGCGGAGGGCCAGGCTCTTGTAAGCGGATGTTTGATATTCACTGGGTTAATGTGGTGACATGTCACAAACCACACCACACCAGAGCTTCAGCTTTCACTTTATTGAACATATACAAACACTAAAGTTGACAACTGCAGCTCCCCTTTTTATAGCAGCAAGGTATGGAAATCAACACAGCGTTGCCAAACAATAAATAATCTGCCTCTTTGGATGATGTCATGTTACAAAGACACAAGCCGCAGCTCTATTTCACTTTACACAACCTCCAAACAGAGTGTACACGACCACTACACAACCCAACAGTGTGTGTGTCTGGACTAACATTAGGACTGTGTTATACAAATCAAACCAATGTGTCTGGAATGCAACACTAGTGACTGCGGAGTGCTGACCCCCACAGTGTGCTCCTCTCTGAGGGGTACATCTGACCCCTCACAGTGCTCCTCTGAGGGGTACATCTGACCCCTCACAGTGCTCCTCTGAGGGGTACATCTGACCACTGACAGTGTGGAGTGACTTGTGGAGATCACTTGGATAAAGGTAAAAGTTCAGGAAGCACATAAATGGTGCTAAGGCACTGTTAACGGTTCATGCTATGAAGAGAAACAGCGTCATATTGTTTTTCTCAGTTGCATACATGGCAAAAAGGAGAAATTTAATTTGTCAACTGGACAGAGTTTATTTGGTCGAATACGTTTCGCATCTCATCCGAGCTGCTTCTTCAGTGTGGAAAGCAGCTTGGATGAGCTACGAAACGTATTCGACCAAATAAACTCTGTCCAGTTGACAAATTAAATTTCTCCTTTTTGCCATGGATTCTACCTGGACGACTGAGGGATTCTACACACTCAGTTGCATACAGTATATTACATACGGTATATTACACACAGTATATTACATACAGTATATTGCAGTATATCAGTTCACTGTGATTGGTTCCGTTTGCTTGTTATTGAGAACATGATGGAGGTTGACCAATAACAGGACAGGGTGGGGAAAAGTAGTGGATGTGAATCACCATAGAACCATGTACCAATATAACATCAACTACTACTACTACTACTACTACTACAACTGTATACTGTCAGTGGTCAGAGCGACCTCCAGAACCAAGCAGCATGAGGCTACAAGAATACAGGCATAGAGTGTCCAAAATCACAGTATGATGTGAGGATGCAGAAGACAGAGAAAGATGGATAGAGAGAGAGAGAAAGAGATGGGACTTAGCACCTTGAGGAGAGTCAGTGTGTTATAGCAGCTATAGTTCAGTCCAAACATTCAGATTCACTGTACAAACATGAGAAACACTCAACATGACAGATGTTTCAACAGTTCCTTTACATCCAGTGCCCTCCCAACAGTAACCCCACCCTGATCAGCGTTTGTCTTGCATTGTGGGGACTTTCTGACCCCAAACCCCAATTTACTCAACAACCTTTGCATACAGATTCAGCAAAAACATTCAAAGATCACTTGGGGGGTATTTTGTTCAAATTTGTAGCGTGTATTAGTGGAGGGCGCTGTATAACTTTACTGAAATTTGAAATGTTGATATGACCATTGTCAAGCAGTTTCAGTCACATTCAATTTGACCATAGACAATAGACTGCATATTAAACAAAACTCACTTTTTAAACACTCGGAGCATTCAAGTCCCTGTACCCAACTTTTCCCATGTTCCCATGAGTAAAACGTGTCTTGCTCCAGTACACATATATTGTAGAAGCAGCTCTTGAGGTCAAAATAAGTCAGCTGTGTACTGTTTGCATCTGTGTTTTATTGTCAGATAATCAGGACGTTTGTGTTAGAATAATAATTTGGATGCTCGGAATGTATACGGTAAGTGAAGAATAACTTTGGACCACAGAAAACCATTTAAAATCAACTAGTAGAGTAAAAATCAGGTATAGAGCTTAATCCAAGAATCCCATGCATTTCAGAACATGTTTGTGGAGGTCAATAATATGCAGTCTATGGTCTGTAAATACTGATGATAGAGGAAGCTGCGTTCTGTCAGCCGATAACTAAATTAGCATAAACAGCTCCAATCTTCAAATCCAAAGTCATGATTATTGTTTTGTCAGGGATTCAAAATGGGCGACGATCAGAGCGGTCACAGTGGCAGAATCCAGCTTCCCTCCCAAACACATGTGCAAGTAAAGCAAAAACACTGTCCACATTGTACCTGCAAAAATAAACGTCTTTATAAAGTATTGTATTTACACGGTATTGTTCTCTTAAAAAAGCTAAATATATCATCTACACATTTGTAATAAAGATTTGAAAACATATTGGAGAAAAATAAAGGCATTGGGTTTATCAAAAGTGCTATGATTACAACAATGAACAATAAAAAACACACTCACATATGTAAAAAAACCTTCACAAAAATGTTGGGACATTCACTGATAAAATCCTTGTGTTTGTGGAGAGCGCCGTGAGCAGAGGCACTGCATGTGAAATGTACAATGATAATAACACGGCGTAGATACATTCTTGAGGCTAAACTGATGGTGCAAAGAGGAGCTAAGTGCTGATTCAAAGATGGCAGCTCGACACGGGGCTCAAAAAGGCAGAGGTGGGCCATACATCGTCTCTACAGAATCATATCAAGTTGCTAGTTTAATTAAAAAATGTACTATGGAACTTTCCACACGCTTGTCTACATGAACATGTTATTGCTCTGCTGAAAATGTTCCACAGTCTGGCATTAAATGTATTTATCTTTTGTCAATATGGCCCACCTCTACTCTGTCCACAGGAGACAAGGCCCTGGCACACACTGGCATGGAACATGTGTGTGTGTGTGTGTGTGGGTGTGTGTGTGTGTGTGTGTGTGTGCGCATAAGACACATACTTACTACTCTCATGTGCGTGTGTGTGTGTGTGTGTGTGCGTGTGTGTGTGTGTGCATAGAACACACACTACACTCGTGTGTGCATAGGGCAAAGCCTGTTTCATGGAGATTAAAAGGCATAGCCAGCTTGAGTTGAATGGTTCATTATTAATGTATGTTTTATACCGACAAGGTGCTCAGCTTTGCTTCAAAAATACATGATTTTTTTGTTTTTGAACATAAAAAGTATAGCTTTTTGCGTAGTAACAATCGCTCTGAATGGGCTTAAGCTTATTGTAAATCTCTCAGTATTGTGTACCTAAAGGTGAGTCAGGTCGGGTGTATACACCTCCCATACACACAGGAGGCGCTATTGCACTGGAGACACTAAAGACCCCAGCACAGTCCTGTCGAAGTGTGGCACATGGAACAGAAGATAAATGTTAAACTACTGTAAATGCTCCAAACACACACCACCACCACAGAACAGGTGATGCCACAAGTCTAAAGTGCTATATATAAAACATAAGTACTGTTAAAGAGGAGTGAAGGCACGCCCCAGTGTGAGAGTAGAGAGCTCCTGCCCTACACACACAGTCCACACCTCCTCACCAACAAGGAACTCTCATAGACCTGACACAGGGCCCTAAAGGCACTGCTGGGGTCAGGAGAGAGGGCCCTAAAGGCACTGCTGGGGACAAGAAGGAGGGCCCTAAAGGCACTGCTGGTGGTACATGTGATCACAGTGTTACCAGGAACCCAGCACTCAAGACACCAGAGCCAGAGAGAGTCCCCTCTGCTCCTGAGGCTAGCTCCATCTGCAGTGGACTAAAGGTACTAAAACCAATGAGATGGGATCTTATTTGTTGCTAATTTTAACATTGTTTTGTAAACTATTTTTTATTCTGGCTTGACTTTTAATGCATATTATTGTAATTATTATCTTTGTTTTATTAAATGAAACTAAGTGTTTTTACTCTTGAGGCGTGGACCCTGTTTGTAGGAGAAGGGGCTCTGGTCCCTCTCTGGTTCCTCTCTGGTCACTGGAAGGCCTGGTGGAAGCGGGGCAGGGTGGGAGCACTGCTCAGGCTGGACATAAAGGGGGGGAGCTGCAGGGAGCTGTCTGCAGATTCCGAGGCATCCTCCAGAGGCAGGGGGTCTTCACCGGGCCGGTAGCCCCCAGAGGCCTCCCCGCTGCCCCCTGCCTGAGCGCTGTACGCCGGTCCGTTCAGAGGCAGGAAGTTGAAGAGTTGGGAGAAATCTATGAGCGAAGAAGCTAGTGACTCGCCTGCCACGGCTGCTGTAGGAGTGGACATTTTGGACTCTTGGTCGGGGTCATCTAGCTCCAGTTTGGAGGAGGGGGGCAGTGGGGGCAGTGGGGGCTCTGGGGCAGAGGAGGAGGAGGGTAGGTCCATCAGGTAGGTGTCCAAGTCTCCCTTTAGGACGTGCTCCTGTGAGGAGCCGCTGAATGAGGTAAAACCCAGAGGGTACTTGAGAGAGAAAGGCTGTGTGGTGAGGGGGTAAGGCTCTGTGTCCAGGCTGTGCCCGGGGAAAGCGCTGTGAGGCTGGGCTCGTGTGGAGGTGCCCGCAGGGTCGTATGCTCCGGCTTCCAGCAGGTCGGTGGGTTCGCTCTTGACCCGCAGCAGCTCGCGCCCGTGGCTCTTCTTCATGTGGCGGGTCAGGTGGTCTTTTCTGCCAAAGCGCTGGGCGCAGTACTGACACAGGAAGTCCTTGCGGCCCGTGTGCACCACCATGTGGCGGCGCACATCCTTGCGTGTATAGAAGCGGCGCTCACAGTGCTCACAGCGGTGCTTCTTCTCCTTGGTGCCAGAGGAGGACTTGCCCGCGTGGCTCTTGAGGTGCTCCAGGAGCAGGCTGGTGGAGGGCAGGCTCTGTAGACACACCTGGCAGGTCAGGTCCCCGCTGTGGGCGGCGTGCAGAGCCAGGTGGCGCTTGAAGCCCAGCTTGGTGTTGTAGCTCTTGCCGCACTGCTGGCAGCAGAAGGCCTCCTTGTTGGGGTCATGGGTGTGCAGGTGGTTTTTCAGGTGGTCTTTGCGATGGAACATCTTCTCACAGTACGAACACTTGTGGTTTTTCTCTGGAGAGTGTGTTGCCATATGCCTGCACACACAGAGCCTGTCACACTAATGCGCTGTTTGATTTACAGTTATGTTAGCCACATGTTAGCATCATGGACATCTCAGCTTAAATAGGACTTAAGTACATTAGTCTTACACAACACTTTTACAGATGCTCAAAGTCCCTTTACAATTTGGTGCATTATTCATTCACTCCACACTTGGTGGTGGTGAGGTTCTATTGTAGCCACAGCTGCCCTGGGACAGACTGACAAGGATGCCAGTCTGCACCGTCAGCCCCTCAGACCACCACCAACACTCACACATTCATTAGGTATTAGAGCTAAAGGCAGCATAGAGCCAGTAGTCAGATAAGATCTGAGGGGAGCGTGTCTCATGCTATAGCCAGTGTAGCTTCTCAACAGTGTTGTGTGGTTTACCGGAGCAGCTTGTACTTGGATACAAAGGCCTTGGAACAGTCGGGCTGGGAGCAGCCGAAGGGTCTCTCCCCGGTGTGGGAGTATGAGTGCACCTTGAGCTTCTCCAGGCTGTTGAAGGCCTTCTGGCACTGCTGGCAGCAGAAGTTCTTCTTGGGCTTGCCCTCTGCTCTCCTGCGCCTCCCGCTGGTCACCTCCAGGACCTGCTCTCGGGGGGCCGGGGGGCCGGTGGCCATGGTCTCTACAGGAGAGGGGGGCGGAGCTATCTGTCCAGTTTGATTGAGTCAGACCGGCCCACGCCCGCAGGCCTGCAACACAAGCACAGCAGAGGAGCCTTTTCAGTGTTCTACTGTAACAGACAAACTCAGCACATCCACCAGGGGGCGCCTGCACTCACACTGAGTGTCTGATAAAGAAGAGGAGCACAGGTAAAGGGCCCCTGTGAGCGGGCTGCTCTACACAGGGCCCACAGTGCAAAAAACGATAATCTCATCAGTGTCTCAGAACAGAGTCTAAAGTGGGACGTTACATACAGTAACAGATGCAGGATTTAGGCTGTGCAGATGCTTCAGGCCTGTGTGAGGGTGAGAGTGTAGCCCAATGGTCCAACATAAGTACACTGTTTTGTTTCATACTACTCTACTCTAAACATCACTTTGGGGAGAAGAACCCCTCCTAAAGGTAGTGTATCAGCCTACAGTCTGTGTAATGGCGTGGCTGACAAAGGCTGTTACTACTCTGTGGATGTCAAATAGGTGATTCTAATCTAGGCCTGTAGGCGGTGTGTGGTGCAGGAGGAACTCTCCAAATCAGAGTGTTCGCATCGCCACAACAACTGCAACTGCAGCATTTATTCAGATGTGATGGGAGTCAAACGGGCCTAGTCTGTTTAGTGAAAGTGCATCTGCTCTTTCTCACAGCCCGTCACCACAGTCAGAGTTCTACAACAGCATCACCCCAGAGGAGCCCGCAGACAGTGTACCTGCCACCCGGCTCCGAACACTTTACAAGTCCCTAATTATCGCAGCTATCTCTGCTTCCATTTTGATGTTTGACGACAGCAGCCCACCGCAGCATGTGTGTGTCATGTGCGGGACTGTGGCTCCATGTGCGGTGCGCTGCTACAGCTCCCCGCGGCTGCCTCAAACAAGATGACACCGTGCGCTAAAGTGCATCCGAACCCCGGCCAAAGTCCGAACCAAAGTCCGAGCCAGAGCCCGTGTCATGCCGCGGACGCGGAGCCGTGCGGAGCTCCGGTGTCGTGCGCCGCAGTGCCCCCGCCATGCCGTTGTTACTGCGCTCTATTCTAAATAAACTTGTGTCCAACTTTCCCCGCTGCCTCTGCTCCACCGAGTGTCAGCAGACCCCCGCAGTCCCGACAGCAGCTTTTTCCCGCGGACTGGTTCTGTCCACGCGCTTTGTCACTGCTCGCAAACTCAGTCCTGATTAACACTAACTTTTCCCCCAGCTCACCCCTCTCTCCTAATTGAAATAACCCCGATATTTTAATTCAAATACAACGTAACCGCTCACTTAATTTACGTCAAACTTACCCCGGATGCTTTAACATCGTTTCGGTAGAGTTTTTCTGGACTTTCAACTATTTTCCGAATTTTTAATAATTTTTTTCTCATATTTTTTGCGAGACGCGGCGGGCCTGAAAATTGTTTGCTTTCCCCTCTTTCGAGCAGCCATTGTGTATGCGCTGCGGTGCAGCCCAACTACGCTTAGCCACGCCCCCTGCTCGCGCTGGCAGAATGGATCGGCCGGAGGGACGCCCGCGCTCATTGGCTGTGAGTGGACATGTTTAGTCCCTCTGTCCACACACAATACAGAGCATTCCTATAGGCATATGTTTCAGAAGGCTTTTTATGTCTATCCCTCCGTGCATTTGACTCATCCCTGGGCCAGGCAGGTCTGGTCAGGTCCTAGTTCACACACTGTGGGCAGAAGATGCACATGTGCAGATGAGTCTAATCATGTGCAGATGAGTCTAATCATATGCATGTATCATGCAGAATAGTCTACTAATGAAGGTTACAACCATGTATGAAGAAGGACTGTTTCCTTTGTCTAAAGTATAGGTTTGTTTTATTGTTGTGTCTTTGGGTATGACACTCTCTCCTGGTTGTTTTGTCATTTTGAGATTGATGTGAGTGAATGAGCAGCCGAAAACACCAAACTGTGAGGAGAAGCTCAGTTAGAAAGACACGAGTCACCTGCACAGCACCGGTGTATACATGTGTGTATACATGTGTGTATACATGTGTGTATACATGTGTGTATACATGTGTATCCACACAGATCTGTCACACACTGCGTCTCTGTGAACAACTTTCACTCTTCCAATGTGTGTGTGTGTGTGTGTGTGTGTGTGTGTGTGTGTGTGTGTGTGTGTGTGTGTGCGCGTGTCTGTGTGCGTGTGCGCGCGCGCGTGCGTGGAGGAGATGACTGGCAGCTCAAGCGCACCAATGAGAGCAGGAGATAGCCACCCCAGCGCGTCTCTGCGTCCCTCCAGTCGATACATTCTGACAACAACTTTACCAATTTCGCCTGGTCCTAAGAGTGTTCCGCTGGACCTCTGCGCGGACCGTACACTGAGAAAAGGACGTCTAAATTACCAACAATTCTACCGACAGTTCATGTTTCCACCGTTCATACCGCAAAAACTCTAAAATAAGCACGAACTGAAAAAAAAATCCTGATTGGTTGCAGAACTTGTTGCGCTACTGCAGGCGGAGTTGGGAGCGTTCCCATTGGTCCGTGCGTGCGTCAGTCCGCGGCTGTTCCTGGTGCGCTGTTTATACCGGAGACATTACGGTGTACGGAGCCGCGTGCTCACAGACGGACAGCCCGCACCTCTGCACGGCTCATGGAAGGTCGGCTTAACCAACAGGCTGCTCAGCTCACTCTAAAAGGAGAGAGAAGCAGAGGAGAAGAGAAGAGAAAAGAGAGTAATAGAGGAGAGAGGGTCAGAGGAGAAAACACTGAAAAAAAAGGATTTGCGTAAAAAAAAAAATATGGAAAGCGGTTGCATGCAATAAAAATATGTTTAGGCTTTGAAACTTCTTTTGCCCCCTCTACACATATTTTTCTCACAGCATGAATGTCACTTTTTCATGCTGATGAAATTTGATCAAATCATGCTGAATTTGTATATTTATCTTATGTTACCTTATCATGAAAATTTGCCTTTTTTATGGTTTTATTTTTTATGTATAATTTAATTCTGTCTACACAATTATTTTAACATGCAACATCAAATGCCCTTAAAGGGTTTTAAAGTAAAAGAAAAAAAAAAAAAAAAAAAAAAAAACAGACTTTAGTTTTCCACAGTTGTGTATTGTCTTAAACAGAATCAAACACACACAGAGCACAGGTACAGAGACACACAGCCTGTTTGGAGCTGGACAGTGTGAGGAGTTATTCCAGTGAAGACACTCAGGTCTCTGCCCGTGGACACTGGAATAACACATGATGGACACATTATGATGATCTCTGTGTTGTACATGTTTAAATATACTTAAAGCACTTATTACTTTCTAATACAATAATGGACCAGAACAGAATCACAGTGGACATTAGAAATGTACCTGCAGAAACAAAACTCTCCATGTGCTGCTTTTATTCCTCAAAACACAGTAACAGGTAGGGCATCTGGTATACAGTCCTGCTACTGCCACATCACCCTGTAGAAACACTGATAAATATTCACTAGGAAATATATGTTGAAATATAATTCTGCTAAAATAATTGTATTTGGTTCACTTACTTTGTTCATCTGTGCTCTGTGTTTTGTTGGTTCTCAAACATCTTCCTTTTTTCTGAAAGATACAGAGATTTTTATTTTTGTTTTATTTTTTTATTTTAACTGTTAACCTCACATTCAGAAACCGACTAACATCAACTCTAACGTTCATGAACTTACCCACAGCTACAGCAGTGCTCTGGATATCACTGTTTGTTTGTAGAAGACTCTGGAAGCAGCACATTCAAATCTTAGTACAAGTGTCACACTCTTGTAGCTGGATAGTCAAAAATAATTTGTCTCATGGACACAGTCCTCACATTAACCCGAATTTCAAATAAAACACCGCAAACATGTTTTAACAATGATGACATTCTAGGCCAGAGAAGCAGATCAAATCTTTGAAGTCTTACCTCCAGATCAGCTCTCACAGTCCTCCTGGACACACTGCAGTGTCCTCTGCTCCTGTAAGTGTCCTGTGTCCTAAGTGTGTCCTCTGCTCCTGTACCTGTCCTGTGTCCTAAGTGTGTCCTCTGCTCCTGTACCTGCCCTGTGTCCTAAGTGTGTCCTCTGCTCCTGTACCTGTCCTGTGTCCTGAGTGTGTCCTCTGCTCCTGTACCTGTCCTGTGTCCTAAGTGTGTCCTCTGCTCCTGTAACTGTTCTTTGTCCATTTGAATACATTTTTTATACATGTAATAATGATAATAAGTTAATAATTATAATAATGTAATAATAATAATAATAATAATACATTTTTATACATGTAATAATACATGTAATACATGTTTATATTTGAATTTTCCCTCCCAAAGTTTTGGGGAATTCCCAAGGGAGGAGCTTCACCAGAAATGATAACAAAGTCATGTTTCCTCAGCCTGATTAAAATACACAGGTCTAACATCGACCACAATCAAGCGACCTTTGTAAGACTTAAACATGCTGGACAGAGAATCGTAAAAAAAAGTCATGTTATTGTTGTCAAATTTGTGTTTGCAATTTGAGCAACCCTTCTCTGATCATTTTTTCAGTGAATAGCAGAGGAGAGAGGAGCAGGGGAGAGAAGAGAGAGGAGTGAGAGAGAGAGAGGGTCAAAGGAGAGAAAAGAGTAACAGAGGAGTGAGGGTCAGAGGAGAGAAAAGAGAGGAACAGAGGAGTGAGGGTTAAGAGGAGAGGAGAAGAAGAGCAGAGGAGAGAGAGGAGAGGAGGAGGTTTCACTTGCCTCCTCTGAGCTTTAGGACACCACTTAATCTGGCTCTTTTGATCGACAGTTGAGAAATAAAGGATTGAGGAGAGGAAGAATGGAGAAGGAAGCGAAGGCAAGAGAAATGAGATGCGCCCCTATCCCTTTCTCTTCCTCTCTCTTCCTCCTCCTCTCCTGCTCCTCCCCTCTTTCCTCCTTTCCTCTCCTCTTCCTCCTTTCTCCTCCTCCCATCTGCTTTCTCCTCCTCTCTCTTCCTCTCTCCTCCCCCGTCTCCTCTCTCCTCCCCTGTCTCCTCTCTCCTCCTCTCTCTTCCTCTCTCCTCCCCGTCTCCTCTCTCCTCCCCTGTCTCCTCTCTCCTCCCCTGTCTCCTGTCTCCTCTCTCCTCCGCCCTCCTCTCCTCCTCTTGTCTTCTACTATGTCTGTCTGTCTATCTAAAAAGCAGTTAAAGCTCAACAGTTATAGCTCAGAAAAGGAGTTGGACGTCCAGAACAGGTTGAATATTAGCGCTGAGATGAAAAATCACAATCACAAAATCACTGTGAGAACGGACACAGTGAGCAGATCACAAACACTGCAGTTTTTGAAGTACCATCATTTCCTCCACAAATAACAAAACCTCCTGTGTTATTTTGCTTCAAACCTGCTGACCTTGTAGTTTAGATCTGAACATGTTCTGAAATGTGATTCTTGGATTATGGATTTTGATTTATTTTGTGTGTAATGATGCAAACGATAACATTGTTTTACAGTAAAGATCAGCCCAAACCCTTTCCTAATCTGAACCATTACAGAATGGTGCGTAATCTTCACCAGGTGGAGTCTGGTTAAGATTGCAGCACACATACACAAAGGAGATGTTCACTATTGTGGTCTATGGTGACAGAATAACTTGATGTGAAAACACGTCTTAAAGGATCCATATTACGCTATTCTCTGATCTGTTCTAATGTATTTTCCTCATCACAGACAGACCTGGAGTTGTGTTTTGTTTCACACATGTTTAACACACAAACCCTGCACATTTAGGATTTAGGAGTTATTCTCTCAAACACTACACCTTGTGATGTCATGTGGTAATACAGAAAGTGCTCCACTGTGCTTTCAAACTCCATACACCTTCACTAGAATCATTTCAGTGATTTCAGTCCTGGAATTGCCAATCTTTACTGAACAAAAGGTAAAAAGTAGGCCTAGCTGTTAACTTGAAAACTACCACTTCATGACATCACAAGGTGGAACGGAGCATTTTGAGCTTTGGAGGTGTAAACAGACTCATAATAAAGGGTTACTCAAACATGTGCAGAGACTGTTGGAGGTGAAAGTGACGTTAACATGCAGCTCTATCTTTAATGACAGAATAATAACAGTGCCGCAGAGTGCAGTACCTGCTCCCGGGCAGCAGAGGGCGGTGTGTGGCCGTGTGTGACACCCGGTGCCTCCGGGGTCATCCCAGTGCAGTTGCCCTGCGCACAGTACACTGCTCCTGTACACTGGTGCCCCCAGCACCTCCGTGCCCTCACACCGGCGCTCAAAGCTCTGTTCCCGGCTGCATGTGGCGGAGTTCCCCAGGCCGACCTCAGACACGCAGACACCGGTACAGGCGGGACCACAGCGGGACAGAACTCCGGTAAACGGGCTTTAGCTCCGCGGCTAATGTTGTGATCCGCCCGGAGCTGCAGCTGAAGGGCGCAGGGACAGAGGGTATGTGCCAGCAGCCCGGACACTCATGTTCTTTAGATACTGTGTTATTACTAATGTGCGGCTCTGCGCGGAGTCTCTGCGCTACATGAGGCTGAGCTACAGTCTCCGGTCTCCGGTCTGGTACAGTCTCCGGTCTCCGGTCTGGTACAGTCTCAGGTCTCAAGTCTGGTACAGTCTCTGGTCTCAGGTCAGTCCACAGCCTGGAGCTCACGGTCCTCAACACTAATGCCATGAACACTTCAGCGTGATCAGGGGCTTTATAAAAACACCCGCTGTCACTCTTACGTCTGTCATGGTTCTAGAATCACTGTGACTCTCCCTCTGTCTGAAGGAAACATGTTTCCTCTGGTTAAACGGACCTGTTTCCTGTTGTGCTCCTACAGAACCTCTGTGTATCTGTGCCACCACCAGGCTGTGCCGAAAAATAACCTACACTCCACAAACTGCTGTCAGAGTTTATTTGTTTTCATGTTGAGAGAGGATAAAACACATTTTTACAATTCTTTATGATTATTGACGTCATGTCCAAGCAACAGTGAAATACTCAATATTCCTTTTCTATTTTATACTAGCTTTATGGAATGAAAGTGTCTAAAATAATTTAGTAGTTCTTACAAATCTATTGTGAAATCACAATATCAGTCATCTTGACACGTTGGTAATCATGTGTTCACACACATACGTTCTTTGAACACACAGGGTTAATGCTGTATATCTGTCCAAAATCAATACTTGACAGAAAAAACGCTAATCAGTCTTTTCCACAATTATGTCTAGTGCAGACTTGATTTCCTGTGTCTTTTCTGTCTCAGGCCCAAATGGATAAAAATGCCAGAAAACTACGGAATGAAGACATAAATCCGTGTCTGGTGGTGTGTACACGCTTCTTCATGGTGCACTCTCTGCTCAAGAGTGACAGTGTGTCCTCTAATGTCCCTCTGCTGTGTTTAGGAGACTGACGCCTCCCGCATGTGTATGGAGTATCACAACTATGAGAGGGACAGGTGCGCTGCGTACTTTCAGAACTACAAGAACTGCAGAAAGTACTGGGTAAGTAACGACAAACATGATTTCAATACTAAGGAATAGACTTGATACTCAATTCTGATTCTAATACTACAATCATAATAAAAAACGCTCTGTTTAGACAGTTTGCTCATTCTTTCTGACAGAGGTTTGGCTCTAGACATTAAAAACACCAGAGCAGATCACTGATGGTGTTTCTGTCAGCCTTTTTTTAAAATGCGTATTATGATGGGGTATTATGCAAAGTCTTTTTTTTTTTTTTTCTTTTTTTTTAGTTTTCTACCATGTTATATTGACATGGCATGTTTTTGATGAGGATGAGTTTTTTTGATGAGGTCATTCATCCATGTCTGAATATTTTAGTGATCTCTCCCGGGGCCCTATTCAGACCCTCCTTACAATTAACTGTAAGATTCTGTACAAGGCTCCACCCACAAGCCTACGTCCCCCATGCTCCCACACGACAATTCTCCAGAAATATACAGAAACATGAGAGAAATCTGTACACAGCAACTTGACAAACCTGATGCAATGTGCAGTAGCTTCATTAGCGGAATGCACACTGATTGTGT